>OZ038491.1:53917643-54035143 GCA_964036315.1 Acanthosepion esculentum | reverse complement strand
TCAGAAATAGATTTTTGACCAAACAAAAATATTGCCGAAAGGAAGAAAAAAAAAAAGTTGTCAGCATTAAATGACACATTGAGATTGATATCCCATAAAACAAACCAAACCAAATCTACAGCTTATGTTATCTCACCTCATTGCATGGTTATGAACTATAAACCTAAATTAAGCTTGAAATATTGTGTAATCAGCTCATATATATGATATTTTATAAAATATATTATAAGATACTTGTATATGATATAATGAATAATTTGCAGTGCATAAAGCAATTTTTGATTTTTTTTTTGTTTTTTTTTTAATATGCCCCTCTTCGGCTGAACACATCATATATTCCATTGTTTATTTTTATCTACTCCAGAATAATACTCAGTCAACAGTAGTTCCCATTCATTATCTGTGGTTTCACTTTTCAGTTTCAGTTTCAGTTACTTATATACCCAAAATAATTTATAAATTATGCCTAATGGTCCCAAAATGAAAAAAGTGTGATGCACCCTGAATCTTCTTTTAAAAATTTATCTCTTGATTTGATGCACTGATCACTTGTAAGCAATTAAATATTGATCTCTGTTTATATTTACTAATACCTTTTAATATATTGAGTAAATCCATGTTACTTCATCTGCCAATCGGTTTCATACTGTCTACTTGTGTTCACCTGCAATATGTTGAATTAACTCTGCAATCTTTATGATGTCTGACAGATTTATTGTGAAGCTTTACAAATTTGCCATTGAAACCTTCCAAATGCTTTATTAGAATTTGGTCCAATGTTCTTTAAGTCAAACACTGTTTTTAAGTAGCACACATTTTTCAAGATCAATCAAGCATTAATTCAAGATGCTGAGTGTTCAATGGGACCAATGACCAGCAAATTGTAAGCCAATTTGTGAACTCAGTCATAAGGACTGATGCCAAACAGTCTATCAGTTCTCTCTGGAATTGCTTTAAATGAAATTCACAGAATCACATGTTGGACAGTTTTCAGGAAGATAATTCTTCTGGTGCTTTTGCAGTATTAAAGTGGGACAATGATTGCTATAGATGTTACCAATGCAACATTTGTGAAGGAGATATATACATATATATATATATATATATATATATATATATATATATATAGTTTATTGAAATGATGACATACTATTTTTTTGCTAGTCCTTGTTTTCTGGTACCACCTTATATATCAAGTTGTAGCCTCTGTTTGTTTGTTATCAAACTCCTACTAGGGTTTTGGTGATAGACCCCTATAACCATATATATTCTGAAACTACATTACCCAGGGTACTTGGATAAATATATTCCCTTTTGATCAAAGGGGTCTCGGGGGTGGGGCACAAACCACCCACTGAATTTTTTTTTCCTTTTGATTTAAATTGGAGGTCACATTGACAAGATCAAAATGAAACAATATGGATGTCAAATTGAACAATAACTTATCAATCAGTGGGTAGTGCCTTACAATAGATATTTGTTGTGACAACTCAATCGTCTTATCAATGTTGAAATTTGCTCATCAAATCATTCAATCAAGTACTTCATCAAATACATATCAAAGGGGCTAGATCAAGATGTTTTTGCACCCCCCCCCACTGAAATTTTTTCCCCCTTTGATTTAAATTAAATTAAAATTTGAACAAAGGAATGACTTCTATCCAAAATATAGGAGGAGAAAGCCAGAAGAGTGAGGTCACATTGATCATTGAGTAATACTGAAATGCATCATTTTTCTTCACAAATTATGACAATGATTTAAAATCAGTCATTTTCTTACAAAAAAAATGTGTGACATGCAGCAATTAAATTGCAGGTAATCTGGCTAGTGTGTGTGTGTGTGTGTATATATATATATATATATATATATATATATTTTATGTCATTCACAGACAGTACTATTTCGCTGTATCACAGCTCCTCAGTGCGACTAGACTTCCGAATGCCTCAAGCCAGGATTGAAACACAACTAATTTGGTGTCAGCCAGAGCTATCTTCACTCGGTAGAGTTACACAACTAAATCTAGCGTATTGTTTTTACAAATGTAAACAAATGCCAATCAACCAAAGTGCTCCATTCATTTTACTGAAGAGATGTGTGTGTGTGTGTGTGTGTGTGTGAATGGATGCTTGTGTGTGTATATTTATATAATGAGTATGTGTGTACACACACATACACACTATATAAATACACACAGACATGCACATATAACTAACTTCAGAATCTCCTGCAACTCTTCTGGACATTCTCCTTGTTTAAATTGGCGAATGCTGCCATAATCCTTGCCTTCAGTTCATCTTTGGTGCTACAAGGTGTTTTGTTGGTCTCTCACTTAACTCCACCACATGCATAATAAGAAAGTGGGTTGCAGTCTGGGAAGGTAAATGGCCAGATGTAAGGGGTGATGTGGTCACAGAAATTGTCTGGCAGCTATGACTGTGTTCCAAGCTTGCATACCAAGAAATAGGGTCTTTCAGCAGCCACCCATTTGATCCAAGGCAGTACTACATCCTCGAAGCACATGATGTAGGTTTTCCTGTTGAGTCTGAAGTCCTGTGGGAAAATGAATGGAGGCATAACATCATCATCACTAGTGATCATGCCAAACACCCTGATGTTGACCGTATATATCATCCAACTCTTTCCAACATCCTCTTCACTGTCCTCAGATTGACACCCAAACACTTTGAAATGTTCGTATTATAGCTTCCGGAGTGAATGCCAAGCAGTACAGCAGCCTGTTCCCAACTTTCTGGCAGAGTGAATTGTGTCATGGTGCTCTTTTTCTCACAGACAGTGCCCAACTGACCCTATAATAGTGTGCAGTTGACAAAATCTAAAACAAACAACAAAAAATGGCCACAATTTACTCATCACATGCTGTATTAGTGGGTCTGAATGTGTAAATATATATATATTAGTGTGTGTATACACATATATATATATATAAAAAATCCATATGAATGTATCATATATATATATATATATATATATATATATATATATATATATATATATATATATATATAAACAGACAACTTTAAGGATCCATGACGATAATTTGTTTCCCCAGAAAATATATTTTTTATGGTTCATCAGTTCACATCTATGCGTTATATATATATATGTGTGTGTGTGAATGTATTATATACGTGTGTGTGTGAATGTATTATATACATGTGTGTGAATGTATTATATACATGTGTGTGTGTGTGTGTGTGTGTGAATGTATTATATACATATATGGTTAATTATGTACGTTATAGCTCTGTTACATTACATTGAGCACTGTTTTGATTACATCAAAATTTATCTGCAAATCTGTATATGAGTGTAATTGCACATTATATGGTTGCTCATACTTCTTTATTTAATTCATATTTATATTTATACCTATATATATATATATATATATACACACAAAGCAAAATAAATTCATATTAAACCTGTAGACAACTCTGGTTTAGTTTTATTTGAGAAAAAACTGATTTAAGTTGTTTCTGTCTTGATAACAAAAAGGAAATTTGTATCTGATGTTAGCAATGAAAAATAATCAATAAGAACTGGAGAATCGGTATTCACATAACGATAACAATCAGAAAAGTTTGTCTCATCTTTTTGCCTGGCTGCAATTTGTTTGGAAGTTGCAATTTGGCTTCTGTTATTGGTTTTAAACTTTTCTTATTTGTTGTATTTTGACCATTTCACAAGATTTCGAGCAACTTTCCTGTCCATTCTTCCCATTGAATTATTTGACATAAAAAAACAAAACAAATTTGCCTTTTGATTCATTCAGCCAGGTTGCCCATATCTTTGTTGGCATCTATTCAGCTCTCAGTATCTGTGTGTCTACTTCTCTTCACCTTATGGCCTCTTGCAGTGGCCATGTGTGTAATATCCATTTTGTGCATGTGCTTTTTAATGCAGATATATATTAAAAGAAGTATTCATATATGCATTTATCAATGGTACAAGTTTTTTTGTAATGAGTCTGAGCATGTGAGGCATACATACATACATACATACATACATATATATATATATATATATATATATATATATATAATCATTTATTCAAAAATTATAACATAAAAATATTTATAAAATCGCTACAAAAATAGCTATTTTGTTTCAACACTTCTAGTGTCTTATCAAGTGATGGTGTTGAATGTCATTCAATACCATCACTTGATGATTGATTTTATAACATGATTATATTATAATTTTGAAGATTTTTAAAAGATTATTTATAAAATTAAAGCAAGAAATACATTGCCTATTACATATATCTCAGTATGAAAAGGCTCACATTTATGCATATGGTGTCCTATCAATTGATACTGTTGAATGAAATTCAACATCATCACTTGATAAGACACCAGAAGTGTTGAAACAAAATGGCTATTTTTATAGTGATTTTATAACATTTTTATGTTATAATTTTCGAATAATAATTATATTTGCTCTACTCTGTATTGAGAACTCTTTTAATAATAATATTTGTTGGTTATTGGAATTTATTCCGTATACACCAATCCTATACTTGTGTGTGTGTGTGTGTGTATATATATATATATATATATATATATATATATATATATATATATATATATATATATATATATATATATAAAATTTTGTAGTTTAACTTTTAAAATTTTCAGCATTCCCTCTCATTCATGTGTGCTTACATCATAAGCAGCATCGCTAGAGTCCTAAAGGACGAAACATATCACACAAACATTTTTGTCTATGTGGTCTTGAATATATATACTTAACAAAAGAAGTGTTTGGGTTTGGGTATATAATATTCAATATATATGTCTTATATAAACATGGACATTGAAGTCAACACCCAGATTTTACAGTCTGTTTCATGCTAAATGCAATCGTCAGCCCTGACAATTGCATTTAGCATGAAACAGACTGTCAAATCTGGGTGTTTACTTCAATGTCTACTTTTATATTTACATATGCTTTATCCCTGATATTGAGAAATTTAACCCATAAATATAGCATACCTTAAAACTATATTTTATCATATATATATATATATATATATATTTGTGTATTTAGGCAGCAATCCTTCTTTCAAGCACATTTCATTAAAAACGACTGACAAGGTGCTTTTATTTAGTTTTTTATATAATTTCTCGTGCGATCTAATAAAGTTTTTCTTTTCAGAGGATAAATTATACAAAAATTGTCCGAATGTTCTTTTCCGAGCGCTTTCGGCTATACTTTTAGCCATTATCAAGGATTATATTTCAACTGTTAGAATTAGAAATAGTTTGTGTGTGTTTTATAAAGTGATTCATTTTTTTGTTTCAAAACACGGTCAAGATATTATGTTCATGTTCAAAGTTAATATTATTAAGGGTTGGTTTGTTTAATTTTATAAGTAAGAACATTCGGACAATTTTTGTATAATTTATCCTCTGAAAAGAAAAACTTTATTAGATCGCATGAGAAATTATATAAAAAAACTAAATAAAAGCACCTTGTTAGTCGTTTTTAATGAAATATATATATATATATATATATATATATATATATATATATATTTTGTTTTTGATGAAGCTTTTTAATTTTTGTTTTTAAAGCAAGCAAGGTGATAAAGCCACTAAAATGTAAGGGTTACTGAGAGAGAAGTAAACTAAGAAAGCATTGCTGAGGAGAAAGGATAATTAAAATAACATGATTCAGCTAGAAAACATCTTGCCTTTAAATATTTGAAGAATGTACTCGACATGAACTCAAGAAGTAGGAAAAGTGTTTTATAAGAAGAAATTTAAGAAAAATTAGCATAGAGCATAATTTAGTAATTTCAACATTTTAAATGATGAGACCTAACTGCCAATCTAGCACTGCATATAAATTCATGAAATCAAGGAAACAAAAGAGATCTCATGAAAACGATTACCCATGAAAATATATAATGAAAAGGCACTGGAAATCTATATTATGGTGGTGGAAAAGTAATAGAAACAGAATCGTCAGGTCAAAAATGATAATGTTGAGAATTATTAGAAACATATCAGAAGCACCAGACCATATTGTGGCAGCAATGTTCAATGCATGGATGGATGTTAGAGTTAATTGTGTGTAAATAATTTAAACTTGTGTATATGTACATGTTTTTGCATGTGCATGTTATATATATGCACACACATATATATATAGTATATATTTTGGCAGCATGTTTTCATCAAGATGTGTCTCATTGAATAATTTAGACAAGTTGTGTCTACTTATTTTCAATAGGATCCTCTCATATTCACAGACAAGCTTCTTAGTATCCTTATTAAAGGAAGAGAGAAAATTACCACGTTGATACATATTCATTTATTTTGAAGTGCTTTTGATATTAGCACAATGTCATCATCAGGATAGTGTGTTTTTTTTCTAAGACAAAATTGTTGTGTTAATCTGAAAGTTAAATTTTTTTTTTAATGGAAGTGAAAAATGCTACGGTTATGTACTATGCAGTTTAAATTTCATGTTTGAAGCCTCAGGAGGTAACGAAGTTCAGATGTTTTTCATAAAATATATAATATATATATATATATATATAAAAACACACACACACACACACACACACCCATCACAACTGGATGTTGGGCTTGATGTCCATATATATATATATATATATATATATATATATATATATATAAAGAATAAAAGCTAAAGCTTAAAATATAAAATAAACCCAATACCAAAGTCAGCAGAGCCTAAATATAATAATATTATCAATACCAAACTCTGCTACTCAGAGTTTCATGTGATAATAATATTAATCATAAGGAGATTTTCTTGATTATTACATGCATACATATATATATATATATATCGGTTTTGTAGCCGGCTCGTACAAAAAAATAAGACCAGATAAGCCCGGAATTTATGAACAAGGATCACACCATTCATTAACAGATTCGAAGTTGGTTGTAATTTATTATTAAATATTGTTTGTGAGAGGGATTCTCGCCATATAACTAGCTTCAGTATTTGTTTTTTGTTTGAATGATTTACGTTACATATATATATATATATATATATATAATCATTTCTGTGTATACATCTGTCTTGACTTAGTATGAATAGATTTATTTAAGTGTCTACATATTTTTTTTTATTATTAAACATTTTACCCCAAGCAAGGCAATAAAACCCCTAAGATGCATGGGGGGGTACTGAGTGTGAAAGGTTTTAAGAAAAAAGAAAACACTCTTATGGAGAGAGAAAAATAAAAGAACAGGAATTAAGGAGACAGTAGATAACAACTGACACTGCATTTAAATTTTTGAAATTCAGAGTTGCCTGGGAAGCAAGAAGCCAAAAATTAGCATAGAACTTAGGGTCACATCTATCTATTTTTACTGTAAACAGATGAGCCCTTTCCACAGATGTTGTTGCAGAAAAGAAAAGTTATTTAATCGTGTAACTTTCACACTTCATTTTGTAGTTATTCATTCTCCTGATATTTCTTATTGATAGAAGAAATGCTGTACTTATCACAAGGCCAAATCTTATTGATTGATCTGTTTGAGACCCGTCTGCTTAACTGTTGTAACTGTCTAATGCAGTGGTTCCTAACTGGGGGTGCAAGATCACCTTTTAAGATGGTGTGAAATCTTGGATTTGGTAATTTAGTAAAAATAATAATTAAATAAATTTAAATGTTTAAACTTTAATGGTTAAACATTCAAATTTATTTGTTTATTATTTTTGCTGAACCATTTTAAATGCATCTTGAAAGCAAGACTTTGGAGGAGTATTTCATGTTCAGCAATGAATGTTTCCAAAGCACTTGGTGTTCTTATTCCATTTGCGACCACATACTTATGTGAGTCTGGATTTAGTTCTCTTTTGTCAATCAAGACAAAATCTAGAAATCACATGAATCCACAGGCAGTCATGTGGATTGCTATCAGCAACAAAATACCACATTTTGACAAAATTATATACAAGAAACAGGGAACATTAGATTTAAATTTTACATTTTTTGATGTAAATTTCTTAATTTTAGATTTTAGTTTTTTTGAAATTGTTTAATTTACACTTACATTGAATGAAAAGCTTAATTTTTTTTGTACTATTTGTTCATATTTAAGTTTGTTATAATGTTTTTTCATGTCATTCAGAAATTAGCTTCAATAAATCTGTTGCTCAAACTGAGTATAAATTGGCTTTATCTTCATATGAGATATTACTTTCGCGCACGCTTATATATATATATATATATATATATATGGGGGTGTGCGAGATCATATAAGTTTTCTAGGGGTGCGATCATAGAAAAGTTTGACGGATGTAACAGAATAACTGAATGGAAAATGAATAACAAACATGCTTAGTCCTGAGAGTTTTATAATGCTATTTTGTACACAAAAATATAAATATAGACAGATATACATGTGTCCCATTCAAAGAAACTACAACATATGCAACAACAAATGGTGCGTAAGAAAGGGAGCCTTACTTGTAATATTTCCTGAAAGGAAAACTGGATTTACAGTAGTTTCTCTATGAATCTGGTTAGGCCATGTGGTTTTTCCTGTAAGACCTACTTCTGTGGCCTAGGTACATCTTTCTTCTCTGGGATTTACATCACAACTACCCTTCTTCTGATGTCATTCACTGGTCGTCACGTCAGCAATGTGACTATCTCAACAAAAGGGAGAGAATTGCCATTTGTAACCCAACAACTGGGCTACAATCTAAGAGTTAAACATTGATAAACATTAGCAAAGTAAAACATATAATCCCTCTTGCTTATACAAAAGAAAATCTTAAATTTTTTAGAATGAAAAATGTAAGTGTAGCTTGAGTTTTTTTTATGTCATCTTCATCTTCTTTGAAGTTAATCTCTCAGCCGACAGATTATCTTAAGCAGAGATTAGTGTCGAGATATTCACTTAGCTTAGTCAGTTTCTGAGCCTTTTGAGGGAAGAGAAAGTTTATGATGCAACCTGTTTCATAATCAGAAGGGTTTACTTATAAAAAGTAGCATTTGAAAAGCAACCTTTTAATTGCATTTGAACACTAACCATTGACATTAGCATAATTTAAATAAGTAAATAAACAAACATAAAGTGTAAAAAGGATGCAATGTGGAGTAATGGATTGAGGAATTGGAGAGCTGAGTTCAAATTCCAGTTGGATCCACTACATTCACTTATGTGCTAATACCTTTGGAAAGATATAAATCATCATCTTCTCCCCCCATCTATGGGTAAATAACAGGACAGACTGGGTTCTATATCATTGGATGGTAACCAGTCTAGGAGAAGGAAAAACTCAGAATTCAAAACCGGCCTGGAGAGGGTTGGGCTCCATCAGGCTATCTTGCCCAAGAAACACCGCTTCTACTGTGGCTGCAGTATACATGGTGCCTCTATGACCCTACAGGTCATAGTGTGGGGGAGTGCAAAAATGTCAAACATGACCAGCATACATGTCAAGTACTTTTGAGGATTTTAATTTTTACTAATATGAGTTCTACTAATTAACCCTTAGCTGTGGGGAGAAGAGGTGGTTTCATAACTTAACAAGGTTATTTGCACATAAGGGAATATGACGAATCCAAGTGGAGTTGGAACTCAAAGACCAGTCTAAGAGGTCTAAGAGTTACAAATTGGAAACACAAAAATTCAAAATGGCACTAGAAGGGCGAAAGATTGTTTTCGTTTCTATGGTTTATCAACCCATTGCAGGTTATTTAAAGCCTGAAAATATTTTTCGATTATAATTTTTTTTTTTTTTTTTTTGAGATATTTTTAGTGATAAGTCTTAACTTAAAAATCAACCTATAGCTAGGAGAAGAAATGGTGGATTCATGCCTTTCTCAAGGGTATTTGAATGTAAATGAATATAATAAACCCAACAGGAACTCTGCTTCGCCCTGTATGATGCCCAGCAGCCACTCAGAGTAGAGGGTTACATTAGAGGGTAGTTTATATGGATAGGAGGGGAAGATAATGATTGACTCGGATTGACTTGAACAGGTTAGATTGTAGTGATCAGGGGAAACATCCTCTAGGGAGTCTGTTCCATAGGGAAGTGGTTCATGTGAAGATGATGTTTGAGTGGAACTTCTTACTGATGGAATATGGAACAAATGTAAGTGGCATGACAGGTCCTAGCCATGAAGATCCTGGTGGAATCAGCCTTTTAGGACATACCCTAAAGTACATTAGCATCATTTAAATAAGTAAATAAATAAAAATAACAGATCCCAAACTACCAAAAAGGGTTTGTTAATGGAGTTCCAACGAACCACAGGAATTTTGAAGGATGAAGATGATGATGAATTCTCGACACAGTTTCCTACCTTTCAACCATGGTTCTGCCTTGGGTGATTCACTCATAATTCATAGCATTGAAACATATAATTACTTTGAAACACCTATTTATCGTATTTATATTTATCGTCCTTTATTTTTTCTTTTTGAATATATTGATTAACAAAAGCTTAAATCCGTTTGAAAACAAATAACTAAAGAGAAAAAATGTGGTAGATATCTCTTGTGCATGATCAAAGTTTTGTTTTGAGAACTGCATTTAAATCTATTAGCAGGCAGCCATTTGTCAGAATTAGTTCTGAGGAAAATAGTTTCCGAATTTGTTACTTGATATTGATGTTAATTAGTGCAAATTATTTTCAAATTCATTATATAATTTCATTAAAAGTTAAAAATAAAGACCATGATCAGAATAATGTAGCAAGAATTCATTTTGAGTGCTGATTATGAAAAATTTAACTAATCAACTTTGCTTAATTCCTTTGAAATGTTAAACTGAATATTGCAATAATGTGCACACATACACACACACACACACACATATATATATATATATATATATATATATATATATATATATATATAGCCATGAGTTTTTTGTTTTTTTTTGTTAAGCCTAACTTGCACAAAGCAGGATGGGTTCTCCCTGATAAAGAATTTGTTAATGACTTCAGATAAGCTTTTACGAGGCCATGTCAGTATTCACACATTTTAAAAATAACCAGAAGAAAAAGCTTAACCGGTGATAGTTGTAAAACTGATTTAGTATGTAAAATAGCCTACAAAAAAAAAAAAAAAAAATCTGTAGCCCAGATTTCTAGGATCAAAGTGTAGTAGAACGATCATACTTTTTAGGATCATTTCTTAAGAATACCGATCGTTCGTTTCTCGGCTCCAAGGCTAAGATCACGGTGGAGTATCTGTTCCCAGATTACTCACTGGACGATCGCTTATGGGGCCGAGATTCAATCTGATACAGGCCGGCCGCAGGGATTCGTCCCTGCGCTTGTAGTATCGCAGCTATGTCTAGTTATGACCAGCTAAAGACCAGCTTGGACAAGCTAAAACCAGCCAAAGTACTGCGGCCCGGGTGAAAACTCGGGTCCACTCCCCTTCCCTCCCCACGTTAAAAACCGACCTTGTGTCACAACCTGGCCCTGTGGGAGGTCAAGTAGATCTAAGGATCAAAGTGTAGTATCTGATCCAGCAGGTGACAGCCAACCCATGGCTCCAGCCATGAGCAGCAGTTCCAACCAACCAACCAACCATCATCATCAGAGGCAGCTCCTACTAGCCATTGGTTGTTGCTCCAGTCATCTCCAACCATCCTTGCCAGCAGCGACAATGTGCGATAAATTGTCCTTTTCAGAACAACTGTCTTCAGCAACTACAAAATTGTCCTTTTACAGGGCAATGCTCTCTACATGAATCCTCTCCATTAATATGCAGTGATATTTTTTTGCCTAGTGCACTTGTAAGTTTGTGACCATATTCTCACCTTACATATGCACACATCTTGGCCATTGGTACCTATAAGAAGCTCTCCAGGGAAAAAGATAAAAAGGAAATAAATGAAGCGAAGAAAACCTATAAAGTTATTTTTCTAAATTGTTTTCAGAATATATTTTTGCAAATGGCATAAAAACATCTGATTATGGTAGTTAGAAGAAAAACAATGAAGTCAAAGAAAAAAAAATGATAAAAGAAATTTTAATAGATTTATAAATTAATACTCTTTCAATTTTTATTGTAAATATTTTAAGTTTATTTTCCGTTGAAAAAAACCTCAACATAGGAATGTATATCTTAAACACTCTTGCAGTGAACTGGGAAGATTCACCAATGATGTTTGTTTTTGGTGTCATTGGAAGTTTCTTCTTTTATGTGTCATGTCCCTTCAGGATGTAGGCGATCATGGCCCTCCACATCTTCCTGTCTCTTTTAGCTCTTAAGTCTTGTCTTTTTCTTATTTCTCTCAAATCCTGTTCTACCATCCATTTACTGAAGCTCATCAAGATGCTTTCCTCTTTCCCTAAATCTGTCCAGTGAGTATTTTCCAAGACCTCTTTCCTCATTATGTGCCTCAGAAATTTCAAGGGCTTCTACAACCATCAGGGGATCCAACCCGGAGTAATCATCTTTCTGTCAGCTTCCTGGCCTATGTTTATATTGGTTGGATACTTTTGGGAATTGAGCCAATGAAAATTGGTTTTACAATTACTGTGTTCTTGGTTTGCCTATTTGATGTCCTTGAATTTTTTTCCCACCAAATTTTTTCACTTGGTGGTTAAGTCTCTTGGTCTTGTATTGATTTGTCTTAATGTTGTTTTTCCTTAAGAATTTGTTAATTTTTGTATTATTTCTATATATAAGAATCACTTTAGGGTGATTTGTGATTAATATTAATGCTTATGTGTAATAATTGTTGATGTTTTGATTGATAAAGTGGTATATTATAATCTTGCTTCTTATCAACATTGACCAGCTATGTTATGATACGTGATGCCAACCTTCCAGCCTTGACATAAGGCCGTGATATACTCATGAATATCTGAGCTAGCTCAATCAAATATTAAACAAAAGCAAATGCAATGACCCTGGTTAGAATTTGAACTCATCCTGACAGTCCATTTTTGTGCCAATAAACACATCACAAAGTACGCATTTCTTATCCAAAAGACACTTTTCTGAAATGATTACAAGAAATGTTATTAATTATGATGCTCTATTTATTTCTAGTAAATATATTCTATAATAAAACTATAACCGACACTTTAAACATTGGAGCATTGCTGAATAAACTAGCCCAAAATCTAAAATTACTCTAATTATATTTTTAACTAGACTACCTGTGACCAGTTATGTCATTAACAGTTGAGGTTATAAACTACTGAAATTGATTTCAGTATTCCATTTAAATGAAAATTAATTTTATTATGATTCACTTAAATCTTTCAATTTGTTCATGTCATCATTGGTCTGGTTTACAAGTTCATGTTTAACGTTTTACTGATTACTTACAGCGTTTAATAGGAATAGAACTTCCGTGATAAACTTGAACTCCAGTAAAACAGCATTTACTTCTGACATATGTGAACACTTGTACAAAATGAAAAATGAATTGTTATATAACTGTATATACAATTTGTATTTTTATATCTTATTCACTTAAAATATTTTTTTTAGATCAGATTAACTTAAAAATAGTTTTTTAATATACTAAAAAATGTTTAAATCATATTCACTTGAATTGAAAATATTTAAATATTTAAAATATTGTTTTTTTAAAGAAAGTTGAAATATAAATTATTCTATAAACAATTTGCAATTCCATTCTTTAAAAAAAAAAGTAAATTTTTTTCCTATTAATTTAACTTTGATCTAATGGCCAGATCACTTTGAAACACTGATTCCTATATGATTACCAAAGTTAAGCAGTGTCAAGCCTGGTCATTACCTAGATGGGTGACCTCTTGGGAATACTAGGTGCTATAAATTTGAATGTGTGGGTGGTAGTAATGGATAATGGGTCAGAATTTTTAATTGGAGAGCTGAGTTCCAATTCCAGTTGGGTTCATTATATTCACTTGCACTCAAATACTCTTGGGAAAGGTATGAATCCACCTTTTTTCACCCCCATCTATGGGTTAATTGGTAAGACCTGTATCATGAAACAGTTAATATCTCCAAAAATAAAATAAAATTATGTACAAAATTTATTTAGATTTTGGTATTAAATAACCCATAGAGGTTGATATGCCACTAAACAGAAACAGATGACCAATCAAGTATTTATTTTCAAATAATCTGAGGGCCAGACCTCAGAAATTCCCTACACGGTACTGCTGTAACCACTTGTCTTAGTGGCTTTACTGCCTTGTATGGGGTGATACTGATTTCCATGTCAAATTAACTCTGACAATTAAAGCAGCCTGGAATCATTATAAATTTACAAAGGTCAATGGAACATTAGCATTTTAAAGTTTATTTAGCCTTATTTAATCCAAATAAATTAAAATGTGTAATTTAAAATAAGATTGATAATATTATTAAATCATTTTGTATCATAAACTGATTTTAAAAGGAACACAACGGTATTTATGGGTGGTTTAATTATAGATAAATTTAAATGCTTATTTTTGATTGCAATGAATATTGTACAAATCCACCAAGTAAATTAATAATAGATACTAGACTACTGTTGGGTCACTGACGGTTCAGGTTATAAAACACTGAAGTTGATTTCAACATTCCATTGAAATGAAAGTTAATTTCATTATTATTCAGTTAAATATTTCAATTTGTTCATGTCATAATTGGTTTGGTTTACAAGTTCATGTTCAACTTTTTAGTGATTGTTTACAGTATTTAATAGGAATAGAACTTCCGTGATAAAGTTGAACTTTAAATCAGATTAACTTACAAATATTTTTTAATATGCCAAAAAGTATTTTTTAAGTATTTAAAATATTGTTTGCTTAAAGAAAGCTGCAATATAAATAATTACTCAGCAAAAAACTGGACAAAACAGCAAAGTGGGATCTCTTTGTATCTGTCTTTAACTTAAAAATGTTTTAATTAAAAAATTGTCTGTTTGAAGAAAGTTAAAAGAAAAAAAACTTACTGCATAAACAACTCATAAATTATTATGAACTGGATGAACACACCATACAAGCACTCATGCAATCACATGTACTTCCACGGTAATTGCTCCGAGGAGTTGCTTTTGTTGTCCCTAGGCCTCGTGAGTTTAAACGTCCTACGAGGCTGGCATCCCGTTCCCACCCCTTCACCGTTGAAACTGTTAGATATAGACGTCTCTTCTACTCCAATAGCTTCATGTCTCGCACATCTCGCCTATGGAACTCCCTTCCCTATTACTGTTTCCCTGAAAAATACAATCTCCAACGGTTTAAGTGTAGCGTCAATCCACATCTCCAGTTGCCTTGATCTATCCACTTCCCTTCTCCACATCCTTTCATCTTTCATTCCTATCTGCTCTCGCTCCAAATCTTCTGTAACCCTCTTACCTTGATCGACCCACTGTCTTTCTCTTTCTCCACATCCTCTCCTTTACCGCTCCTATCTGCTCTTCCTCCAACCCTTCTGTAACCCCATTGCTTGGGGTGATACGCTTAAAAAAAAAAATATATATATATAATAATACATATATACATATATATATAATATATAGATACATTATATTAAACTGAAGATGAATTGTCATTTTGACAGATGAAGTCAAAAAACAGGATATTAAAAAAGAAAAGATTACAAAAAGAAAGTGAATGCATGACTTGTTCTTTAAAATATCTTCTTTTTAAATATGCTGTTTCCCTTCAGGACTTGGCTCTCCACAACATCTGATCATTTATAGCTCTTAGTAAGGTCTGTCTTTTCTTTTTTTCCTCCCACTCTCTGTTCTGCCATACATTTACATAAGCTCATTAAGTCGGTTACTTCCGATTTTCCCTCTCTCCTTCTTGTTGTCATTATGTCCTTTGAGTGTCAAATTCTCCAAGCTGTCTTACCTCATTATGCGTCTTTTTCATTTCTATTTTTCTTAAAACTTCCTCAAAGTCCCATGGCTTATGGCCATACTGCATCAAAACACTGATTCTCATATGATCACTGAAGTTAAGCAACCTTGGATGTGTGGGTTGTGTAATGGATAAGAGCTCAGATTGTTGGGTTTCTTATATTCACTTATTCATAAATACACTTGGAAAAGGTATGAATCCATCTCATCTTCCCCCAGCTATAGGTTAATTAGTAAGATTTGTATCACTAAACCATTATTATCTTAAAAGAAATTCTGACAATCTAAAAATATTTTCTGGTTTTAAATAAACTGCAAAGGGTTAATAAACCATAGAAAACCAGTAGATGAATCAAAGTACTGGCCATAGTATTCTCAGCATTCTTCTGTAGAACCACATCTCTCTGCATCTGTAAAAAAAATTTCCAGCCTCCACTGCCATATAGGAAGTTTGATATTATATAGCAGTTCAGCACTGTTTCTTTTTTCTGATAAAATTTTCTTGTTACTTAATACTTTGCTTAGGTTTTGGAAGTCATTTTTCACTATTTCAATGCACTTTTGGATTACAGGGTCATATTTTCTATTATCTGTTAAAACAAGATATTTATATCTCTGTATATAATTGATTTTAATATCTCCAATATGTAGTTTGCATCTTGGGCTGTTCGTCTTATGAACAGCCATACATTCTGTCTTCTTACAATCGATGGGTTGTCTTTTATTCAGGCTTTCCTTTATTACCTTTGTCTAAGTATTCCTGCAGTTAGCATTTTGAAAATCCCTAGGCTTATGACCACATCACAATTAAACATCATTTCCTGTATTATTACTGATGTTAAGCAATGTTGAACCTAGTCAGAACCTGGATTGGGGACCGCTTGGGAATACCAGGTGCTCTAAGCTTGGATATGTGGGTGGTGTAATGGATAAGGGCGCAGAATTTTTAATCAGAAAACTGTGTTTCAATTAACATTGTTTTTTTTTATTCACTTATATGCAAATACCCTTGGGAAAGGTATGAATCCAGCTCTTGTTCCCCCATCTATGGGTTAATTAATAAGACTAGTATCACTAAACCATTATTATTTAAAACAAAAAAATTCTTGTAATCTAAAATATTTTCTGGCTTTAATTAAACTGCAAAGGGTTGATAAACCATAAAAAAATGAATGAATGAATCAATCAATCTAGGATCACCTCCTTTTTCTAAGTTCATTTTACATCACTTTGCAATTTACATAAGTCCTACATTCATATTAGTTTTCCCTCGCAACTGAAAATGGCATAAAGCAAAAATGCAATTACTCATAATTTATATGGGAACATTTTTTTTCAGTTTTCCCAGATACCCAAAATAACTTTCCGTGTCAACCTGCTTTGATGTTGAAAGGCTTGAAATATGACAATATGTTTGACTATTTGGCCTCACACATTTCTGTCATACAGTTCTTTATAGGCAATCAAAAAAGAAACCTATATGGCCATTTTAAAATTCAAGTTATGTTTTTTTTGCAGTGCTATCAATCACGAGTAATTTGGGGGCTCGGGAATTTTCAAATTTTTTTCCCCATCTATTAATGACAATTGTTTCTTTGTTTTGTTTTTTACCATTTTCACTGATGGAAGGTTTCATGGGAAACTCCACTTTATAATAGCAAAGAAAACCTGCACGCACGCATTTCAAGTGGAATTTTTCCATATTCAGAGAAGGAGGAATAGGAAGTAAAAATGACAGAAGGAAAGTTTCACCCTGGGAAATAGGAGGGGAAACTTCAGGCCTTGTTCATAATTTTTAGAAGACATAATTACAATATTTATTTGAATGCCTGAACATTTTTTTTTTTGCAAAATTTTTTACTCAATAAATTCTACATTAGTTGTATCATATCATACAGTTTATATCTTATTTAAACCCTTCTCTGCTGAACAAAGACCCTGTATTATATATTATTATACATTATACTATATAAATGTTTTATTATATATTTCATTATGAATTTTTTATTATACATGATATAAATATTTTATTATTCATTGGACTACAAAATGTGCCATAAGTTTCTATACAGATGCAATTCTGTGAATTTCCATTAACCAAAGTGAATAAGAATGCAAACTTTTCAACTAAGGTTTTGTTTACTGATGAAGCAAATTTTTACGTCAATGGAGAGGTTAATCAGCAAAACGTACATTACTGGAGCAATAAGAACCACAACTGGCTGAGTCTGACGAAGATGTAATGTGCTGGTAAATTGATGATGTGTGGCGGGATATGGAGTGACATAATTATTCAACCAATTTTTGCCAGTGAAAATCTTAATGCCCAAAGGTATCTTAACATGATGAAAGAGGAAATTCTCTTATCCCTGCTTAACAAGGAAGGTGATTACCCAGTTTACTTCCAGTAAGATGGAGCTCCACCTCATTATGGTCATCAAGTGTGTCGGTATTTGGATCAGCAGTTTCCGGCTGCTTGGATTGGTCGGCATGGTTCTGTGGAGTGGCCTCTAAGATCCCCAGGTCTCTTCCACCTTGATTTCTATATTTGGGGGCACTTGCAGGCCATAGTGTATCAGGTGAAGATACAAGACATAAATCATCTCAAGGAAGATATCACCAACGCCATTACAAGCATAACTTCAACTGTGCCTGTTCATCAAGAGTGGGAAACACACATTAATGTGTTTTCAAAACAATGGTAATCATAAAAAACGGTTTTCCAACATAAAATGTTTATTTTTTTTTCTATGTATGGAAACTTATGACCTACCTGTATATAAATTATTATTATGCAGTAATATTTTTGGAATATGATAAATATTTTCTTATCATTGCTGCTGTTATTATAATGTTTTTCTTTTTTGTGCCATGTCACATCAGGATGTAGGCTATCATGGGTCTCCACAACTTCCTGTCCCTTGTAGCTCATGATAAATTTTGTCTTTTTACTATTTCTCCCAAACTTTGTTCCATCATCTATTTACTCAAGCCCATCAAGTATGTTATGCACTGCTTTCCACTATCCCTCAATCTTTCTTGTGAGTATCAGATTTTCTAAGCCTTCCTTTTTCATTGCACGCCTCAGGAATTTCAACTGCCTCTCCCTGATGCCAAGTAGAAGTTTCCCTTTTGTTTCAATTTTCTCTAAAACCTTGTTATTGCTCACATGTTTGTCCATGGAATCCTAAGCAAGAACCTATACTGGCAGCAAACCACCTCCATACAGATAGAACATGAATTCAGCAGATACACAGAAAATAGAAAGGGGTGTAAGACAAGAATGTGTCTTCTCACCAGACTTATTCAACCTATAAGGTGCGATGGATAAATTGTCATCTGAATTACACAAAAATGAAAATAGCACTTACATGTCTTTTTAAAAGATTTACCAAAATTACACAAAAATATCTTGAAATAATAAAGATTAAATTTAATCAATAAAATCACCATTGACTTCAACCACAGCCTCCAGATGACTTCAGAATCTTGTGCATCTCTTCTGGACAGTCTCCTTGTTTAAGATGGTGAAGGCGTCTGTGTTGAACCTGAGGTCCTCACCAACAAATTTGGGAGTTTGTTTTTTTTCTCTCATCGGATTGATCTAAGTGAGTTTTCCGAGCAGCCGTACCTTTGTAATCACCATTAGACTCATCCAACTCTTTCCAAATCCTCTGCACTATCCTCAGATTGACACCCAAACATTATGAAATGTTCGTATTGGAGCTTCTGGCATGAATGCCAAGCAGTACAAGATGTCATTTCCAAATTTCTGGCAAAGTGAATTGTTTCATGGTGCTCTTTTTCTCACAGACGGTGCCCAACTGACCCTACTATATTGTGAAATCAACAAAATAAAAAACAAACAACATGCATGCACAAAATTAAAAATATAAACACTATTTACATTATTCAGACTATTGTCCTCATCTTTGTCACCATATTTATTACAATGTTTTGGCCATTGTATGCTCCGGCCTTCTTCAGGTGGTTGGAATGTCGAACTGAACCTTTTATTTCGCTCACTGGAGTAGACTGTTCTAGTTTCACGTGCCATGTCTAATGGATGTCAGTTATCAGTTATCTCCTGTTAATTTCCCTCTCCAAGTTCTCCACCGCCTTAACCAGGTATTGAACTCACACTCTTTGGGTCCTGTCACTGAATCTAACTAATGCCTTTATCCACTGCGCCATGTGTCCTTGGGGAAATAAAGGGTTCAGTTCAACATTACAACCACCTGAAGAAAGCCAGAGTGTACAATGGCCAAAACATTGTAATAAATATGGCGACAAAGATGAGGACAATAGTCCAAATAATGTAAATAGTGTACATAATACCTCATCTCAGAAATATAGACAGATAAAAATATAAAATGGTGACAATTTACCCTTCACACTCTGTATACAGCAGGAAAATTCCGAGAAAATTAGATATCTTACCAGGATTCATTATTGGTGATCACAATCTTAACAAAATAAGATATGCAGATGACACAGTGCTGATGGCAGATACAGAAAGAAAACTAAAAATGCTCATATGGAAGGTAGCAAAGGAAAGCAAGAAGAAAGGACTAAGTATAAACTACAAGAAGACAGAATTCATGGTTATTAACAAAAGGATGAATCCAAAATTCAAATTACAAATCAGGAATAACAAAACCAGACAAGTTCAAAAATCTAAATATCTGCACAGTTTTATGACACTGAAATCTGAAGATGTAGGGATAGCCAAAATGCATTCTAGAAGCTAAGCAGAGTATTAAGAGTTAGGAAAACTTTGTTAGAAACAAAGAAAATAGTACTGAGCTGTTATGCAACAGCTGCCTTCCTATATAGCAGTGAATGCTGGATGATCTCAAAGATGAAGAAGAGACTTGAAGCAACAGAAATGTGGTTCTACAGAAGAATGCTGAGAATACTATGGACTGAACATGTGAGCAACTTGTACTTGACATCCAGAAGAGACAGCTGAAAATTATAATACTAGTATAGCAAAAACAAAATTACTATGCATTACTAATTAATTAATGCATTACAATATTTTATAACAAACAAATAATATATAAAATATGATATATATAACAACATTTTTCTCAACAAACAAATAATGAATGCATTATAAAATATTTTATTATGCATTAATATTTTTAGACTTTATGTATTAGAGATACCGAAATCTATAAAGTGTGAAAATTTAAATATCTGGGAAGTATTCTAACAGAAGACTGAAAATGTGTCCTTGATATCTGAAGACATATTTAGAATAATTAAAGATGCCTTCAAAAAATAAGCAGGGTATTAAAAAACAGGAAAATTTCATTACAAACAGAGAAAAGCATGCTAAACTGCTATACAATATTGGTCCTCCTATATGGCAGTGTATGCTAGACAATATCCTCACAGATGAAGAGATTCCAGGCAATGGAAATGTGGTTCTACATGAGGATGCTGAGAATACCATGAACTGAACATAGGAGTAATGAAGAAGTTTCAATAAAATAGAAACAAAAAGGACACTTATACTTAGAACCAGAGAGAGAGTTGAAATTTCTATGAGAAAAAATGGGGAAAGAGGGCTTGGAGAATTTGATAC
This sequence comes from Acanthosepion esculentum, assembly GCA_964036315.1. Lineage (NCBI taxonomy): Eukaryota > Metazoa > Mollusca > Cephalopoda > Sepiida > Sepiidae > Acanthosepion > Acanthosepion esculentum. The sequence continues at coordinate 54,013,706 of OZ038491.1, read as the reverse complement.
TCACAGAACACAGGGAAGGCAAGAGGAATAGAGGAAAAATGTGAGCTTGTGAAAATGGACAGGGAGTTGGAGGGATAGAAAAAAGACATGTTACTAAGTGCAACAAAGGTGAGGAAGTTATGGAGAGCTATGATTGCTCACATCCTGAAGGGATGTGGCACATAGAAGAAGAAGAAGGAGGAGGTTATATTATTATACATATGATATGGAGTCTGCTGAGACCATGCCGTCTGGCATTCCCTTGAAAGGTCCAGAGTGTCTGATTTTGAAGAGAAAAGAGTCAGGAACAAAGAACAGACACACCAGAAAAGGAAAGTTCTGCCCCCAGGATCCCATATCACAACTGCAACAGATATCTTCCCATTTTGTCATTAATTTTTCTAACATTTTATGATATATTGCACAATGTAAATGTGAGTAAGCTTATCCACAATGTCGTTTTTGTTTGACATCAGTATAAATTTCTCGCCCTATTTTTGTCGCTAACGAAATTTTAGTTCAGACAGAACTTTTTACATAACTTTCTATGCACTTTGTTTTGTTGCAGCTGCCAGTGTCAATTTTGCTCAAGTACCAGGTCATTAAGGAATGTATATAACTTTGACATTTTTCGTGCAATGAAAATATGGACTGTAAGATCTTTCTTGCAATACTGAACAAGTTCAGTTCAATGGCTCAGGTTGAAGAGATTGAGGGAATACCTTTGTCTGTCTGATTGCAACTGATCCAAAAGTAAAACCAAAACATAACAAAAAATGTCTGTATTCAGAATACGAGTCTTCTTTTGGTAAAAGACTTCTGCAGATTGAACTGAAAGACCAGGCATAATAAAAGAAAAAGAAAAATCTTAAATATATTTCCTGATAAACAATATCATAATTCTTTTATGTGTTTTGTCCCTTTGGAACTTGGGCAAGCATGTCCCTCCCCAATTTCTCATCCATTATAGCTCTAAGTAATATTTGCCTCCTTACCTTTCCCACTTCCTGTTCTGCAATATTATTTACACAAGCTCAGTCACAGCCCACTAATATATATGGCCCTACATTCACATTTCAGGCTAATTTCTAATAGCGCTATTTGGTTTATAGTCAATTTATCTCTGTTTTATCTAAAACGTTAAAACCATCCAAAAATATACAAATAGGTTGTGTTTTTTCTCTTTTTTTAAATAGAAAAGTAATAATAAAAGATTGTAAACAAAAAACTTGCTAAACAATTAAGCAGTAATACAAAACAAATACAAATAAAAAAAAAATACAGTTTCTTTATAAATTAATTTTCTGTCAACCTTTGCCTATTTTAAAACATTCTACAATATTTTTTCGAACTTCATCCAATGAAAAATTTAGTTTGTTGTAAAATATATCCACAACAATTTTTGCTGCAAAGTGAATTGCTTTTTCAGTGTGTTGTTCACAAGTAAAAATATATTTTAGAGAATAACTTTCAAAATTCTTTCAGCAGACTGTCATAGCGGATTCATTATGTTTTACAATAAATTTATCTGCTTAGTCAAGTATAGAAAAACAAGCACAAACTAGCTCTGGCATTTGGCTAGATGGAACCATAAGACCTCTTCAAGAATGTAAGTCAAAGTACTACTATTGCCTACTATGACCAGGGAACACATTTCACATTTGAAAATGTTTAATTGATTTTTTGAATTTTCTCTAATAAATCAAAAGATGGTAATGGAAATTTCTCCAGAAGTAATTTCTAGGCTTGTTGAGACATATAACGCAGTAGTAAGGCATAACATATTAGTTCTGCAGAAATGAAAGATGGCCTCTTGGTTGGTAATGTCTTTTTTGTAATTCTTTTAGAATTCAGTATAGTTGTTCTTCCACCACGTTTTGTATGCAGTTTGGAAAATTTTCCAACATGCTAAATCTTGTGAGTTGAGCATTATGTCCATGTATAAACCACTTTGATAAAGGTATAAGGGTTCCATTGCACTGAAGCTGGATATGAAGATTTTGGTCAATGCAAATACATTCTTTTATAGACGGAAAATGTGTTTCAAGGTCAAATAAATTAGAATTTCATCTTCCTTTTTTTAATTCAAAACTGTTAGGATAACACTTTGATTTTTCCAATTAAGCAAAATCCTTTCTTGTATCAGCTGAAATAAAATCATGTTGTTTTGGAGGCTTTCTGAATTCCCTTATGTTTGGCAAAAGAGATGGTTTTCTTATTTTTTCTGTATGTGTTGTAGGTATTTGATGCAAATTCCAATTCAGTTTGTTTCATTTTCCTTTCAAAATAAATTTCTCTTCAAAATGTTTCATACAAAGAACTGAATTTTTCATAGGAAACCAATCAATACGATTAACAAATTTTATCCATTTTCAAAGAGGAAAATGTTGATACTTTTTCACTGTTAGTACCATATCCACAAGAACAGCCAAATGCAATACATTTTTTAGCCATTTTTCTTAAACAAAATATCACTAGAAACTTTATATTTTAATGTTTAGATGCAATGGACTATGAGGCAGAAAATTTACCTAATAGCATTCATTTGCAAAACAGGCCATATACACAATTGAAAATCATAAAAGCAAGTTAACTCATAGCCATTTATAATTCATAGACTAGTAGAAAAAAAGATGTAAATATGCATTTTAGTATTGAAAATATGTCTAGGGAATTGAAATAGCATCTGATAAATTCTATGTAATTGTATATTCTAAAAATTAAATTTTTAAAGTTAAAACCTTTTTAGATTAGCAATTCTCTTAGCGGCCATTCACATTTTTTTTTGTTTTGTTTATTTTACATTGGCTTGTTAGAATTGAGCTTATTGTGTGACATATGGGGATATATAATACTAGTTGATCATGGCTCATTAGGTTTGCTACTCACTTATTTCCTATGCTCCTCTGGCCTTCAATATATCCAGTGAGTGTCAATTTTTTTAATCCCTCTTTACTCATTATCGATCCCAGGGATTTGGGTTCTAAGTATGTTTTTTCTTCTCATTGTTCTTAAAACTTCCTCATTGCTCACATGTTCCATCCATGATATTGTCATCATTCTTCTGTAGAACCACATACTTGTTGCCTCAAGTCACCTCTTCATCTGTTAGGATGCCTAACAGTCATTGCTTTATAGGGGTTGACTGTAGTCATGATCACAGAGTCAAGGTGAACAATTCTTTCCTTAGCTATATAGTATGTGCTTCACCAGGGTTACATACTATACTTACCTTATAGAAGGACTGATATTACATAGTAGTTCAACAGATTTTTTTTTTCGCAGTAAAGGATTTATATTTATATGATTGTTATTTTTTGTTTTCCTTTTTATTAGAAAATGGTGATGTTTTTTTTTTTAATCAAGACCACTCCAAACAAGGCAATAAAGCCACTAAGACACAATGAGTTACTAGGTAAGGAAGAATTAGAAAACATAAACATTACTAAGCAGTAAGAACAAAAAAAAGAGTAATCAGTAAGATAGTAGTTAGTGATTGACATGGTGTTTAAATTTCTGAGAATTAAAGTTCGCTGGAAAGCAAGAAACCAGAAGAGTTTCACAAGTAAGAAGAGCGAGAGGAGAAGCTGTTAGCATAGAATTTATAGTTACATTTGGTCAACTCAACTGTAAATTGATGAAAACTAGTTGCCAGTTTAGTACTGCAGTTAAATTCATAAAGTCTAGCTACCATAGTGAAAAATTCATTAGAACAGTTACCATGAAAGTATTTATAGAAAAGTCACAGGGAGGCAACTTTATGACTGTGGAAAAGCTGAAGTTTAGATCTCAGATCAGGACCAAAGTGAGATTGGTTTTAAAGCTTATTTGATTATTGAAATACATTTGTTAAAGAATAAATCAGGAAAAGAACATCTTTATTTGTGACTTAAAATATCAAATAATATAACAGTGGCATATTGATGCACAGCTTTGTATTATTAATAATATTTTTTTTATATATCTGTCTATATTTCTAAGATGAGGTATTGTAATTATTTGAATTATTCATACTGTTGTCCATATCTTTATTGCCATATTCACTATGTTTTGGCTGTTGTACACTCCTGACTCCTTCAAGTGATTGGAATTTCAAACTGAACCCTTTATTTCATCCATTGGGTAGATTGTTTTAGTTCCACATGCCATGCCTTTTCTAGATATCTCAGTTACCACGCTTTTAACTTATCTCATCATGAATCTGGCAATAAAGATTAGGAGAACAGTCTGAACAATGTAGATAATATTTTTTTTATATAATTCTCTTGAAACCAAATTGATACAGATACTTTTGAAAAATTCACATCATTAATTTTAGCTTCAAAAATTTTTTATTAACATCAATGTGTTTGTATTGAATTAGCATTTGACAAAATCAAGTGTGGAAAACAACATTCCTCATGTGGCGACCATTTTCTTTGATGCATTTCTGAAGGCGTTTCCATATTGTGTTATGAGTTAGAACATCCTGGTTTTGGTGAATGTTGAATCGGTAAGGAAACTCATGCTGAACTGCTGTGACAGACTTGTTATTTTTTAAGAAACTGTCATAGGCGAAGATGTGGTGCTTTGTTGTCAACAGTGCCATGGCTTCAACTGAAAAGAAAAAAAAATACTAAGACAGCATGGACTGAATGATACCTGTCAGACATATGTCCCTCCTCCAGGGCTGAGTAATAGTCATTTCAAAAACATCTATCCCCTCTGTCTCACCCTGCATATTGATATGCATTTTGAATTGATTTATTAGATATTCTGTTATTGATTTATAGGAGATCAAGAATCATAGAATAGGCTGTGTTTAGTGGTAGTTTCCCCCAACACCACACATTGCTACAAAACCAAAACATGAAGCTGAAAATTTGAGTCATGTTCTTAAATAGTCTTGTCAGATAGAGACTATCATATGGACGCCATGCATGGCATAAAACCTATTCAGAAATATGTAAACTGTGAAACCTGAGGATCTAGGTAAAGATCTTCCTTCTTTGAATATTGTGGACTGGTGCTATAGAATCAGAAACCAAGAACTATAGCAAATCCACATCACTTGAGGACTATCAACAGCAGCAATAACTAAAATGGATACTCCATGTGACTCAAAGAGAAAATAATGACATAATCAAGATGTTGACATTCCACATTACTTAAAACAAAAGGTTAGGAAGGAAACCCCTTTAATTCTGGAAACAGTTACTGGATTTGAGGAACTGATTTACCTGAAAAATTGCTTTAAGAGAAAGGTTTTATAAATCTTAACTGACCGCAGTACTGGCTGCTCTGTCAATGAATGGCTAATATTACCATTACATATCTGTTGATTTGTGTGAAAATAAAACAGGTTTAAACGTGCGATAAAGATTTTCTGTTTTCATCAATATATTTTTCGAGAGAAACTCAACACGGGAGTTAAAAAAAAAAAAAGAAGAAAAAGATCAGAAAATGTTAAATCTTGAAATGATTAATAAAAGCAAATATTGACATTTTTAATCTTCATGCATCATCTCTTCCTTGCCGAAAAATACTTATCTCTGAATCTCTTTCAATAAGTTGTTCAGAAATAAAGAATCGATTACTTTCCATGGTTAATTATCTCTGCCAATGAAGGTGGACTGAGGTTATTTATTCATGCATGCATGTCTGTCTGTTTGTCGACACAATATTTCCAAAAGTATACTGAGAATTTGAATATGATTTTGTGTAAGTGTACGCCATCAGCCAAGTAACAATTGATTAAATTTATAGGCAGATCCACAAATTTTTTTCATTTGGGAATATTCCATATATTAAGACACTCATCAAAAGCACATGCAAAATTCTCACTTTTTGCTTATTTTCATTCGAATTTGATTACCAAATTGGCACAAGTATATATTTTCTGAGTACTTTAAAGTCATATTTGAATGTTTTTGAAACCATTTCTACTGCTTCATGATGTGGCCAGACATTTGGTCGATGAACATTTCATTGGAAATTTTTCAAGTAAAAATAGTAACAAGAAATACTTTAAGAATTTTAATTAGCTGTATTATAAGGTAGAATAGGACTAATAGTTACTACTGGATTTTGAGTAAATTACTAAATCTAAATTTAGTTAAAAATATTTGAGTGTATTTGGGTAAAAAGTAGCACCTAATTATTTAAATACATATTTAACAGTAAGATAAAAGCTAGTTCATCCCTTTAACATAATGATCATTAAAAGTGAAATTAAAAGATCTTTCATATAAAAGCTTAAGAGTTTTGCTGTAGTAAAATGTGCTTTTTCTTAAAATACTTATCATCTTACAGTAATATTTTGTTATATACTGTACTGATGAACACTAATGTCCCAATCCTCATAAATATGTTGGACACTATTGTAAGTGGGGGGTAATATGCTAAGTAGTCCACCACTAGCAGTGGTTTACCTACTTCACACCGCTGGCGAGTATTGTATTTTGTTGATGTTATAAAGATTACCATTTCATTTCCAACCTCTGTTTTTGGTTATTCCTCATTCAGTAACCCTTTCTAGGTTACAACATATTTGAAGTAAAATATAATATATACAGAATAGATTTTTTAAAAATGCATGCCAAAAAAAACGAAAAATTATAAATTAATATAGTAAATACAAATTAAAATATGATGAAAAATATGGAAAAGACAAAACAAAATCCGAATATGCAAGTTTACTGTTTTAATGTTGTTTTACTGTCGACATCAGACATTGCGGTCTAGTAGACCATCTTCAGGACATGGTTATTAGAAACATACTTAGGATTAGACGATATTTAAGTCAACATGAAGAGATGATAGACACAAGACTAGTCAGAAACAGAACAACTGAAATTCTAAAGTCAGCGTTCCCTTTTTTAGGATTCGGTCACATTGGCGTCACTGTGAGAACGCGCTCTTTAACATCTCCCCTTTCCTGGCAAGATTAATGCTTGACAAACGTACTGATAAGCTCTAGATTCAAATAGAATTCCTCTTTTTCACTTAAGATAAAGTCTCTTTCTTGGGAGCACATTTTCGCAGCATTGCCCGTGCGACGCCAACCTGACCAAATCCCAAAAAAGGGAACCCTGACTTTAGAATTTCAGTTGTTCTGTTTCTGACTAGTCTTGTGTCTATCGTCTCTTCATGTTGACTTAAATATCGTCTACTCCTAAGTATGTTTCTAATAACCATGTCCTGAAGATGGTCTACTAGACCGAAATGTCTGACATCGACAGTAAAACAACATTAAAACAGTAAACTTGCATATTCGGATTTTGTTTTGTCTTTTCCATATTTTTCATCATACCGTCGGATCTACATCCACATATTTGCTTACATATAAATATATGTAGCACATTACGATAAAGTGTGTGACATACATGTAAGTATGCCACTACATTTTCGGCTAAATGTCCATTTGCCAAATGTCCACGTAGCGTTTCGTGAATATTTTACTTGTATTTACAATATCTAATGATGTTTTCTGTGATAATAGATTCTCACAGAATCACTGAAGTTAAGCAATGTTGATTTAGTTTGGTTTATTTTGTTTTATGGCATATCAACTTCAAAGTTATCTAATGCAACAAGAGTTTTACGATAGGTTCGTATGAATAGAATATGTATTCTTTGTAAGAAATCAGTTTGTAGTTCAGGTTCTTTTTTTGTAAAGAGGATTTTTGTCGAGAATCAAATGTATTGCTGGTAATATTTTTTTGCTTTCAAAAATGTATTGCTGGTATTTTTACTATAAAAATCTATTTTTATACTTTCATAGTGCATTTTATTTCAAGGTGGGAGAGCCACTAGTGGAACTCCCTTACATTTACTTGCTTCCCTGATAACTACAATCTTGAAAAGATTTCAATCACCATCTTCTGTTGCTTTGATTCCCTTTCTTCTTTTATCCTTTCCTCACTCTCTTCTATATACAGTATTTTCCTTCACTTTCACCCTCTGTAAATCCCTGTGTGCTAGTGAATCAAAGAGCTGAGTTCTAATTCCCATTGGGTTCATTATATTCCCTTACATGAAAATATCCTTGCTAAAGGTATAAATCCAATTCTCCCCTCAGCTAGAGGTTAATTAGTAAGACTTGTATGAGTAAAACCATTATCCCAAGAAAAAAAAAATTGCATGCAAAATATTTAGATTTTATTTAAATGTGTTTATTTAAATGTTTAGATATTATTTAAATGTTTAATGTGTCCTGGGTAAGATGTTAAACTACATCCAGCAACAAGACCTCTGATCAGGAGACTTTGAGGAGCGTGGAACCACTTCTTAATTGCTGGTGTTCCCAGGTCCACGCTGACCCAGGGTGGTAGCACCTGTTAGGGTCCCAGCTATGGGCAAATAGTTAACTATTACCAGCAATACTTTTTTGAAAAAAATTATTACCAGCAATACAATTTTGAAGGAAAAATATTACCAGAAACAGATTTTTGATAAAACAAAATATTACCAGCAATAAAATATGTTGTCGGTATTAAATAACCTATTGAGGTTGATATGTCGTAAATCAAAATAAACCAAACCAATCTAAACCAAAGAATACATATTCTATTCATATGAATCTATCCTAAAAATGTTGTCGGCATTAAATAACCCATTGAGGTTGATATGCCATAAAACAAAATAAACCAACCAAACTTAAATGTTTATTGATGTTTCCTATGATTGCTAGGGTGTGTACTGAGTCATTCCTATTGACATCGTTCCAAGCCATACAAGTTACTTTTTGGTGCCAATGTCCTTGTAGTAAACAAGAAGGAAACAGTGGTGATGAGGGGTGGGTCAGAAAGTGCAGTGCGCCGTTCGCCGGCAGACCAGCTATTCTTCCTTTGTCGTTGGTCGCCGCAAGGAAATGGATTGCGTGACTCCCTTTCTTGGCCGTTACACCGGGGGCAGTCGTGAAACAGACACCAGCTCAGCCATGCCTTCTTTGACTTCCTCTGTGTCCGTCTGTCAATTCATATGTCCAACTCTATTGCACGAATGACACCCGACCGTATTTATTGTACAAAATACAATTATGGCACAAGGCCAAAAAAGGGGAGGGGTTGATGCTGGTCTTAACTAACTATCCTATAACTAGCTAATCTGATTCACGGCCCATTCACTCATTACAATTTGCCCATTCACCACAAAAACTCGTCCATCACCAATCAATCCTTCATACACCATAATACTGCATCCTCTCAGGGGGGACCTACAAAATGTGCCCCATGCCATAAAAATTTAATGATTATAAATTATTATACATAAAAATCTAATAATGAAGAATGAGAGGGGAGGGAGATGAACCCAATAATAAACTAAAAATTTACACAAAGTGAACTAAACATAACTGATGTTAGTAGGGCCCGTCCAACTCTCAAAACAGAGAGGCCGCTGTATTTTGCCCATGGGACAAAATCAAGAGACTCTTTTGCTAAGGGAGTGGGAAAAGGATAAAAATTTATACAACCATGGGAAAATATAAAGCTGACTCAGTCGAGATAAAAGGGACCAAAAATAAACGGGGGAGGTTGGGAATCTCAACTTGGATCGTAACCAAAGATGTAGCTGGGAACAGGCTGGGAACAACGCTTGCTTGCATTAACTAAGGTACACTAAAGCTTGTCTAACCTAACCGGGGGGAGGGCTCCACAGTAAACCACCCTGATGTGACATAGGTTGACCTAAAAGTGAAAATCAAGGCTAGCCCCGTTCAAACGAACCAAGCTCGCCTCAGTCACCCACCTTTCGCTGAAGACTGTCGAATGCAATCATTTTCTATCAGTTCTAATCTTCATCTTGAGCTGATGCTCAAAGAATCGGATCAGATCCTGATGAGAAAGACGACTGCCTCACAAGACTTCCTCCTATTGCATTGTTCAAATCACTATTTGGGCCATGGCCAGCAGTGTCAGAAACACCATTCATTTCACCCCAGAGTACGGGGGCGACACATTGTCACACGCGTATGCGCAATCAATGTGCACAAGCTTTTCGGGAGCGAGCCGAGCCATCAACTCACTGACATGGTCCCATAAGGGGTGAACCCGGGGGTAATGGTAGAAGGCGTGCGAAGCCATTTCTTCTAAATCAAGGCCACACCATTCACAGTCTGGCAAATCACAACCAACACCACGGTTTTCTGCCCTCCACTACCACCATCATCATCCAGTCACGGCAAACCAAGATATTGGGGATCTCCTGGAAACCCTTTCTGTTTAAGGTAATCTGGAGCTCCATGTCCCCCGTCTCTATGCCAGCTTTACTACTGAGGGCCTTCACTTCATTTACATCACCAAATTTGGTGAAGAAAGCCCCCATTCTATCATCGGGGATATCTATGAGCACTCCATGGATGGTCATTTTTCTCCTACATGTGCCCATATATTCCATCTGAAGCCTCAATGTCTTGGTGCTTAAGATGCTCCCTGCCAACTCCTTCGCTTGTTCTTCTGTTTGGAGAAGGATGTCCTATAAGGCATTTGTCCTTCTTGCTAGTATTCTGGGGTTGATGTGCAGGGCTTTTAGGGCTTCTTCCATGAATTTCCTGCTGACCCCAATTATCTTCTGGGTCTCAACATCGGAGGTCAGCAAAGAAATTGTGTGCGGGTTTACTGCATCCAAGGCTTCCTGAATTGTTAAAATTCATTATCCTTGAAGGTTTCTTCATATTTCCTTCTTTGGTTTACATAAAATATGCCGTCCTTTTTCAGCGGCCTATTTTGATTCCAGGCCATTTTCTCAGGTGACACCGGATTTGGTACTGGTGTATCAAGGCCATCATTGTTTTTGTTGACCATAGTGGTGCAACCACCACATTTGAATGAATTACTTTTTTTTTTTTTTTTTAAAGTTTTTAGCATAAAAACAAAAGCAAAAATATTCACAAACAAAATAAAAGTTAAATGCAAAAGGAAAGGAGCAAACCAAAGACAATAAGCAGTTCAAATGAAAACAGTAAATAAAAAAACAGGGGGAGGGTAAAAATACAAAAAAACAAAATAAAAACAGGAGAGAAACAAAAAAGCCTTACAATTAAAAAAGAATAAGAAAACTGTAAAAATTAAAAGGTTTTCGAAACTAAAGAGTAACAAAAAGGAAAACATATTGGTTCAATGAAGCGTAAGTTAGTCCAAAAATTGTAATTTGCAAAATAACAAGAACTGTTGTCAGAGAGCTCTGGCTAAAAAACACACAAACAGCTCGCAGGTTGAAGTTCCAAATAACGCCCGACCTGAGTCGTGCTGCTGGCACCTCACTTTTTATGCCAGTCTGAAAGGTCAAAATTTGCATGTGTGCAAATATCATCTCGTTTTGGACGAGATAGGCATGCATAAATTGAATCATCAATAGCTGCCATGTTTCTTTTAGTCATTACTTTGCAGGCAAGACACGTTCGCGTTCATTTTGAACTCTGAGTTAGGTCATGCCTTTCCTCACAGTAGGCACAGTGGATCCCAATGTGTAGCACCAGTGCCTGTGAATGCTGTCATGCATCGATTGCGTAGATGAAAATCTGTGGTGTGCTAGTAAGAAGTCACAAGTCATTGTAATGGAGGTTTTGAGGATACTGGCTTTGCTCAACTTCTGATCCCACGAGGTTGTATGCTCTCTCCCCCAGAAAGAGTAACTGATGTCTTCTCAGGATAGTTTCAGTATAAACCACAGGTTGGCTTGTGCTGCAACAGGGATTAGCTCGCCATCCTAGCAGAGACAGATACTTTGAAATGAGCTATATTGTGATAGAATGAGTTATATTGGGTTACATGCAGTAGTGGCATCCTACTAGTTTGCACAAACTGATTCTGAAAATTATAAAAGCTTAAAGAACTGATTGTTGGATTATCCGAAAATTATCTTAGATATTAATAGCCATGCCTAGCGAAACAAATAGAATCACAGTAGTTAAAAATTTTTTAAGTTAAAAATGTGGCAAATCTTCTAGTCATAAATTTGATAGGTCTTCCATTGAATCTTTGAGACTGCAGTGATTCAGTTCAAATGTGGCTAAGAAACCATAACACAGCTGGTGACACTTGAGTCAAAAAGCATCATACTTCTGAACAGAAATATGTTGAGAACAGAATTTCAATCTGGAAATATCTTAATTTAATTGAAAACATTTATTTATTATTAAAATGGTTTAATTCTTTTTGATACTATAAAGTGATTTGTTTCCATTCTCAGATTGAAAAGAAAATAGGCAGATTAGGTTCCTAAAGATTACCTGTCTTTATAAAACTGGTTCCCGGAAATTGGGAATGCCACCACTTGTAACATGGTACAAGCAACAAAGAATGATTTCTGGTCTGTTATCAAGCACCCAATATGGGTTGTCTTTACAGAGGTAAAGGGTTCCAGTTGTCTAGCTATTTTCCCCATGGCTACAGAGAGAAATGATTTTGTGCCTTTCCCAAGAGATTGAGTTCAAACTACTCCAACCAGTTTGAACTTTGTTCACAGATTCCATTCTCTGTGTTGTTGACCATAGAGCCATGTAGACCCCATCTCAGCATTTTCAAATTCTTCATGTATATACACCATCATTACATAAATTGGTATGTCTGTAAATGAAAAATCAAGTTTTCCTAAATTAATTGTGACTGAATATTTATTAGTTCTTAATGACAGAAGTGAATTGGTTTCAAAAAAATAAAATGTTAAAATGAGAAGTTCATTAAAAGAAGAAATCAGTATTAAATGAAATGCTAAAACGAAAAATGTGTTAAAAATAATATTAAGAAAATTAGACAAACATATTAAGCAAATGATAATAGAATAATTTCATAATCTAAATTCTAACAATGTTTTCAAGAATGTATGCTGAATAAAATTCTTCTATCTTTGTCTCAACTTGGGCTTATGAGGTTGTAACTCGTATCAAAAGAATTTTCATTTTATAGCCTCTCACATGCATCTATATGTTTTTAAAGCTTATATGACATTTGCACACATGGTGTCTTTTGATGATCCAATATCTTCTGGGAATTAAGTTCTTTATTTCACATTTTAAAACATCATAATCAGTTAATGATTATCAACTTCAGGACTTTGTTTTAAAGAACAAGTCACCACTTTTAATACACTTAAGCCATTTCGAACTGTCGAATCAGATATAGTTTAATTTCCTTTTACTTCCTGATATGAGAGGCAGGTTTTTTTTGGCTGTGCCCCAGTTGAAAAAAAAAAAAAAAATGCTTAAAAAATACCAGACTCTCAATATATGCAATTTAGTATTTCATTTCAGAGATGAGTAATTGTCATTATTTTTTTTTTAATACAGTGCTTAATGTTTTTCAGACAGTGCCAAGTACAATATATATATATATATATATATATATATATATATATATATTACATTTAAAATTTTATATATATATATATATATATATATATTACATTTAAAATTTTATATATATATATATATATATATATATTACATTTAAAATTTTATATATATATATATATATATATATTACATTTAAAATTTTATATATATATATATATTACATTTAAAATTTTATATATATATATATATATATTACATTTAAAATTTTATATATATATATATTACATTTAAAATTTTATATATATATATATATTACATTTAAAATTTTATATATATATATATATATTACATTTAAAATTTTATATATATATATATATATATATTACATTTAAAATTTTATATATATATATATATATATATATATATTACATTTAAAAATTTTTATATATTTATATAGATCTAAGTGTGAATATCAACTAAATAACAAGATATCAGCAACTGTATATGTGTGGATATGCAGATAAGCAAATATTTATTTAATTTATGGTGCAAACAAAACAGTACTCCATGAAGTTAAACAGAGCTATGAAGTATATTAATAAATGTGCATATACCTACGTTTGTAGTGCAACTTAAAGTTTCATGATTTCGCAAGTCATCAGGTACAAATGACAAATAAGCCACTTAGTGGCCTATTTGCACTACAAACATATATATATATATATATATATATATATATATAATGTGTGTTTTAACAGAAAGATTTTATAAATTTCAACTGAAAACAGTACTGGCTGCTTGGTCAATGAAGGCTAAATGTTTCCTTGTAAGGAAACAGCTAATATTACCATAAGCTGCATGACCAGACCGACACAAAAAGTCCTTGACTATGCTGTTTCTGGCATAGGTAAGAGTTGTGTTCTGAATTATAAGATGTATGGAAAAACTGTACCTCACTTTAGATGTCATCACTGTTAAATCTATATTCTAGTTCAGCTAATTTGCATGAGAATGATGGCGATGCTTGGTTGTTAACTGGTACTTAGGTTTTTCAGTGTCAAGAGGGTCTGTTGGGGTTGGCAGATGAGAGAGCAGGGCTTGGATTTGCTGACTGATGTTTGTTCTTGTTTACATTTATCAAATGGCATTATTATTATTATTATTCCTACTACTACTGATGCTGTAAAAATAATTATCATATGAAATTGCTGGTGACTGCAAAAGAAACTGAGAGAAAATACCAGTAATGTTAAAACACTGACCTGGAATCGATTGATTAGTCTTCTATGGCTTTTTTTGCTAAAAAATATTTTTAGAATTTTTTTTTTTTTTTTTTTTGAGATAATAATGATTTAGTGATACAAGTCTTACTAATTAACCCATAGCTAGGGAGAGAAGAGGTGGATTCATGCATTATCCAAGGGTGTGCATAAGTGAATATAACAAACCTAACTGTAATTGGAACTTTGCTCTCTGACTAACCTGCGAAACATAACATAAAGGCCTCAAAATAACCAAGCAGGAATAACTGGTCAAGTGGTGACCGTGTTTCCAGAGTGAATTGTTGGTTTCTGTTCAGCTGTACTACTAACTTGCTTTTTATATACAGTAATATTTTATAATAAGCTAAAGTGCCTTTGTAATGTTTTGATATTCTTCTATATGCCATGTCACTTCAATATGGGTGCAATCTTGACTCAGACACAACTTCCTGTCTTTTGTAGCCCTTAGTAAGGTTTCTTTTTGCTATATCTCCTAATCCCCATTCTGCCAAACATTTAATCTACAATTTCTACTGACTTGGAACTTTGAAAGATAAATTTTTCATTGTTACCTTTTTTCATTTGTAGGAAAGTTTGGAACTTTGTATCTTGTTCAGTGCTCATAAACATAATTCTTCTGTTAATAATCTTGAATTCTATTTGTCAGACGGCAAAGCTATAAATTTTTGGCAGTTAATTTCTCTTGCAAGTGATGCCAGCTTACCAAGAGATGAGATATCTGACTGAATAGAATCGTCTCTGGCATATGCATCTTCTCTGGGTTTATTTCTTTTAATAATCTATTGAAAGCTTGCTTAAAACATATGCTTAAATTAAGTGTTTTTTTCTGATTATGAAGTAATGGTTAATAGTAAAATTAGCTTTTTCCTTATCAGGAAACTTTCAAAATTCATTGACCATGCAGCCAATACCACTTTTGGTTGAAATTTATAAAATCTTTTTCTTAAAACAATTTTTCAAGAAAATCAAGTCCAGTAGCTGTTATCACTCTTTCCAGTATTGATGGGGGTTTCCTTCCTAACTTTTTATTTGAAGTAGTGTGGAACATCATAATCTTGACATGCTATCATTTTCTCTTTGTGTTGTAATATCCATTTTAGTTGTTACTGCTCTTGGTAGTCCTCAAGTGATATAGTTACTGTTATTTGGTGCAGTTCTTTGTGATTCCATAGTGCCAGTTCAAAATGTTCAAAGAAGAATGGTCTCCTCAAAGACCCACAGGCTTCACTCGCTAAAAGCTACTTTTACCTTTGATCTTAAAAGGTAGTTGTATCCATCTGACAGTTTCGATATTTCTGAACAGGTTTGGCTCCACACATTGCATCCATATGAAGGTCTCAATATGACGAGTCTATTTAAGAACCTGAGTTTTCAGGGTAAAGTTTTAGTTTTGTAGCAATTTGCAATGTCAGCTGAAATTACCTCTATCGTAGTTTATATTCTATGTTCCCTTTCCTTGTCTCCCATGCTAAATTTGCTCTGCCAAAAATATGTTCGTCTTTTAAAATTTTATTTAAATATGTGCGTCTTTTAAAATTAAAAAAATTTTATTTCAATATGTGCTGCTTATAAAATTTACAAATTTTATTTGCATATGTGTGTGTTTTTAAAATTTTACTTGTTAAAAGAAAATTTGCTTAAATGAATTTATTGTTCAAATCTTATGAGTAGTTTTGTATCTGTTCCTTTTTAAAAGTTTCAGCATCTTTAAAATTGTTTTCATGGTAGACATTGTAGGTCAACAATATATTAATTTTGGTAAAGGTTATTCCAATTGTAAATATGCACATAACCGAGATATTTCTTTATACATGATTTAGCAAAAGTGCCGCCCACATAATGGTAAGACATTAGTGCCAATGGTGTCTTCATTGAGCTAATGTCTTACAATTATGATTATTTTTTAAGCTTAGCTTAGATGTGGCACATGGCCAAAAGTATGGAGCACCTAGTGATGATCGAACTCACTTTACAGTCGTAACTGATCTAGTGAAACAAGTTTGCTAACCATTACACCACACCAAGATGCCCTAAATAATTTTCTATGCGTATCTTAGATGTGGCACAAGGCCGAAAGTATGGGGCACCTAGTGAGGATCGAACTCACTTTTCAGTCGTAACTGATCTAGCGAGACAAGCATGCTAACCATTACACCACGCTGATGTGCCCAGATGTCTTAGAATTATGTTGGAGTTATTTCTGCATACTGTATAATAAATTCAGCAATGGTTGCTGAAAAGTTATCAGCCTAACCAAGAAAGATATCTAAAAAGTAATTTGGTAAATGGCCAGGTTTAAGGAAATGGGTTAAACCAATAATTTTTCTGTACCTCTTATATTTTATTTTCTGTAACAAAAATGTTTTTGTTATGAAATAAAATTAAAGTTTTAGGCACAAGTTAAAAGGAAGTTAAAATGCATAAATAAAAATTTGGAACTATTAGAGCAGGAATGAAAGTTAGTTTCAAAGTCATTGCTTTATTTTGTTTTGTAATTTAGTTTAAAAAAACATTTCTGTTTCATTTCTTTCATTTTTCTTTTTTCTATTTTAAGTGTTTGGTTTAATTTTAAGCTTCAAAATATCTAAGAAGCAACCATGCAGAATACGGTTATTTACAAATCCTGGATATTTTCAGACCATGTTGGTACTTAAAATATGATAATTATACATTAGATTTGGTGATAGGTTTTATTTTACTTTTTACATTACAAAGAATGATAATTACTATTTGCAATTTTATGTATGGTGGCTCGCAACACTTGGCTTTTACTTGCCCCTTGCTTTCTGCAAAATATAATTTTCACTTCATTACAAATAACAACTCTATTTATGAAGGATTTTATGGTCATTTTTGAGATTGAAAGTTCTGCCAATTTTAAAGATATTTGCTTGGACTTTCCTTAAATACCATATTTACTCACAAATAAAGTGACTTTTGAAGACCTAATTTTAAAGCTAATTTTAAGAGGGTCACATCATACATGAGATATAAAATTAGCATATGTACTGCTGGCCCTGACTACGTCGTTGGTCAAACTATATATCCATTTACTGTAGTAAAAAATTACAGCTGTATTTAAAATAAATATGATTTTGATAAAACTGATGTTTTACTTAACTGTATCCAATAATAATGCATATAATATTCACATATTAATATCGTATTATAAAATACAAACATAGCAAATATTCATCTTTTCCATTGTTTATGTTTATAAGATGTTTAGCTGTTTCTCATTTGGTTGTTTATGGCTGCATGTGTTTATGCAATGAGTATAGCATTACTAATGATACTTTTATCATTCTCTTTTACTATTTTAACTAATTTAACTAGATGGGGTAAAGAGATAGTGGTAAAAAGGTTAGTCTATTGTAATTTGGTCTCTCAAGAAAGGCACTCACATGATACATGAGATACATGATAAGATCATTTTTTATAAACAAAAATTTGGGGGTTGCAGGATAGGCAAGATATTTGGTAGTTTTTGATTTGTATATTTGTTTTATTCACTTATTAATTCAAATGGAATTTTTGATGTATAATGCTATGAATATTGCTGTCACATCTGGTCTGGGGCTCTGCTATATATTTAGAGATCTTTGATAAAATCCAAAGAAGAATCTGCAATGTTATTGGTTCTGACCTGGTATCTCGGCTTCAGTCCCTTTCCCACCACTGTAACTGTAGCTTCCCTGTACCTTTTCTATAAATACATTCATGATAATTGTTCTGATGAACTTTCCTCTATTATACCTGGACTTTATGAATTTATGCACAATTTTAGTTTAGTTTTCTCTGATTGGACAAATATTTCACATGATGCTAATTTGTAACCAATAGATACTTTGATTTAATTTCTGTGAATTGTATTGTGGAATCATATTGGCATATTTTTAATGTTGTCTGTTATTGGGTAGAAAATAAAATTTGTGTGTGTTTTAATATAACATGTATTGGGTATGAAATTGTGTTGGAAATAACATTTCTTTCCTATAATGACACAAATACGAGATACAACACACAGCATTTAAATCAAAGTATCTATTGGTTACAAATTAATATCATCATGTGAAATATTCGTCCAATCAGAGAATACTAAAACCCTATTTTTCCCAAGCCTATTTTTGGGGAAAAATTCTTATAAAACCCTAAAGGTTTTGACTGTCAGAGAGCAGAGATATGCGACTCACTTCAAATCATTCAAAACGTATCTAAAGAGTTTCTTCCTTCCCCACCACGCAGAGTTTTCTGAAAGAAACATGGGGTGGCAATTTCAAACAAATCATCTCTAACAGCAGTGAATCTTTGCTAATGATAAAAGTTTTTTTCTCAACCACAGCTTTTTTTTTTCTGTGGACCAGCTATTTAAAAGTCTTTTCTAAACTACAGCTTTTTCTTTGAACCAACTACCCAAAGATTAACCCAACTAAAGCAGATTTCTAGAGAGCAACACTTGATTCTTGAGCAAAACCTTAGTTTTGACTCAGAGAAGGGAAATAACAATATCTACAGGAAATTTTTGCAAATGCTTCACCTATCTGGCTTAGATGATTAAGTCAGTAATATAATAGAATTTTTTCATTAGGAACAAAACATCACCTCGGCCACAAACAAAATCACAGGCTGTTGGAGGGTGAATAAAAAGCCACACCCATTTCATGCATCCTTCATCAGACTGCCCTGGGAAGTTTGATTACTGGCTTAAGTTTACATTAGGCATACAGCGACTGGAATAGCTGATTATATCATGTTGGCTCCATGGTGACAGAAAGAAAGGATGGTCACATTTATTACCTTTGGTATGGTGGCAACCCCAGCTAGAGTGTTCCATATGGTGCAGTGATCACTGCCCCCTGTTAAATCTGTAGAACTACTTCTCTATTGCTTCAAGTCACTTCTTCATCTATAAGGAAATTGTTTAGTATTCCTTGCCATAAAAACAATAAAACTTATTTTCCACCATACCTGGCGAACGATAAAACTTCTTTTCTACCATATTTGGGGAAAATTTTCCTTTGGCGATACCTAACAAACTATAACATTTTCCTTCAACTCTACTGTTATGTCTTCATTGCATTGCATTGAATGAAGATAACATAATGAAGGAATTGTCACTTGGAGTCGACATAGTCTTGCTGAAATAGGTAGTAAGCAGATAAGCTAGATCTCTAACTCTCAAATTGTTTTCTCTTTCTGTTGATGATTCTTGGCGTCAGTCTATATTTATTTGGACAAGTCCAAGTCCTCTTCTGGAGAGGTCTGTTCATCTTCACAATACATACCTAACAAACTCGAAAATTTTTTTTCAACCATATCTGAATAAGTATAAAACTTACTCTCATCCATACCTGACCAACTATAAAATATGTTCACAACACAATCAATTTGGCTCTAAATGACCCACAAAAGGTCGAGGGATCGTTAAACACAGTCAATCTTTGCCATATAGGAGAATAGAAATAATGTTGTTCAGCAGTGTAATTTTTTTTTTTTTTCTAACAAAATATTTCTATATCTTAATACTTTACTTAATTTCTGGAAGTCTTCTTTTGTTATTATGATGCATCTTCATTTTCTGTTGTCTATAATTATACTACTCAGTTAAATTTTTGTACCAGCTTGACTCTAATGTTTTAATTTAAAAGCTCACAACACTTGCTGCAGTTCACACATTCTGTTTTCTTATCTGAAAATTGTTTTTAATTTAAATCCAATTTGCTGTGAGAGTAAGAAGTCCCAAAACAAAGATATTTCTCAGTTGATATATTTTTAGCCACTCTCAGGATATGAAGAATGATTGTGAAAGACAAAAAAGGGTAAAACAGAAATGTTTCTTTAGTCTGTCTGACCTCTATCACAGATTGTATCAACAGCTCGAATCATATACGGTAAAGTCGGTTTTATTTACATGTGCACGTATGTGACCTTTGGAATCACATTCTGATCAGTGGAAAATCAGGTACAAATGAAATGTTCAAAAATAGTTTCTGTATTTATTGCAAGATTCAAAAAAATTCTCTTGGTTGAAAACAAAACATTTACTTTGATGATATATGCATAGTTGAATTTCTGCATATGTCTATAAACGTTATTTTTTGCAGGTGCACTTAAGAAATAAATAAGAGAAGCATCAGGAATTAAACAAATGCCATAAGATATATATGCAACATGTACACAACTAATGAAAGCAAAGAGAATATTAAAATTGCTACAGACATACAATAATAATATAAAGAACAAGTAGGGAATGTTTATCAATCTAACATGTTTCACTTTTATTAAAGCTTCATCAGAGAATGAGATATAGAGAAAAAAGAAAGAAAGAAATTCTGGTATTTTATTTTTGGGTTATTTGATTCTGATTGGTCAATCATGTTTTATATGCATTCAACTTGTTAAAAAACTTTAGTATAATTTATGGTGTTCCAACTTCAAGGAGAGACGATGTGTCTCTTCGATGTTGCAAGAAATTAATGAATTTCAAGTCTACCTGAAAGACTATAAATATTGCTTTATGTAGGTAAGTGTAAAATAAATGTAGGATTCAGATAATGTACATTCATAAGTGAGTGTATGTCTAGTAGAGATTATATATGATAGTTTTTGGCATGTTGATTTGGAAATACTTACCATTTGTTTTAGATAAACATACATTAGATTCTTTAAGGATGGATTCAAAAAAGGTTGGTAATATAATGTTTTTGATGTATGTTTATTGTTGGTAATATAGTTATCAGAAATACCTCAAATTACTTTCGGCATATGTTCTTTTTTAATTAGTGTCATTTGTAAAAATACATTCACTCTATCTAATTCCATAAAATAAACAGGTGGTGTCTTCACAACCAATGAAAACATGTTAAAAAAACTCTTAAAAAAAAACGTCTTCTTAACCAAAATTACGAATAACGGACATTTCTCCAGACTGCTACCAATATTCACCTTATTAACAAACTTTTTGCTCCACTGAATACCAAAGCACTCCCTCATCACTTACAGAAAATAAATAAAATATATTATTTATTTTAGACCCTTGAGTCAGTTTATTTTATTCTTGAAGTTCTTATAAAATAATTATCTTACTAGATATCCACAAAAACAAAAAAAATAGAATTTAGTATCGGAGCATAAGTTTATATTCTTCTAATTAAAAAACTTCAGATGAAATTAAAGGAATAGAGAAGTATGTTATATTTATGAAGATTTTTCTACTTGTTACTTATTTGATTATTTTGTCAGATTTTATGAGAGAAGCCTGAGGGTCTTGGCAAAGATCATTTTTCTTTGAACATTGTGAACTGGCATGACAGAAATACAAAGAACTGTACCAAATAACAGAAACCATATCACTTAAGGACTTTCAACAGCAGCAACAACTAAAATGGATATAACATGTAACCTGAGATAAAAACAAAATTGTATAATCAAGATGTTCACATTCCAAACCACTTCAAACAAAAAGTTAGGAAGGAAACCACCATCATTACTAGAAAGAACAGTAACAGATACTGAACTTGAGAAATTCATTTTCCTGAAAACATTGTTTTAAGAGAAAGATTTTATGAATTTTAACTGAAAGGCATTACTGGCTGCTTGGTCAATGAATGCAAATTATTTCCTTGTAGGGAAACAGCTAACATTATCATTACCATTTTAATTCATATAGTGTGTGCATGTATCTGCCATATGGTAGGGTTATTGGAGAATAAACCAGTTCTTTCACCAGGCTTTTTCATCAATACTGGAAACATATTCTCCTGAAAAAATTTTTTATGAATTATAACTGAAAGGCATTACTGGCTACTTGGTCAATGAATGCCAAATGTTTCCTTGTTGAGAAATAATCAATATTACCATTACGACTTACATAGTGTGTGTATATATCTGCCATATGGTAGGATTATTGGGGAAGAAAGCTGTTCCCCCACCAGTCTTTTCTACTGAGGAAGGAGGTTAGAAACTAAACAGGATTAAAAACAAGATAGAGGTATCCTTTCAAGGGATCAACAACCATCTAGCACAGGCATGGTGGTGTAGAAATATATAAGTGGGTGTGTAAGTGCCTGGTCAGCATAAGCCTACTAGAAGTGTTGGACATTTTAGCTTTCAATAAGCTACCCAACTCAGAAGAAAAAGCTGATGTAAAATCTGTAACTTAACAGCATCAAATGACGTTGACTGGTTCTTTTTGGGGGTACATATTGTCCTTACTCTGAGAGTGTGACAAACTCAGAAGAAAAAGCTGATGTAATATCTGTAACTTAACAGCATCAAATGACGTTGACTGGTTCTTTTTGGGGGTACATATTGTCCTTACTCTGAGAGTGTGACAAACTCAGAAGAAAAAGCTGATGTAATATCTGTAACTTAACAGCATCAAATGACGTTGACTGGTTCTTTTTGGGGGTACATATTGTCCTTACTCTGAGAGTGTGACAAACTTAACACATCTATATTTAAAAAAAAAAAAAATTTTTTTAATCATTTCACCCCAAGCAAGGCAGAAATGCAACTAGTGCGCAGGGGCACACAAAGAGTGAAAGTGAAAGTGAAAGAGAAGACTGATAATAGAAAGGATTTGGGAAAGGACAAAAAATGAAAACAATTCAAGAAGAGTGAAGATGCTGATTCACATTGCATTTATATTTTTGAAGATTGTAGTTATCAGGGAAGCAAATAAATAGAAGAGAGTCCCACAGATGGGCAGTGCGGGAAAAGAAATTGTTGGAGTAGACGTAGCAATTTCAATTAGCAATTTCAGTAGTCAAAGAATGGGATCTAGATGACAGTCTAGTAGCTCACTTAAATTCATGTATTTGGGGCACCATGGAAAAAGCTCATTAGAGCAGTTGCCATGAAAATATTTGTAGAAAAGACAGAGGGAAGCCATGTCATGTTGGCGTGCAAGTGACTGAAGTTAAAATGATGGGTCAGAATCAATTACATTGCAGATCCTTCTTTGGATTTTGTAAAGTATCCAATATGTACAGCAGGGGCACCACAATCAATATGACAACAGTATTCAATGCACACACAAATGGTCGATTTGTTGTAAATGTGCAAAATGCATTCTGACAAGAAAAATTTTCTGTTACTACAGTGACCCAATTTCCCTTGCAGTAGATGCAGCTATTGATTTGATGTAGTTGCTCCACTTCAATTGAAAATGTGAGGTCAAGAAGGTGCAGTGTGTTACTCTCCAGGAGTCTAGTGTCACCCATACTGATGGCATGAAGAAAAGGTAAACTTGAAAAATGTTATGCACAGATATTGCTTGATATTATAAAATCTTGTTTCATGCTAAACGACTTAGAGATTTGAAATGTTTGTCCAGTTTAAAGAGCCATATCATTTCAAAGCACAATCATGTTTTGCAAGGATGTCCTGAAATGGTAACATTCAACATCAAAGTAGTGGTCACCATATATATATACAGGGTATGATGGGTAAATTATCGCCATTTAATATTTTTAATTTAGCACATACGCATTGTTTTTTTTTATTTTGTTGACTGCAGAGTATAGTGGGGTCAGTTGGGCACTGTCTGGGAGAAAAAGAGGACCATGACACAATTCACTTCACCAGAAATTTAGAAACAGCATGCTGTACTGCTTGGCATTTGTACCAGAAACTTCAATATGAACATTTCAGAGGGTTTGGGTGTGAATCTGAGGACAGTGCACAGGAGTTGGATGAGTCTAATGGTGATTACAAAGGTACAGCAGCTCAGAAAACTCACTCTGATCATTCTGATAAGAAAAGAACTCCCAAATCTGTTGCTGAGGGCCTCAGATTCAACACAGAGGCCTACATCAAGTGCCTTGAAGAGGCAGTGCTGCTTTGGAGGAAGTGAGTGGTTCCTGGAAGACCCTATATGTGTCAACAGGACTCTGCACCATGCCACGCAAGTAGAACACAGTCATGGCTGTTAAACAGTTTCTACAACCACATCACCCTCTTATATCTGGCCACCTAACTCCCCATACTGCAACCCCCTTGAGTATTATGTGTGGGGTGCAGTTGAGCAAGAGACCAACAAAACTCCTTATAATACCAAAGATGAACTGATTTTCATACAACAATCAAAGTTAAGCAATATCAAGCCTGGCCAGTATCTATATGAATGACTAATTGGGAATAATAGGTGCTGTTAGCTTGAACACACTGGTGGGATAATGAATAACACCTCAGAATTGGAAATTAGAGAGCAAAGTTCTAATTCCAATTGGGTTCATTATATTAACCTGTGTGCAAAAACATGGAATATGTACGACTCCACATCTTCTCTCCACAGCTAAGCATTATCTTCTGAAAATTCTTTCAATCTAAAAATATTTTCTGGCTTTAAATAACCTATAAAGTGTTTATAAACAGTCAAAAAACAATCAATCAATCTAGACTGCATGGATTAAAAGCTTTATGCATTTCATGAAGGTATTTGCATCAACTGGACAGAAGCACCATCAACCAAGAATTGAACTCAATTTGCTGATTGTCTTCATTGCTGATAAACATTAAAAAAGAATGAAGGTCTTTGGTTAAATTCTCCTTACTCTTCAGCTGAGAAGGACATTAATTTTTTTTTTTATAACATTACTTTAGATGCTAAGAGGCAATAAAGTCTCTTAGCATCTAAAATTTTTCTCAAATCAATTTTATTATTTCTGAGTGAAATTTTGGATAAATCCTCTTTCAGTTTGAGCTTTGAAAACAAAATTACAAAACCATCTTCATTTAATAGAAAAAAATGTTTTGCTACAATGAAATCAGTTCTCAACTCCAGAATAAACTAATCAATAAGTTTTGCTTTTAAAACTTAAGATCATTATTATAATTCTTGTTCTCCTCTTAGTTCATTAATGTGTGCATTATTCCCTGCCATTAGCTCAGATAAATAATAGACCATTCCATTTTGACTGCAAGAAAAGAAAAACTTATATCAGTGATGTGTTTAGCTTTATGAGAAAAAGAAAGTATACATAACAATAAGGAAGGAAGGAATAAAGAAAGGGAAGATCAAGGTGGTGATAATGCTCTCATACATTTAATGTCTGCTTCAGTGAAATGCAAAACCTTAACAATTTTGTATCTTTTCATTTGTACCCACTTCTTTAAATAATAACCTGCACTCTTACTTACTTGCAATATTTTGTTAAAATTGTTATGCACAAATACTCAATGATGCAACGTGGGAATTTCCATGGGTATTTTATAGTCTTACAGAGCTTATTCAGCAATTAAGATTCATCAGAAAATTCAAATAGGAAAGCCATGAAATTTTCATGGCTACTGCTTGCAAGATATTTGTAATAAATGAGTGCTATGAGACCAGGGTCTGGAAATTCACCAAAGTCAGTTTGTCAGAAAGGTGACCTCTTGATCAAATCTATCAGGGAGGCAATCCCAGAGTGCAGCACCTTCTGGAAAGTTCCTGAAAAACCATACTTTGGGTTAACCCAAACCTTGTGAGTGAAATTGGGTAGATGAAAGAGTTTGGAAGTCATTAATAGCACAAATTCACAAGTCATCATGACTGAAGAGATGAGCATGCTGGCATTTTTCAAACTGCTGATCATGCCATATAATGTACTCTCTCCCAGAAATTGTTACTAAGGCCCTCTCAGCATAGCTGCAATTTCAACTACTATGGTATCTATGGGTGTTGAGCAAACACAGATGTGCCTGAGAGGTTGTCTGCAATAGGGATTGGGGATGCTGCTGTAGCAGAAAAATGATAGCCATTATTTGTAAGGAATTAAAGTTTGGATATTCTGTCTATGAAAATCATCATTGCTGTTAATGTGTGTGTAGATCATTCATAAGGTTTTTTTTTTATATAAAGCTGACTTGAGTATCTTCTTTTATATGCCATAACCCTTCAGGGCATTGGAGATCACGGCTCTCTACAACTTCCTATTTTTTGTAGCTTTAGACTGTGGATTGAGTGTCAAGATAAATGGCAGAATATTTCTGACAAAACAATTTTTAAGTTGTTTTCTCCATCTCACATCAAGTTGAGGCTTTAGTTCATACCAAAGGGAGCCATATTAAATACTGATTGACTTTTAATGTTCTTAAATATATAGATAAATTTATTTGGTGCAGTTTTAGCTTTTCTTCCATCAATAAAAGCAGTTAATTCTATGTTTCCTCTAATGGCTCATAACTTTTGCATACCTTCCCCATTTTCTGCTTCTCAGGTACCAAGTTTTTTTTCCATGACATTTTTCATCAGTTTTGAATAACTTGAGTGAATATCTTTAAGCTGTTGGATATTCCTCTGCTTATCAGAGTCCATCATCTCAGAAATATCTGATGCTGTGCAGTTTGGTGATTGTGAAAGTCAATAGCAATTGGAATTTTGCAAAACTATTAATTCGTCAATGATTTCTGTAAATTGCTAAATTGAAATTTTTCTCTCATGAAACATCTCTAAGGAATAAATGTTCAAAGTCTTGAACGAAATACATAAAAAGAATTTTTTATAAAATAAAACACAAGGAAACTTTTATGTATTTTCCCTCCATGCAGTTTGATCTCTCCTCATTTTTGCAGTCAGATGTTCCATTGTTATGGTAAAAGGAGGTGTTACTTAAGACCAATAACCAAATATTATAAACATGGAATATCTCATTAATAAATAGACCAGATCATGTTATTTATACATTGCTTTATATATATATATATAAAAATGAACATTGAAGTCAAAACTCGGTGGTGACAGGCAGTTTCATGCTAGACGCAATCTTCAGGCCATGGTGGCCTGATGATTGCATTTAGCATGAAACAGTCTATCGCCCCTGAGTGTTGACTTTAATGTTCACTTTTATATTTATATATGTTCTATCTCTGATACTGAGCACTTTATCCCATAAATATATCATACCTTAAAACTATATTGCTTCATATATATATATATATATATATATATATATATATTCTTTTAGGCATATCTGATTACATACATTATGTCTGCTAATTTTGAATAAAATCCATTCATACTCACGAAAAACATTCCATGTATTGATGTTAAAGGATGAGAGAAATGTACTATAGCTGTTTAAATTTCTTTTATTTTCATTTCCCAAGTACTTTCAATCTTCTACACATGCCTTCCTTTTGGACAAACAATATGGTTTCCATTTTGCCAGGTTTACAGTCATCACTGAATTTGTCTATCAAGCTTTAAGTAAGAATTGTGAAGCTCTTTGACAAAGTTTGGTATGCTGGCCTTCTCTGCAAGCTCAATGGCTATGATGTCATCAGGAATGACTGGATTATCTCTTTGGGTTAATTCATTCCTGACAAATTGTGTAATGAAAGTCGGGTTAAACAGGTAAGATTCCAGATTATTTCATGCAAAACTGGGGGGCTCCCCTATTTCTCTATCCTTGGATCTATGCTGATATTCATCAAGGATGACCATTCCTAAGTACATATGCAGATGATACTACCATTTACTTCGATCTTAAAAGTAAACTTTAAAGTAAACCTGTCAACTGCTCTCAAAAAGGACCTCCAATCAGAGGCAAAAATTGGCTTCTAAATTTTTATGCCTCAAAACAAAGCTGCTTTCATTTACTCACCATAGACATTTTTTTCCACCTGCTACCAGTACGAGTGATTCTAAACTTCAGGTTGGCAACACTTTACACCTTCTTTGGCTCATGCTTTGCACTGACATTATTGGAACAACTATATTGAATCAATCGTTTTGTCTGCTGCTGGGAAGTTTCGTTCACTGTGCCAGAAAGTTTTTCTTGTCAGAATCAGTCTTGCATGTTTATAAATCTACCATTCATCTATGCATTGAATATTTCTGCCAGATCTGGTCTGGTGCTCCTGCTGTATATCATGAGATTCTTGACAAAATCCAAAGAAAGGTCAACAATATAATCAATTTTGATCAAGCATGTTAACTTCAGTCACTTTCTTACTGATATGACGTGGTTTCCCTCTATCTTTTCTACAAATACCTTCATGGCAACTGTTCTGATGAGCATTTACCGAACTACATAAATTTAAATATGCTACTTGATGGGCAATTAGGTCTCATCATTTTACTGTTGAACTAGTTACATGCAACCGTCACTTATATTCTAACAATTTCTCTTTTTGCACTTCTTGCCTGTGGATCTCCCTTCTGGTTTCTTGCTTTTCTGATAACTACACTCTTCAAAAATTTAAATGCAATGTCAGTTGCCATCTTCTGTCTTCCTGAATACTGTTCCTTTATTGACCTTTCTTCACGAAACTCTTCTCATTCTCTTTCACTTCCTGTAACCCCCCCTATGTCCTAGAGGCATTATCACGTTGTTTGGGCTCAAGCATATTGTATATTTAGGCAGCAATCCCTTTTTTATACAAGTTGTGTTAAAGGTGACTGAAAAGGTACTTCAGTTAAGCTTTTTATTTAGTTTTTCTTGTGTTTGTACAAGTGTGTTCTTTTCTGGACACAAAGTATGTAAAAACTGTCCAAATGTTCTGCATTTCCAAGTGCTTTCAGCTATACTTTTAGCCATTATCAAGAATGATTTTATTTTAACTTTTTAACTGAATCTATGGGTTGCGTTATGTATGTATCTAGAGTTATAGGAATGTTTTATTATCCAAACATGGTCAGTACATTGTGGGTGTGTTCATAGTTAATACTATTGAATGTTGGTTTTTCATTTTTATTATTAAGGTTTCCGTTAGTTTTAATAATTTTACATGTGGATGAGGTTATTATGTTTGTATTTTATACTAGTATGCTTTCAGGTGGAGTCATAAACTATTAACACAGCCACAATGTACTGCCCATGTTTGAAAAAAAAACATTCCTATAACTCTAGATATATACATAACACAACCCATATATTCAGTTAAAAAGTCAAAATAAAATCATACAGCTGAAAACCCTCGGAAATGCAGAACATTTGGACAGTTTTTACACACTTTGTGTCCAGAAAAGGAAACAGTTGAATGAATGCAAGAAAAATTAAATAAAAGGCTTAATTGCAGTACCTTGTCAGTCCTCTTTAATGAAACTTGCACATATATATATATATATATATATATATATATTATACATACACACACACAGCAGAAAAAAAACAACTTAGAGGTAAAGGGAAACCACAAAAACAAACCTTACCAATATAAATCCTTAAAAAAAAATCAACTTAACCCTAACTTAATAAAACCGAACAATGTTCAATGCTTATAGCAAGTGAATTGTTATAAATATAATGACCAAAAATACTTCCACTTCAGCTACGATCATCAGATGATTAAGCATGAATTTTGAAAAATACAGACTCAACTAAATAGAAATACATAGACGGATACACCCAACCAACAAAACACATGCTTCAGGAAAGTTATGATTGAATTTCCTCTGTTGTTTCACTTTCTTTTTAAAACAGATTATGATATTTGCCAAAATATAAAAACAAAAATATACAACCATGAATAGAATTTGTATTCTCTTCCATCCAAACGATGCCAAAACAAATAAATCTTGGCTAATCTATTTTCATCCACATTACAGAACACATACAGACACACAAACCGGTATATCATAAAATGTTATTTTATAAGTCAATGTTTTCCTAATAAAATTGGTACTAAACAACCAAAATTGTATAATTTTCAGGATATACTTAGGTGACAAATATACAATTTGAGTTTCAGCTTATATTTCCATTTATTAGAAATATTTACAATAACTTATTTGGAAGTGTGAGATTTTATTATGCAACTTGAGATCTCTTTGTTATATTTTAAATAAATAAACTAAAAATATATATATATTTTTAATCATTTCATACCATACAAGACAGAAAGGCCACTCAGACACAAAGGGAACTCAGTATGAAAGAATAATGTTGTAATGTATGGCTAGAACTACACAGGCAAAGAAGCTAAAGAGATGGGAGAAAATGAAACAAAACTGTCTCAGAAACTACAGCATGGCGAACGGCATGTAACTTAAGGAATAAACTGTCCAAGAGAATGACTTTACAGGAGACTGAGTCCCACCACTGATGACAGCTGCTTTTCATGTTTATTGACAGTTGATAGAAAACCTAGATCTAGACAAGTTGTAGAGAGGCTCATATCTGGACATGCCAAGCTGTTCCACTGCTCATGGGAAAACCTAGATGTAACTGGTTTTGATAGACATGTCTACATGTGGTTTGGGGCCTCTTTTGCATCTGTACTGATGCGTGTTTGCCACTCTCCTTCCTGATCCCAGATATGACAGCTTGGAGCAGGATTCTTCTGTCAAGTGCTTCTTTGAATGGGGGCTGGTTCCCATCAGAATCTTCTTTTGTGGGATCATTTGCCTTATCCATGCTCAGAAGGATTTTCCTTCATTTTTGGACATATCATCTTCACTACTTGTTGGAAATCATGAACTCAGGGAGGGATGAAGGTCCTTCACATGGCATAGCATGTTCCACCAGCTTCCTGCACAATGAGAAGACATTCAACCAAGTCATGATCACAGGGATTGTGCTTCCCCATGTCCATCACAGAGTGTTGCACTTCTTCCAGACTTTTTCTGTGCACGCGAGACCCATCCTTCAAAAGTATATCAGCCGGAACTCGGCTAATGTGTGTGTGTGTATATATATATATATATATATATATATATGAAAAATTTCTCAGAGTTAACCTTTAGAAAAAGACAATATGTATAAAGGTAAAAGACAATAGGAAAACTGTATTATTAGCTGATGCGTTTCATCCAATGTGAACTTTTTCAAGGCAAAAACAAAATGAATTTATTGAAAGCAAAGTAACTATTAAGTCCTCAAACAATAATAGCAATAATATTTCTGAAGCAGACATTTATAACATAAATTGCCAAAACTGTTCCTCCCAATATATTGGAGAAACAAGCAGAAATTAAAAAAAAACGCATCTATGCGCATAAGAGACCTTACAAAAAACAACTAATACACTAGTCATACATGGAAATAAATTCAAATACAATTTTTATTTTAAAATGCTACACTCATAAAAAAAAAAAGAAAACACTCAGAAGGAAAATCCTTGAGAGTGCACCATTGAATATTGTCCAAATATTAATCTAAACCCAGGCTTTTTCCCAATATCACCTTTCCTAACTGAATTACTACTCTCCCAAGACAACGTACACAACTGTATCAAGAAATCAAAAGAAAATGGTTGAATCCATCAACACAAAAATAAAAACAATATTTCTACATGTGATAGTACTTGAGGTAATTTTCAGTTGACAATATGAATACAATAGCGTTTTCTAAATTCTTCCAGCTGCTAAGGACATTTTGTTTGTTGTTAATAGTTACTTTGCTTTCAATAAATTCATTTCATTTTTCCCTTCTCCACATTGGATGAAATGCGTTGGCTAATAATAAATTGCACGATTCCATGTACCAGTAAGCCTAAGTTTCGGGTCACTGATTGCCTATTGTATGTTTGGAA
This sequence comes from Acanthosepion esculentum, assembly GCA_964036315.1. Lineage (NCBI taxonomy): Eukaryota > Metazoa > Mollusca > Cephalopoda > Sepiida > Sepiidae > Acanthosepion > Acanthosepion esculentum. The sequence goes on along the minus strand of OZ038491.1, from coordinate 53,981,711 downwards.
GTCAACCTATCTGGTAGGTAAAAGCCTAGAAAAAAATTTTGTACAACAGAAACTAAATATGGCTTTGGACTTCATTTGATTAATGACCCGGGTAGTATTTACGAATATGTTGATGCTGCATTTAGGGTGATGGTTGGTTAAACATTTCCTTTTTTTTTTTTTAGAAGCTGTTTACATCAAACTTCATCAACTGACTTTGTACAGATAGAGAATTTTCTTTATTTTTTGTATCTCATGGGTGGGTTGTGAGTAATTTTTTTTTTTAATGTCTTATACTAAGAGCTTATTTACACTGATTTTTTTGTTTTTAGTAATAAATTTATTATAGGTGTGGCTCCATATTAAGACCCCCCTCCACCCCCATATTTACCTATTTCACTTTCGCCATTTGAATTATTGTCGTTTCAATGAATCTTTTTGAAGAAGTGTTGGATGAAAATGTCCCTATAAAAGAATGTGTTCTGTCATTTTCAAAGCTATATATATATATAGTGGACATTGAAGTCAACAACCAGAAGCAACAGTATGTTTCATGCTAAATGCAATTGTCAGGACATGTATGTTGTATTTTTGCTTGTCTATTTATATATACAGGTCAGTGGTGCATTGTGGGTAGTCTATTGTATTGCATTGTGCTTGTTATTATGATTTTTCTCAGAACTCAAAATGCAGGCACAAAAACAAATTTTTACTACATTACTTAAAAATCAAAAGTGAAAACAAAGAAATAAAAACAATAAAATAAATTAATCCAAATAAATAATTAAATAATAAAAATATTAACAAACCACATACGCACAGATAAACACAAGAAAACTTAGTAATAACAACCAACAATTAAATAATTAATAATAAATAAAAAAGTTAACTAACAACACTATAAATAGCGAAAAAATTACATTCGGATCCACAATTATTTCCACTCAATAGCCCCTAGAATAATTCAAAACATAGCCATTACTACCCACCAAAACAACTATTAGAATAATACAACAGACTACCCACAATGCACCATTAACCTGTATATATAAACATTTGAGCAAAAATATGTTGCACATCACATGACCTGATGATTTTGCTTAGCAGGAAACACTGTCACTTCTTCAATGTCCGCTATTATATTTACATATGTTCTATCCCTGATATTGAGCACTTCAACCCATAAATATAGCATACCATAAAACTATATTATATATATATATATATATATATATAAAAACCATATTTTAAATCTATTAATTCATAATATTAATGCTCTGTAAATTTAAATTTACATTGAGCACTATTGTGTAAAAATAAAAATATCTATAAGAACACAGAATTTTATATCTTACTGTTCTTTCCTTTTTATTTATATATATATATATATATATATAAGCGAGAGAGAGATGATGGATATCAAAATAGAACTGTCACTCTTTTCAATGATAGAGCAGTGTGTTTCCTCCATTTGTACCTTTTTAGCTGTTCTAGACATTGATGTTTTTTTAAAAATTTATGCCTAAAAAGAAAACAAAAATTATACATGAAACATTTAAATTTAGAATTCTCTGGTGACTGAGATAATTGTGTATCTGCTGCTGATGCCAAGATATATATATATATAAGGCCTGCTTTCATTATATGCAAGGCTTACATAGCATGATCTCCCATTCTCTAATGTTGAGCAGATGCCAAACATATCTGCAATATAAAAAGGCAGGGGTCACTGTGGCTTTCAGCAGTGCACCTCGGACTCGACACCTTTTTTTTGACCCAGTGATAATGTTTTGTTTTTTTAATTTTCAATTTCAGTTTAATATTCAAAAGAACGTTCATTTGAAATTTCCAAGTGTTGTCATTTAGACTTCATTCCCCCAAGAAAGTAATATTATATTTTATTGTACTTTTCATCTGTTCTTGGCAATGTCAGGATCATCCTGTTTGATCGAGATACCAGTACCTTGTAATTTCCTTTTTCTAATGCCATGTCTCTTCAGGATCTAGGCAGGCTTATGGTCATATCACATTGAAACAATGTTTTCCATATGATTACCAAAGTTAAGCAACACTGAGCCTGGTCAGTACCTAGATGATTAACACCTTTGGAATACCAAGTGCTGTAAGCTTGGATGTGCAGGTGGTGTAATGGATAACAGCTCAGAATTGGAAATAATTTCTTTTTTTTTTTTTTTTTTTTTTTTTTTTTTTAAGCTTATCACCCCAAGCAAGGCTGGAGGCCACTAGCACACAAGGGATTACAGAAGGTTTGGAGGAAGAGCGGATAGGAGTGGTAAAGGAGAGGATGTGGAGAAAGATAGTGGATCGATCAGGGCAAGGGGGTTACAGAAGGTTTGGAGCGAGAGCAGATAGGAATGAAAGGTGAAAGGATGTGGAGAAGGGAAGTGGATAGATCAAGGCAACTGGAGATGTCGATTGACGTTACACTTAAATAGTTGGAGATTGTATTTGTCAGGGAAATAGGAATAAGGAAGGGAATTCCACAGGCGAGATGTGCGAGGCATGAAGCTATTGGAGTAGAAGAGACGTCTATATCTAACAGTTTCAATGGTGAAGGGGTGGGAACGGGATGTCAGACTTTCTGTCAGGTTCATTAGATTCACTTAGGTGCAAATACCCTTGGGAACGGTATGAATCCACCACATCTACCTCCCAGCTATGGATTAATTAGTAGGACTTGTATCATAGGGTTAATAAGCACTAGAAGATTAATCAATCAATCAATCAGGATGTAGGTGATCATGACTCGCCACAAATTGTTTTTTATTTATTATCACTCTTGGGAAAGATAGGGAAGTAGTTTCCTGTTGCCTCCTTTATGGATTAGCATTCAAAGTTTTCATCATTTTGGAATGGTTGTCATGCAAGGCTAGAGATTCCAGTCTACCCATTACTTAACCCATAGCTGAGGGGAGAAAATATGGATTCATACCTTTTTCAAGATCATTAATGCAAAAGTGAAATCAACAGGTTAGGCCAAAATTTGAACACAGGTCACCAATTCTACTTCCCACATAGATATTGATTACACTGTCTGAGTATCGCTTAATTTTATTGGATATTTTTAACATGGATTGAGAGTAAATTTTCATGAAGTCTGTTGATCTGTTTTTTGTCTTTGAATAAATATATATATATATATATATGCAGAAATATAGTCTTAAAGTGTGCTATATTTATGGGGTAAAGTGCTCAATATCAGAGATAGAGCGTGTGTAAATATAAAAGTGGACATGGAAATCAGCACTTAGAGGCGACAGTCTGTTTCATGCTAGTGCAATCGCCTGACGATTGCACTAGCATGAAACAGACTGTCGCCTCTAAGTGCTGACTTCCATGTCCACTTTTATATTTTATATTTTTATATATATATATATATATATATATATATATATATATATATATATATATATATATATATATATATATATATTTATATAGAGAGAGAGATAATATTAGTGGTAAATATACACATACATATGCAATCATATATCTAAAATATATAAATAAATATACATACATACATATATGTATAAAAAATAATTCCAAGAGGATAGAATCCAGGTAGAACTCAATGTCCAGGACAGAGTAAAAATATAATAAAAAGACTTAAACACTAATATTCCATGGTCATAATTTATTCCATTGGAATTGTAAATACGATCCAATTCATCAGACCTAAAAATTCAAAAAGAAAACAGAAAAAACATCTCTGGAGATATTTTTTCTGTTTTCTTTTTGAATCTGTAGGTCTGATGAATTGGATTGTATTTACGATTCCAATGGAATAAATTATGACCACGGAATATTAGTGTTTAAGTCTTTTTATTATATATTAATCAAGGCAATAAAGTCACTAAAATGCAAGGAGTTACTGACTGTGAGAATATGAGAAAAAGAAGAATAAAACAACAAGAATTAAGAAAACAGAAGATAACAATTGACATTGCAGTTAAATTTTTGGAGTTCAAAGTTGATTGGAAAACAAGAAGCCAGAAGAGAGTTCCACAGGTGAGAAGTACAAGAGAATAAACTGTTAGCATAGAACTTAGGGTTACATCTAGCCAATTCAATTGTAACTTGATGAGACCTCCCTGCCAATCTAGTACTGTGCTTAAATTTTTAAAGCCTAGGTACCATAGAGGAAAGTTTGTCAGAACAATTACCATGAAAATATTTACAGAAAAGTCACAAGAAAGTTACATTACAGTGTTGGGAAAGTGACTGAAACCAAGATGCCAGATCAAGACCAATAATATTGCAGATTCTTTAGCTGTTATCAAGAAACAGATCTGGCAGCAATATTCAGGGTATAGACAAATGGTAGACTTTCCAAGTTCTCTTTTCTCATTATCTGCTCTAGAAATTTCAACTGCCTCTTCCTGATATGTATAAGTTTCCTTTTTTGTTTGCATTTTCTCTAAGACTTTGTTCTTGCACACATTTTCAGTCCATGGCATATTCAACATCCTTCTAATGAAGCACATTTCTGTTGCTTCAAGTCTCTTCTTCATTTTAGAGGAGATTGCCCAGCATTCACTACCACTATCGTAACAGTTAAATGTAGCCATCTCTTCTGCTCCAACAGCTTCTTATCTCCCACTTTCTGTTAGTGGAACTCCCTCCCTCTTACTTGCCTCCCTGATAGCTATAACCATCAAATATTCAAATGTAATGTCAATCATCATGCCTTGATCCTGATCCTTTATGTCCTTTCCTCAAACATCCTCTTTACTCCTGCTCTCACTTTCTGTAACCCCTTGCATGCTAGTGGCACTCCCACCTTGTCTGGGGCGATATGCTTAAAAAAAATAGGAGGATTGATATTGCATAAGAGTTCATTACTCTTTTCTTCATCCTGTTTTCATGAAGTCTGGATAAACACAGAAAAGGATAGTAAAAAAAAAAAACATTAAATTGTGGTTGAAATTTCAATTTTTGTTCTGTTGTCCTTTGTCTGAGGAGATTTTGTTAATTGCAAATGCACAACTAGATTTTTATTTATGCCAGTATCACAAAACAATGGTCACTTCAAATGCTTCTGTCTTTAAATGCTTCATTGTCAGATGCCATTATTGGCTCAGTTTTCCCTTCTGTGCTTTGCTGCTGTAGATAATCTTTTTGTAAGGAGCCAGACAAATGATACTTTCATTATTATACATTGTTGATTGCTCTTCAGACAGTAAATATTTATCATCAATTTTAACAAATGAGTTATTTTGAATTCTGAAATGAAATATCATGATAAAAATATAGTTTTAAGGTATGTTATATTTATAGGTAGGATGTGCATTGTCGTTTAATGGCTAATGGCTCTGAATGAGAAATCAAAGAGCCAAGTTCAAATCCCAGTTCGGTTTGTTACATTCACTTATGTGCAAATACTCTTGGGAAAGGTATAGATCCATCTTTTCTCACCCCAGCTATGGAATAAATAGCAAGGCAGACTGGGTCCCATAGCCTCAGTTGGCAACTAGTTTAATGTAAAAAGAAATCTGTTGTGGACACTGGCTACGGAAAATTTAAAACGTGCTACTAGGCTGGCATCATGGTCCCACCTCTTCACTGTTGAAATGGTTAAATGTAGCCATCTCTTCTACTCCAATAGCTTCATGTCTCGCACTTCCCATCTGTGGAACTCCCTTCCTCTTACTTGCTTCCCTGATAGCTATAATCTCAAATATTCAATCACAATGTCAATTGACATCTCTAGATGCCTTTATGTATTTCCTGTCCTTCTCTTCATGCTCTCCTGTATCATGCCTCTTTACTCTTGCTCCCACTCTCTGTAACCCCTTGCGTGCTAGTGGCATCCTCCCTTGCTTGGGGTGAAATGCTAAAAAAAAGACAGAAGTGGAGAGAGAGAGAGAGAGAACCATATTAAGCTCATAAGAACAGATAAACATGCCATTTTTCAGATGCACAATATCAAATGATGGAAACCAAGTAAGGTAATCGCAAAAAATCCACTTACCATGAATAAAATAAAATCATCTGCTGGATTTTTAAAAAATTATTATTAAGAGAAATGTTCATAAAATGGAGGTTTGGCTTGTCATATTAATGCAGCTTGTTCTTTAGCTTGTTAGCATGTATGTTATACCCTGTAATAATTTGTCTGTCCCCCTGCCTATAAATTGAACTTATTTGTCCTTTGCCCCAAATTCTTGGTATAACAACAGCAGACAGAGCAAATCTCTAACCTTTCACTTTTTAACTTCCACCAAGCCTCATTTAGCGATGTTGAAGATGTATGTGTTTCTCGTAAGAAAGAAATGAAAGATGTGGAGGTGATAACACTGTTTTATGTTTAATGTATGCTTCAGCAAAATAGAAAACTTTGTCCATAATAATAAGAAAGAAAGGGAAGATGTGGAGGTGATAACACTGTTATATGTTTAATGTATGCTTCAGCAAAATAGAAAACTTTGTCCATAATAATAAGAAAGAAAGGGAAGATGTGGAGGTGATAACACTGTTATATGTTTAATGTATGCTTCAGCAAAATAGAAAACTTTGTCCATAATAATAAGAAAGAAAGGGAAGATGTGGAGGTGATAACACTGTTATATGTTTAATGTATGCTTCAGCAAAATAGAAAACTTTGTCCATAATAATAAGAAAGAAAGGGAAGATGTGGAGGTGATAACACTGTTATATGTTTAATGTATGCTTCAGCAAAATAGAAAACTTTGTCCATAATAATAAGAAAGGGAAGATGTGGAGGTGATAACACTGTTTTATGTTTAATGTATTCTTCAGCAAAATAGAAAACTTTGTCCATAATAAGAAAGAAAGAAAGGGGAGATGGCAGTTGCTTTAACATCAACTTGTGACATGAAAAACGTGATCAATTTTTAATCTTTTCATTCGTACCCTTTTACTTCTTTAAATGAAGACCTGCATTCATACTGATGATTATCATATTTTGTTAAAGTTGTTAAGCTCAAGTATTTAATGGCTTATGGCCAGATCACTTTGAAACACTGGTTCCTATATGATTACCAAAGTTAAGCAGTGTCAAGCCTGGTCATTACCTAGATGGGTGACCTCTTGGGAATACTAGGTGCTATAAATTTGCATGTGTAGGTGGTAGTAATGGATAATGGGTCAGAATTGTTAATTGGAGAGCTGAGTTCCAATTCCAGTTGGGTTCATTATATTCACTTGCACTCAAATACTCTTGGGAAAGGTATGAATCCACCTTTTTTCACCCCCATCTATGGGTTAATTGGTAAGACCTGTATCATGAAACAGTTAATATCTCTAAAAATAAAATAAAATTATGTACAAAAAATATTTAGCTTTCGATATTAAATAACACATAGAGGTTGATATGCCACTAAACAGAAACAGATGACCAATCAAGTATTTATTTTCAAAATAATCTGAGGGCCAGACCTCAGAAATTCCCTACACGGAACTGCTGTAACCACTTGTGTCTTAGTGGCTTTACTGCCTTGTATGGGGTGATACTGATTTTCATGTCAAATTAACTCTGACCATTAAAGCAGCCTGGAATCATTATAAATCTACAAAGGTCAATGGAACATTAGTATTTTAAAGTTTATTTAGCCTTATGCCAGATGCAGTTAAACTTAGTTATAAGTACTTTTGAAACTTTTAGTTGATGGCTTCTGATTAGAGGATGAGAATGAAACTAAAAGTGATTAAAACAAGTGAAGAGTTTTTCAATATCCAGAAAAATATAAAAAGATTAAATGAATTTTCTACTTAAATCTTCTGAAGAAGCACTTTCTACTGACAAAAGATTCACAATGATTATTGACACTTGTGTCTACTATATTTTATCAGTGTGTGACTCTTTTCAATTTTGAGCTGAATATTTTGCCGTCTGTTGTTTACCTCCTATATGTTTGTCATTTTACACTTTATTGTTTAAACCAATTAGAGCACGTCTGACTTAGCTTTTTTTCTGATGTTATGGAAATCACAGAATCATCTTTGATATAGAGGAGTTATTTGCAGATGCAGTAACAGCACATTGCTACAATGATTTATTTGATTGAAAATTACTTTAAATTTCTACATAATATGAAAGTGAGTGGCCTCCTGGTTAGCAGCATGAGATGGAATTGACTAACCAAGTTCAAACTCCAGGTAAAATAATTTGTGTTCACTTAGCAAAAGAATGTGAAATTGATATGTAAACATATTTACTGTGTTGGTTACTTCATGAATTAATGTAAGGTTTCTTTCAAGAATATTTTACAATACATGAAGGGTGAAAAAGTTACTTGCACAAAATAACAGAGACCAATTGATTTGCAATGGATGATAACATTTATTCAGCAAAAGTTAACTTTCCTAGAAGTAAATTGCATACACAACAAAATGTTAATGAAAATATTTGAGTGTGACTTACTGTGTTGGTGTGTTTTAGTGTGAAGTGTCCACAGCCCTTTTAGCTTCAGTATCACATAGTTCAAAAGGGGAAAACCTGCAAGAGAGAGCTACTTAAGGTTTTGCTGTTTTTATACCCCCAGAGCTGCTGTCAATACAAGGTTTATTAAGGGCTGCTACTGCTCCAATGTTTATTAAGCCACAACACATACAAGAGAGACCTTACAACTTTTCACCAACTGAACAAATAACTCCAGATGCATATCTATTCTTGTTTACATCAGTTTACTTGAAAATTGGGAAAGGATCCTTATACCTTCACAAGGGAAAAGGAAGTTTAAAATAAATGCCATGGTGAAAAATGAAAAACACAAGTCCTGTATCCCATATATTTAGTTGTTTATTTCAGGAATTCACTTGTTTGGTGGTTAGGTGGCACTTGGGACAACTTCTGCAATTCTAGCCGAGAACTGTGACATGCTATAACACTTCTGCTCATCTTTACATACTGATGCATGGCTGCTAGCTTTAACATGCAGCATCAGAACTACTTGGAGGAAAAGTCTGTCGCTGCCAATAGGAAGTCCACAACTCCTTCTTGATGGACAGTGAGCACCTGCTAACTGGTTGCCTGGAAGTTGTTCTCAACAAGCACCTAGCAAGTTACAGCTAATTTTCAATCCCAAAAGTGGCTGTTTATCTAGGCTCATGACTGGCAATCTCCAATTTTCAGTTTGTTGTCATTTGATCCCCAAAGTTTTTATTTATTTTGTCCTCTTTTGGATTGCTGTTTTTCACAAATTTTACTGCCAGTCATAAGAACAGAAAAACTTACGGCTGAGATAAAATCATTTATGGTTCTCTTCTGTTTAGGTGTTCCAGCCATAGTGTCGCAGACTGTTTGGGTGTCCTAGTCACAGTGTAGCAGACTGGGTGTCTTGGCCACAGTATCGCCATATGTTTGGGTGTCCTAACCACAGTGTTGTAAACTGTTTGGGTGTCCTGGCAGCAGTGTTGCAGACTGTTTGGGTGTCCTAGTCACAGTGTAGCAGACTGGGTGTCTTGGCCACAGTATCGCCATATGTTTGGGTGTCCTAGCCACAGTGTTGTAAACTGTTTGGGTGTCCTGGCCGCAGTGTCACAGACTGTTTGGGTGTCCTCACCATAGTATCACAGACTGTTTGGATGTCCTAGTCACAGTGTAGCAGACTGGGTGTCTTGGCCACAGTATCGCCATATGTTTGGGTATCCTAGCCACAGTGTTGTAAACTGTTTGGGTGTCCTGGCCGCAGTGTCGCAGACTGTTTGGGTGTCCTGTCCATAATGTCGCAGATCTTTGGGTGTTCCAGGCATAGTGTCACATGTAGAATCATCTGTGTTCACGATGCTCAAGAAATGAAACTGATGAGTTTGTGTTCAATTTGTGCTATTGCCATTGTGAAAAAACATCAATCTACTTCTCTTTCTAACTATGGGAAATAGTTGGACAGTTTTAACCCTTTAGTTCTAGTAAGTTCAGCTTGAGGGCCATGCTAGCAACTCATCCCTATAAATATTGACTTTTGACTGAAAGAGAAGTCATATCACTTGATCATGTTGTGGCTGTATGCACCAGGAGGAGTCAGAAAGAACAGATAACGAATGATAAGATAATTTTCAGTCTTATCTTCGGGCACATCAAATGAAATAGCATTTTTTATAGAGCTTTATTCTAATGCTATCTCTGGCTCCATTATATTATTAACATTATTTATATTATTTATAAATCGTATTTTCAGTACTGTTTGATTTTCTTTTATAAACAACTTGTTTATAAATAAACTGTACTTAGATTTGACTAAATCTAAAGTAGCTTCATTGTTGATATCAGTATGGCTTCAGCAATACAAAACAAAAAGCACAAAAAGAAAATTGTTCCTGATCTGGCATCTTGGCATCAGTCACTTTACTACCCCCATAATATTGTTTCCATGTGCCTTTTCGATAAATATTTTCATGGTAGTTGTTCTGATAGCCCTTCCTCTATGGTACCTAGACTATATGAATTTACGCACAGTACTAGATTGATGATAATGCCTTGTCATTTTACAGTTGAAATTACTAGATGTAACCATAAGTTCTATACTAACAATTTCTTCTCTCGCACTTCTCGCTTGTGGAACTCTCTTTCAGTTCCTTGCTTCCCTATCAACTTTGATTATCAAAAATTTAAATGCAATGTCAATAATTATCTTCTGTTTTCTTAATTGCTGTTCTTTCATAGTCTTCTCTTCTTAATAGTATATTTTTCTCATATTCTCTAGCACTCAGTAACCCCTTACATCTTAGTGGCTAAAGTTCTATGCTAACAGTTACTTCTCTCTCACTTCTTGCTTGTGAAACTCTCTTCTGGTTTCTTGCTTTCCAGACAACTTTGACCTTAAAAAATTTAAATGCAATGTTGTTATCTTGTGTCTTCTTAATTCTTGTTCTGTTATTATTCTCTCTACATAATAATGTTTGTTTTCTCATATTCTCTAACATGCAGTAACCCCTTGAGTCTTAGTGGCTTCATTGCTTTGCTTGGGGTGAAATGACTAAAAAAAAGGTGAGCATTTTAGAACAAAACCTTGCATTAATGAGAATAGTTAAAAAAATTATTTTAAAAGATTCCAATCACTCCTTTTGTTCCAACCACCTTATTTATTTTAAACTGTGGTGTATGAATGGTTATCAGCAAAAGGGTGAGCCCAAAATGCAAATTAGAAGGTCAAGGACACTAAAATCATGCAGGTACAGACATTTAAATATCTGGGAAGTGTTCTAACAGGTGATGGAAAATGTGACACTGAGATCTGAAGATGTATTTGGATAGTCAAAGATGCATTCCAAAAGCTAAGTACAGTATTAAGAGATAGAAAAATTTCTTCAGAAACAAAGAAAAGAGTGCTGGACTATTACGTGATATCTGTCCTCCTGTAAGGCAGCAAATGCGGATGAATCTCCTCAAAGATGTAGAAGAAACTTGAAGTAGCAGAAAGGCAGTTAAAATTTCTGGGAGATGTAATGAGAAAGGAGGGTTTGGAAAACTTGATACCCATAGAAAAGATTGAGGGGAAAAAAAGGACAGAGGAAAGCAGCATGTAACATACTTGACAAGCTTCAGCAAATGGGTGGTAGAACAGGGTTTGGGCAAAATAACAAAAAAGACAAAAAGAGCTAAGGGGCAGGAAGATGTGGAGAGCCATGAGTATCAGCTCTCTTTTCTCATTATGTGCCCCAGAAATTTCAACTGCCTCATCCTGATGTTAAGTATAAGTTTCCATTTTGTTTCCATTTTCTCCAAAACTTCCTAGTCCTGGGTATGACAATAAACTACATCCAGCAGCAAGGCCTCTGATCAGGATATTAGATCTCTTAATTGTTGTTGTTCCCAGGTCCACACCGAGCTGAGGTGGTTGCACCTGTTAGGGTCCCAGCTATGGGCAAATAGTGAACATCCCCAAACAAAAACAAAACATTGTGAAATTATAAAAATGAATTTGTATAGCAAAATTACCAATAATATCTATTTATAACAAAATGACCAGTGGTACATTTTATAGTAAAATTACCAATAATATCTATTTATAACAAAATGACCAGTGGTACATTTTATAGTAAAATTACCAATAATATCTATTTATAACAAAATGACCAACAATACATTTTATCTGTAGTTAAAGGCACACAATTGCATTCAAAATATATTTAGTTGAAGCCATGAAATTGTGTTCAAAATATTTAGATTTCAGCGTTAAATGACCCATAGAGGTTGATATGCCACTAAACAAAATCAACCAACCGTACAAAACCTCCAATATTTGGTCCATGGTAAAGGATATTCTATCCATACTTTTAAAATTGCTAATGAAGATAATTGCTGAAACCATATCATTTTTATATCCGACTTGGTTATAATTGCTGATCTAATTCTCTTTATTTCTATGGCTGCCCACTTCATGAAACAGCAGTGATTAACCCAGGCCTCTGGAAGGTAATTATAACATCTTAATCAGATTGATACAAGAGACAAGATATGGAGAGGATGGGAATGAGGGTAGGAGATTTAAGAGCCAACTGCCTCTTGTCTTGTTAGGAGGTCAGTAAAAAGCACTTAATGGACAGATATTGTTTAATATTGATTAGCATGAAAAGCCTGTTGTTCACCATAAATTTGGTTATTCAAATTAAAAAAAAAAAATACTGAAGGCTAAAGCATTGGTGTCAATATTAAATAGAATGTTAATATTAAGAAGACAGATATTCATGAAAATGTCATTTATGAGGTCCTCTTTTTCTTCATGCTGTGTTGCTTCAGAACGTTGGTGATTATGGCTCTCCACTATTTCCTGTTCCTTGTCACTCTCAATAACTTTTGTTTTTTTTGCCATCTTTCCTATACTCTGCTCAGCCATCTATTCACTCAAGCTCTCTCGGTAGGTTGACCATTGCTTTCCTCTGTTTTTCTTACCTTCAATCTGTCCTGTGAGTATCAGATTTTCCAAACCCTCTTGCCTCATTCCCAGTCCCAGAAGTCTCAACTGTTTCTTTCTGATGTTAAGTATGTTTCCTTTTTGATTTTTGATTGTTTTATTTCTGATTTTGAAAATGTTATTTTATCAATCAGGCATATGGAAATGCTACTAAAATAATAATAATAATAATTGGCCACTCGATATCGAGGATACCCATTGCAATGCACAGCTAGCTAGCGCATATTGCAACATTTGCACAGGCATTTTTTGCAATATCCCAACTGGGAAATGCCCACAGAGCCCACCTGCAGTTTATACTGTTATTGGCGTGTGCAGAGCCAATTAACAGTTTTTTAGAGCGTTGGTGCGAACCCAGCGTGATCATGAATGAACAAGGCTGGCCACCTCAATTCGCAATCATGGTGTTTTTTGTGATATCGTGCTAGCTTTGGCCTACAAGGTCTTCCACACAGTTTCCTCTCCCAAACTCCCTCACATACATACTAAAATACATACATACATACATACATACATACGCGCACACACACACACACACACACACACACATATATATATATATATATATATATATATATATATATATTTAGGCAGCATATTTTCATTCAAACATGTTTCATTGAATAATATAGACATATTATGTCTATTTACTTTTATATTGGTCCTTTCCAGTTGCCTAATCAGTTTCTTGATGGCAAAATGAAGGCATCAAGAAAGGCACCATAGTTTTTTCCTACCCAACTACTTTCAATCTCTTACAAGGTCATCTTCAGGTATAAATTACAAAGACAAACTTATTGTTCATAAAATCTGCCGTGTAGATCTGGAGTAGGTGTTTGTTGCCACTTTTGTAATGTCAACGAATACTCGTTGTCACTTTCATAATGCTCGCTGTAGTAGTGACTTTGCAATTGCAGATACAACTATATTAACACTGTTGTACAATACTATCATCAGATGCCCTCAAATAACACTCACACTGATCGTACCTGCTCGATAATACTCACTTGAAAAGTAACCCCTGAATAGTGTTCCGAATAGTAATCCCTTAGACTCTATGCTAATTCCCATATATACATTTCCTTTATCAAAATAGGATCGCCTGTATCTGCTCTCTGGTGATCTGTGATCAAACTCCAGTGTTGGCAGTAACACTTTATTCCTATATAACAAGTAGGCAGACATCTTTGAGTAGACATCTGTTTGTTTAAATTAAAGCCTAGCGGCCTAGATTATCACAAGCTTTATAAAAGAAAATGTAACTCTAGACTAGGATTGAAACTGCATTCCTTTCTCTTGGGGAAACATTAAAACCACATCTACCAAAATAAGGGGATGGATGCAGATTCAGTTCCTGCTGAAGGATACATTCTCTTTAATAAGGCCTTCAATAATCTTGGCCACTAGATTTTAATTTCACTGTAAATAAACTGTGAGGTCAACTCAGACATGTGTATCTCCTAAAAGTAACATTATTCGTAAGAAATATTATAGGATTAAAAAAAAATAATCCATTAATTGCTTATATATATATATATATATATATATATATATATATAATACAGTGAATGCTCATGGTAGTGAAACAGTTTGATATATAATAACAGGTTTAAAATTTACAATGATTAAATATATACATTTTCCTCACTTTTCTCAACTCTCAGTTTCATGCATGATGCAATCATCCAGCAAAGATTACAATCTGACCATTGGAAAAGTCAAATATTGATATTTATAACCTAGTGTTAAGATTGTTGAGCAGTCAGTTTATTTATGGAGTGAAAAATAAATAAATAAATAAAATTATATATATAATTCTAAAAACAGGTATTTTATTCATATCCATCTGTGTTTGTGTTTGTGTGTGTATATATATATATATATATATATATATATATACACACACACACACTAGCATAAAAGTCACCATATCGGGTGGCATTTAAGCTACCTCCTGCGGACAGTTCTTGATTGGGACCTCACCACAGTAGGTAGGATGGAGGAGATGCGATAGGCAACAATAAACTACGGAACTCAAAACTGATCACTGCATTTAAGTATTGCATTAATGTGTAACCTAGGGAAGGTTACTAAATAGAATAATCAAACGAATGTTGGTAATGAACAATAATACTTAGGACAAGAACAACACATATAAGATTTGCCAGCAGACATAGAAATAGTAGTCAACTGCTAGAAGTGAGTCAAGTGAATTCCACAAGGAATCTCCAACTGCAGACCAACATACAGTATTTACTACTGTATTTATGTAAATGGGGACAACAATTAATATTTAAGCTTACCTTTTAAAATTTCAACAATAATTCTTTTGCCACTTAATTTAAAGACAATTTCATGTATGTAGGTCCTTACTTTCCATACAAACAATTATTTTTATTTCATGAGTGACTCTTGCTGGATTTTGCTATTTCAATGATTCCCAAATTTATTTCCGGGTTATAAAAATTGTTATTGTACAAAAAAATTTGTTGCAAACAATCATGTTAAAAAAAAATGTCCAAAAATGGTTGCAGTAATAAAAAACTCATTGCACCCTGTGTGTGTGTGTATGGTGGACTCTCCTGTCGTATTCAAGGTATGAGGGTCAGTAACTTAGTTCTAAGGAATTGACAGCACAGATATCAGCACATATGATTTGATTATAGTGGTGAAGGCTTTGAACAGAACCAACCACAATTTTTGAAGGGCTGAATACAGAGACCTGGTGCACTATGTGCCAAAAGGTCTCCAAACGACCCTCCGCAGGTTTTGAATTCAGAGTTGTCCTTCTCCTACACTAGTTGCCATCTAAGGCTATAGAACACAATCTGCCCTGCTACTTACCCTTAGCTGGAGGGAGAAGAAGAGGATTAATACCTTTTCCAAGGATATTAGCACACAGTTGAACATGGAATTCAAACTCAGCTCTCCAATTCTTCACTCTGAGTTGCTATCCACTACTTCACCATGTCTCTTATATATATATATATATATATATATATATATATATATATATATATATATATAATAGCTGGCCATTCATATTCAAGGATACACATATACTAGGTTGGTTAGCCAAGTCCCTATTGCAGATGCTCACTCAGGCACATTTGTGTTTGTTCAACACCCACAGAAACAACTGTGGTTTATACTGCAACTATGCTGCTACAGTTTCTGGGAGAGAGAGCTTGTTATCTAGTATGATCAGGAATTTGAACAAAGCTTGCACACTCAAGCCCTTGACCACTTCATGCTAGACCAGCTATCGACAGCCCAGGAGAGTTCTGTTTACCCACTTTCACTCACAAGTCTTGGGCCAACCCATGGTATGGTTTTCAGGCACTTTCCAGAGGTGCCGCCTGCTGGGATCGTCCCCTCACCTCCAGACCATAAGATCAGAAAGTTTCCTTCCTGACAAATCGACCGTGGTGAGACTTGAACCCGGGTCTCACATACAACGCTGAAATGCTACATTCTCTAACCAATAATTATGAAAACTAAAAAGCACCAAAAATTTGCATTTGATGACCAAATATAATTTTAACGTGACCAATATTATGCAAGTCATTTCCACTGTGCTTTGAAAGGCTTTTGGTTATTTTGTTTATTTGTGGGGGGGGGGGGTATTTATTTATTTTTTTTTTTTTTTTTTTTTTTTTTTTTACTTTGATGATGGTGAAAATGTTCAAATGGGTCCCCAATTACTATATTTCTTCAATGTTCCATGTCCTTTCAGGATGTGGGTGATCATATTATTTCTCTACAGTTTCCTGTCCTTTGTCACTTAGTAAAGTTTGTGTTTTCGTTATCTCTCCTTATTCTTGTTCCGCCAACCATTTCCACAATTCTTGTACCATTCGAAAATGAAAAGTGTCTGGTTCCAGCACTTCTGGGATTGACAAATGCATCACTGCTTACAAGATTAATTTATTCACCTGACCTACCAAGCAAAACACTGGTTCAATCGTCTCTTTGGCAACTAAAATCATTGACAAATAAAGAAATAGTTTTTGACAAGAACTGAACTCAAAACCTAAAGTTTGATATCACATCAAAAGTAATCTTTATCTGCATTATATTAAGTACAAACAAATTTATAAAGTTTAATTCCCTCTTTCAAAATTCTGTTGTCAGATTTTGGAAACATTTCGAAATTCACAACTCTTTTCGATTCTGATTATGTAATTTTATATAATTCATTTTTTATTTAATATTACTAAACACTTAGATGAACTTCATTTAAATTTATTAATATTAACAGTAAAAATAAATTACTTTAACAATACAGCTATTTTTAATTCTGTTAATAATTTTAAGTGATGTCATGGAAACAGAAAGCCCGAATAAACTTAAAGATAAGCTTTATTTCACTTTATCAATACATGTGGGAAACATCAACTGCTTATATCTACAGTCGACTGTTCCATTCTCAATAGGGGTGGAAGAGAGATCTCAATTACTTCTGAACAGTATAGGCGATAACAGACTGACATATATTAAAATTAAAACTCACTTGAGCTTTTTTTTTCACACATGTAAGACACAGTGTATTCATTCATACATACATACATACACTGGGTGTGGCAGAAATACCTCCCACATAATGGTAATACATTAGTGACAATGATGGCTTCATCTAGCTAATGAGGTATATGTGGGAGGTATTTTTGTCATACCATATATATACACACACACACAAAGTGTATACAAAATAGGCCAGGAAATTACTGTGCTGCAGACGGATATATATATATAAAGAAGTGTTTAATGGACCATTCAGAAAATTGAATTTGCACAGCAGGTTAATACTATAAAAAGATGAAAATATTTTACCTTCTGTAGAACCTGGGTTTCAACCGTCTAGTAGTACAGAAGGTAAAATATTTTCATATATATATATGTATGTATGTATGTATAAAGGTAAAAGATAATAGGAAAACTGTATTATTAGTTGACGCATTTTGTCCAATGTGGACTTTTTCAAGGCAAAAATTAAATGAATTTATTAAAAACAAAGTAACTATTAATAAACAAAATGTCCTTAGCACCTAAGAGAATTTAGAAAAACAATTTATCTTTTTACCTAAATACATATTGTCTTTTTCTACAGGTTAACTCTGAGAAATTTTTCATATATATATATATATTAGTTTTATTAAATTCTGTTAGTTTCAATCTAGGGAATGAATAGTAATTGCATTTTACATACAAATGTGACACAAGGCTAAAAATTTGGTGAATGGGTAAGGTTGGTCATCTCTGTTTTTAACTTTAACTGAACTAGTCGCATTCATTGACCCAATTACACTTGAATAATTCTTACACCATACATGACCAACTAATATATACAGCCCCACATATCACATTTCAGGCTAATTTCTAACAGGCCTATTTGGTTTATAGTCAATTTATGCCTATTTAATCATAAACGTGTTAAAACCGTATAACAATACACAAACAGGTTGGTTTTTTCTCTTTTTAAACAGAAAGGTAAGAATAGAAAATTGTAAACAAACAAAAAACTTACTAAACAATTAAGTAGTAATACAAAACAAATACAAATAAAAAAAAAAACGTATAAACAGTTTCTCTAGAAATCAATTTTCTTTCAACCTTTGCCTATTTTAAAACATTCTACAATATTTTTTCCAACTTCATCCGATGAAAAATTTAGTTTGTTGTAAAATATATCCACAACAATTTTTGCTGCAAAGTGAATTCCTCTTTCAGTGTGTTGTTCACAAGTAAAAATATATTTTGGAGAATAAGTTTCAAAATTCTTTCAGCAGACTGTCATAGCGGATTCATTATGTTTTACAATAAATTTATCTGCTTAGTCAAGTATAGAAAAACGAGCACAAATGACCTCTGCCATTTGGATCTAGATGGAACCATGTGACCTCAAGAAAATAAGTCAAAGTATTGCTTCTTTGTAGCATCGTGATTATCATTGCCTACCATGACCAGAGAATGCATTTCACACTGAAAATGTTTAATTATTTTTTTGTATTTTCTCTAATAAATCAAAAGATGGTAATGGAAATTTCTCCAGAAGTAATTTCTAGGCTTGTTGAGACATATAGCGCAGTAGTAAGGCATAACATATTAGTTCTGCAGAAATGAAAGATGGCCTCTTGGTTGGTAATGTCTTTTTTGTAATTCTTTTAGAATTCAGTATAGTTGTTCTTCCACCACGTGTTGTATGCAGTTTGGAAAATTTTCCAACATGCTAAATCTTGTGAGTTGAGCATTATGTCCATGTATAAACCACTTTGATAATGGTATAAGGGTTCCATTGCACTGAAGCTGGATATGAAGATTTTGGTCAATGCAAATACATTCTTTTATAGACGGAAAATGTGTTTCAAGGTCAAATAAATTAGAATTTCATCTTCCTTTTTTTAATTCAAAACTGTTAGGATAACACTTTGATTTTTCCAATTAAGCAAAATCCTTTCTTGTATCAGCTGAAATAAAATCATGTAATTCATATATATATATATATATATATATATATATATATATATATATATATATATATAAATAAAAAGGAAAGAACAGTAAGATATAAAATCCGGTGTTCTAATAGATATTTTTATTTTTACACAATAGTGCTCTATGTAAATTTAAATTTACAGAGCATTAATATTATAAATTAATAGATTTAAAATATGGTTTTACCGCTACACAGTGATAACCATGTTTCAGAAATGGAAGCTAAAGCCCCTGAATTTAATTTTGTTATTAAACCAAAGACATTAGTTCCATTTCCTCATCAAGCGAATTTTGGAGTAACTTACTTTTTAAAATTTACGGTTGTTAACGGCACAGGAACGAAAATTAAAAATTGAACCCTCTACCACCCCTTGTCTAGATGAATGGATTTATCGGTAACCTTGGATACCCTCAAACTATGAATCTTTCCCGTGCCGTTAACAACCGTAAATTTTAAAAAGTAAGTTACTCCAAAATTCGCTTGATGAGGAAATGGAACTAATGTCTTTGGTTTAATAACAAAATTAAATTCAGGGGCTTTAGCTTCCATTTCTGAAACATGGTTATCACTGTGTAGCGGTAAAACCATATTTTAAATCTATTAATTTATAATATATATATATATATATACACAAATAAGGGAAAGAACAGATGGAGTCATATGGGAACATCATACTTGGCTACATCCATGATACATTTGTTGCTGCCATGTTTGCTACAATCGTTGGATGACATGTCTAAACGACAATTTATCGTGACATGAAAAAATAACTCACCTACTCCCACCCTCTGACCTGATTTTTCTATTTTATGGTAGCTCTGACTTTTAATTGACTTATCAAGACATACCCTCTAGTATATTTTTAATTATGACCTTATGCCCCCCACACTTTGACTTCTGAAAAGAGGTAACGATTTGTTGTTAAATTTTCCTAGTAAATCATTTTTATCACAAGTTACCAACCATTGCCTGAGAAAGTACAATCATAGTATTGAAACATGAAAGCTTTTGTGTATTGATGTAAAATGTTTTTATTATAATCTGTTATAATAAAAATATAATAATAATAATAATAATAATAATATTAGCTCTTGATAAAATAATTTAATTGGTCAGGCACTGTGGGGAGTAAGGAACAAATTTGTAAACAGTTACTATTACTGCTGATAATGCAAGACTCTCCTAGCAAGGATTGAGTTCTCTGAATGACTGGTGTGTTTATGAAAAAATAAATACGCAAAAATTTGCCTTTCTCTCTGCCAGTCGTCGATGGCCTAGGGGGTTAGAATCTCCGACTGATACCAAATCAATTGGGTTTCAGTCCCATCCTGAAGCAATTGGATGTCTAGCCACACTGATCAGCTGTGATACAGCAAAACAATCTGTCTGTGGATGATGACATAAATATGTGTGGAAAAGATCTTTTCATAGGGGTCACAAATAATCATTAGCAGTTTGATCTTAAGCATGGTATGCAGATACTGCAGTCAAAGTCCACCACAGCTTCCTTTTTAATATCTGTAAACTATGCAGTAGCATGATTGTTTTTAGGGAGAAAAAAACAGAGTGCTTTCTTGTTGTTTTTTCATTGTCTTAAATTCTGAATTTTCTCTTAGTCTGTTTACCAACTAAGGCTAGAGAGGCATATCTGCCCTGCAATTTAACCCATAGCTGGAAGAGAAAGATTGATGGATTCATGTTTTTTTTCCTTGGGGCAGTGATGCATAGTCAGCACAAGTTGTCTTAACCAGAGATTGAACTCAGTTTGCTGATTCTGTTTTATGCATTATCAACCATAAGTCCACCTGCAAAATTTGATCCCAGATTTGACGGCCTCTAAAGCATTTGAAAAAATGATAGACATCCCAATTTACCATGTGTCTAACGTTTCTGTTTCTTGCTGTTTCTGAAATATTAATTCTGATTTAATATTTAAAAAAAAAATGAAAATTACTCGTATCCAAAAGTGTTCTGTGATGGATGGATTCAGGTTTGTATAATGACTTGTGTTTGTCAGGATAAAAGTGATTGATGGACGAAAAAGTGAATATATATGCGTAAGCGAAGTTGGTGAATGTCTGCATGATGCCCTTGCTTCTTAGCTGTATATCCTGCCAAAGCTGAGCAATCATGGATGAGATTAAAAACATTTAACCAAAATAAGTTGTGTGGGTAGCGTAAGTGGCTATCAGCACAGAAAATGGAATCAGAGAGCCAAGTGCAAATTCTAGCTTTTCCCTTTTGCCCTAGGAAAAGACATGAAGCCATCTCTTCTCCTCTCAGCTCTATTCTCCAGTCTTAGATGACAATCAGTCTAGGTAAAGGACTTAAAATCTATGGGGAAGGCAACAGAAAACCACTCCACTATCTTTCCTCAAAATGCATGGCAATTAATAAATAATAAAGAAAAGGAACCCATGATCACCTATGTCCGGAAGGAACATTGCATAAAAATAAACAAAAAAAGGAACAATCGTAATGTATAGCTGGTCACTTGTATTCGAGGATACTCGTCTGCTAGGGTAGCTAGCCAATCCCTATTGCAGATGTTTGCTCAGACACATTTGTGTTTATTCAATACCCACAGAGCCAACCTGTGGTTTATACTGCAACTATGTTGATCAGACCTTAGAGTTTCTGGGAGAGAGTATGTTATCTAGTATGATCAACAATTTGAACATGGCCATCATGCTCAAGCCCTCAGTCACGATGACTTGTGATTTGGTGCTAGCACAGCTATTGACGGCACCCAAGGGTTCCATCTACCCAATTTCACTCACAAGGCTTGGGTCAACTTGTGGCATAGTTTTCAGGCACTTTCCAAAGGTGCCGTGTGTGGGGATGGACCCCTCCCGTCCAATAACACGAGGAAATCTCCTTGTCGACATATCGACTATGGTGAGATTTGAACCAGGGTCTCATTGTCAGAATGTGAATGTTCTAACCACTCAGCCACATGCCCATTAATTGTAATTATAGATGATTAATAGAAGTAAATAACATTACATTTATTTTGTCTCTATTCAGACTCATGTTGAGATTACATCCACTCATCAGACTTTGATCTTAAAACTTTCACAATCAAGTCACCTGATGATTTGAGGTAATTCAGAGGAAACTTTTGATTATCCTTTTTCTTAGTCTGTGAAGCACTTTTGTTGGGTATAGACCTTCCCCAGATTCATGGGGTTGAAATGGGCCTTTACCCTGCTATGCCTGCCCTATGCATGTCAGTAGGAGTGGATGTGACTTGCTTGGGTAATCAGGTCTGTTTTTGCTTCATGATCACCCAATGGTATTTACATAACTGAATGTAACAAACCTGACCAGGATTTGAACTCTGCTCTCCAGTTTCTCATTCCAATTCATTACCTCACCAGCACATCCAAGCTTACAGTGTCTGGTCACCTATCTCGGTACTGACCAGGCTTGATGTTGCTTAACTTCACAGAGCAGACAGGAACCAATGTTTCACCATGATATGGCCATCAGCCTTCTCTGGCCTTATTTCTCTGTAAAATCCATAAAAATGAAGAGTCCTCTTTTCTATAGATAAAAACATGGCCAAACAGAACAGAATCTTGAATTTTATACATATTAGCACATTTTGTTCCCCACCAATGTTTCTTTTTTTTTTGTTTTTTCTTTGTTCATTAGTGAGGGAAGTAAAGAAGAAGATACAGAATAAGTGAACATTTAATAACATCTAAGATGAAAAGCACTCATCTGGATGTATTTCATATGACCATACAGTCAATCTGGAAATACTAGTTTGAATTGATGGTGGGTGGTATGCCAAACATTTTAGACCATCAACCTTTCCATGGAATCTTTGGTCCCTTATTGAACCCCAGACATATACAGTCCAATCTCTTTAATCTAGCACTCTTGGGACCGGGCCACTGCCGGGCCACAGAAAATGATGGATGACAGAAATCACCCATATAAAAACCCTGATGTAAACATAGTTGAACAATGAAGAGTTACCAAACTCTACATTAGTCTTGCCAAAGGTAGAACAAAGGTTACAACAGCAAATAAAACAATCATTAATACTTCCAGAGATTTTATTCTTTCATACACTATAAAGGCTAAAAAAAAAAACCTTAAACCAAAAAAAAATAATATATATTACTCTATTGTATGAAGCTATTCATATATATATATATATATATATATATATATATGCACGACTCTTTGGCAGAATTGAGTCACTGTCAGTCACTGTGTGTTTATCTAAATCTAAAAATAAACACGCTAAAATTCACCTTCATTCCTGCCGTGTGCCAACGGCTTAATGGTAGAAGTTCCAACTGACGCAAATTCAGTCGGGTTTCGATCCTAGCTAGAAGCAACCGGACGTCTAGACACATTGATGAGCTGTAAAACAGCGAAACAGTCTGTCTGTGGATGACAAAAATATATATATATATATATATAAGACCTCATCACCAAAACACTTTACTGCTGTTGGCTGCTGTAGAGAGTTGTAAACATTATATGGTGCCGCTCTTGTAGCTATTTAATGAACTCATGGTAACTGCTTAAAAAAAACGTATCCGGCCATGAGAGTGGCTAGACCACAGAGTACGGGATTAAAGAGGTCAGACTGTACAATAAAAGTTGGGTAGATGTGCAGTTTCCTCTGCATTTATGAGTGAAAACTGTATACTAATCCCTATAGTATTGTTGTTCCGTATCCCCCAACCAAACCTGTGAATCTTGCTACTGAAAGGGGTCAAAGAAGAAAGATTCATTTTGTTATGTAATTCATGAGAAATTTCTGAACTTCAACCTTAAAATGTTCCATCTTATCAACAGAGAGAATAATAGTTTTATGAATTATGAGCAAATACACTGCATAGAAAATCTGTTTTTGATTTTGTCAGGATGTGTGGATAGCATAGCTGTCATTGGAATATAAAGTGGTAATGGTTATTTGAATTCAAATACTGTCCCAGTCTGCTGCATTCACTTAGGCATAAATGCCTTTGAGAAAGGCATGAATATATTCTTCCTGAAGCTAAATGAAGACTGGGATCTCTAACTTTTGTTGGTAGCCAGTCTCAGGGAAGAACTTCAAAATTCACTGAAAATGCAAATGAAATCAACTCCAAACACTTAAAAAGAGAAGAAAGTTGTGGAGAGCCATGATTGTTTATATCTTGACATGGCATTAAAAAGGCAACAGTTGGTCCCATATTGTTGGTTGAGTTTTGTGACATATAAACTTAATGTCCCAGCTTGATACATCTGCTACATTTTCATTACTACGACTATACCAAAACTTATATCAATAACAATGATACAGTGACTATACCAAAACTTATAAAAATCATACAATGACAATTACTATATTAAAAGAAAAAAAAAACTTAAATAATTTATTAATACTGAATGCATCAGAAATGAATTAGTAAGTTTTTATAGCATTGATCAGCATTATTAATGCGAGGGATGTGTTTGATATGCATCAACAAGTGAATCGATTGGTGAGTTTCAGCTGTAAGTCACCATGGTCTTCCAACTTTAGTTTGTCCTGTTGCTGTACTAAAACTGCATCTATGTGACTAAAACCAGCTTCAGACATGTATGAACTTGGAAATACCAAATGGCTCAACCTCCACACTCAGTTTGGGATTGTTTTGTCAATATATTACTTAAATAGTAACTGTGGTTTTTATTTTTAAACAATAATTTAGCATTGAGGTCCTCTAACAGATCAATAGATTGATCATGAAAATGCAATTCAGTGTCTGTAATTTCTGTTTCCAAATCAAATGGTGTAAGAATCCAGTCAGGTACATGCATTTTTTTCCAGTTTCTCAATCCATAAATTTTTCCTTTAATTAATCAAGTTGCTTTAGGTATATTTCCAGATTATAATCTGATTTTTTTTTCTCTATTTTCTTCCAGTTGCCATAAATTTGAAAAAACATTAACTTTCTACTTGACAAGAAAAATTACAAAGAGCTTATCTTAAACCCATTCGGATTGTTTCTGTTTGAGTAACAATATCTTTTGCAAATATTTCTCAGCTTCATTAATTTTCTCCTGCCAAACAGAATCCATGGATAATAACATTTTTTTAACCTGTCACATAATGATGCGTCTGCATCTGTAAGAAACTACACCATTGATTTATGGCAATGTTAATATTAGCTGTTTCCTTGTAATGAAACATTCAGCATTCATTGGCTGAGCAGCCAGTGCTATTTGAGTTATACTGGGATCAAAGTGTTGTACCTGTACTCCTCATCTCTAATAGTAATTGTAATATTAACCATTTCCTTATAAAGAAAGATTTGTCACCCATTGGCCAAACAACAAACTATCTTGAATTTATTGACTGACCTGATGTGCACTTTTAAGGTTTTATGCAATTTGTCATTAAATTTGACTAATACTCCATGAAGAGTACTGAATGCAGTTACAGATGGGGTTTTATATAAGATTTAATGAATGGTATATTCCTTGGTTATTGTTTCTTTGAATAAGCATTTATTATTTTTTATAGAATCTATCTTACACATTTATAAGTCTATTATACATCCATGTGAGTTCAGGGTAAGACGATAAACTACGTCCAACAGCAAGGCCTCTGATCAGGAGGCTTTGAAGAGCATAGAACCACCTCTTAATTGCTGGTGTTCCCAGGTCCACCCTAACCCAGGGTGGTAGCATCTGTTAGGGTCCCAGCTACGGATAAATAGTTAACCCTGAAACTGTGGTAAAAAGCATTATAGAAGTGTAAAAATAGGTTTTAATACCAGAAATACTTAGTAAAAAATTATTACCAGAAATAAATTTTTGAAGAAAAAAAAAAATATTACCAGCAATATATTTTTGAAAAATATTACCAGCTATACGTTTTTGGAGAAATAATATTACCAGCTATACGTTTTTGGAGAAATAATATTACCAGCTATACGTTTTTGGAGAAATAATATTACCAGCTATACGTTTTTGGAGAAATAATATTACCAGCTATACATTTTTAAGGAAAAAATATTAACAGAAATAGATTTTTGACAAAATAAAAATATTACCAGGAAAAAAAAATTGTCGACATTAAATGACCCATTGAGGTTGATATACCGTAAAACAAAACAAATATACACCCATGCATTGAATATTTCTGCCACATCTGGTCTGGTTCTTCTTCTATGTATATAGAAATTCTTGACAGAATCCAAATGAGAATCTGCAATGTCATTGGTCCTGACCTGGCATCTCAGCTCTGCTCACTTTCCTAATGCTATAATGTAGCTTCTTTGTGTCATTTCTATAAATATTTTCATGTGAATTGTTTTGATGAGCTTTGGTACCTCAACTTCATGGATTTAATGCAGTACTAGATTAAATGTGTTACTAGGTCTCATCATTTTACTGCTGAAATTTGCTTGACATATCTGTAAGTTTTATTTTGATATTTTTTTCTCTCACACTCCTCACTTGAAGAACTCTCTTGTTGTTTCTTGCTTTGCAGTCAATTTTTGATCTTCAAAAATTTAAATGTAATGTCAGTTGCCATCTTCTGACTTCTTGCATCTGGTAACCCTTTCTTAGTTGTATAACATTGACGGGGTGGAAATGATTTTAAAAAAAAAAATGGCGCAAGCATATCCACTGTAACAACCAATCATTGTTGGTTGAGAGGGAACACTTTGTTTTTTTTTCAAATAATCCTCCAAAGATCAAAAAGAATTTCACATTACTTTTGAAGTATGTGGTGAACAAAAAAGTATCAGCTTGAACCATAAAACCTCATTTTGAAAATGAGAATCTTTTTTTTTTTTAACTTCTGAAAGTTAGTTTATCAAGCGGGATAGAATAATCACGATGCTGAAACTTAGATGACAAAGTTTTCTCTGCATCACTGGCCATCTCATTATTGCAGTGTTTTATTATATTTTCAGTTAATGTCATGTAATTTAGAATGCATTCAGATACTTGCTTCCTAGCGTTTTCAATCGTATGTTGAATCTGGTATTGTGATATCCTCACCTTCCTTGCTATGTCCATACATAATTATATATACTACAGTTCAAAAGTTTGAAGCCATCCTCAGAATTAGCATGGGATGAACGTGACAAGCATGAGAAAAAAAAAAATGAAAAAGAGCTCTTAGTCATTGAAAAAAGAATGGAATCAATTATCAAACTTATACTTTGAAAAACTGTGCAACGAATGCCAAAACATTGTGCTGCAGTAATCAAGGCTAAAGGAGGATATTTTGACGAGAGCTAAATTTCATCATGAAATGCTTTTTTTTGTTTTTGTCATAATAAAAAAATCATGTCTCAGATTTTTTAACCATATATAATAATTTTTATACTTTAAATAAGAGAAAATTATTATATATGGTTAAAAAATGTAAGACATGATCTTTTTGGGCCAATCTAAAAAATTACCACACTTTTGAAAACTTGTGTGCGTGTGTGTGTGTATATGTATATATATATATATATATATATATATATATTATAGCTTTCATGAAAACATTGTGCTGCAGTAATCAAGGCTAAAGGAGGATATTTTGACGAGAGCTAAATTTCATCATGAAATGCTTTTTTTTGTTTTTGTCATAATAAAAAAATCATGTCTCACAATTTTTAACCATATATAATAATTTTTATACTTTAAATAAGAGAAAATTATTATATATGGTTAAAAAATGTAAGACATGATCTTTTGGGGCCAATCTAAAAAATTACCAGACTTTTGAAAACTTGTGTGCGTGTGTGTGTATATATATATATATATATATATATATATATATATATATATATATATATATTATAGCTTTCATGAAATAAAGATTATTACCTATGGTATTTTATGTGTTTGATATTCATTAATCATATATATATATATTGTGTGTATTTAGGCAGCATTTTTTCATTGATGCATGTTTCATTAAATAATATAGACAAGTTTTGTCTATTTATTTTATGTAAATTCTTTTCATATCGTCTGATAAGCTTAATAACATTATAATTAAAAGATGAAAGAAAATCACCATATTGATATATATTTTTTAATTCTATCTAACTTTCGGCTTACATAAGCTGTCATCAAAGATGATAATTACATTACAATATATTAACCAATACACAGACAAAACAACAATGATAGTCTGTTTTTGTTTGCATATTAGTTTATCATAGATGTACTGTTTGTTGATGTTAAGGGTGTTCAATTTTTCTTTGGCTATTTCAATTTGCCTTTTCACAAGGCTGCATTTATAATTCCAAGTGTTGATGGCTTGGTAGGCTGCTGGATCATGTAATTTAAATTGTGTGTATTTAGGCAGCATTCTTTCATTGATGCATGTTTCATTAAATAATATAGAAAGGTTTTGTCTTTATTTTATGTAAATTCTTTTTGTATCTAATATATACTCTCTCTCTCTCACAACACACACAAATGTATGTTTTCATTGAGACATGTTTCATAGAATAATTTAGACAAGTTTTGTCTACTTATATTCAGTTGAATTCTTTCCTATTCAGAGACAAGCTTTTTGGTGTCATTATTAAAAGAAAAGAGAAAATTATCATGTTGATACATATATTGGTGTTTATATGCCTGGTTATATGTATGGAACTATAAAAGCACACAAACAAAACTATCCTCTCCATCCTATTATATTGCAAATTCCCACTCTTGTGTATCAATTAACAAAAATCATCAACCAACTTATCACACCATACATTTCAAATAGATACAGCATAAATTCAACTCTTGAATAATTCAAATTTAAAAAAATGAAAAACCTAACAATGTTAATCATAGTCTCACTTGACATTGAAAATTTATTCAATAATGTCTCTGTTAGTGAAACTATTGTTATTATTATAAGAAACATATACAATAATCCATATCTACCTTCACTTAAAATTAGACCTATTACGGAAATAACTTCTAACTTGCACTACTGAAGTCCCATTCTACAATCACAAAATAATATATATATAAAACATATTTAAACAACATCTAAAATATTATTACACTTAGATTTACGTTAGAAATATTCGAACACAGTTGCATTCAATATCACGGGACGTCCGCGTCTCGCAAACAAACTTCTGAAAACAGTTATTTCTGATGAAAGATCGGGGTCGATCTGAAATATCAAATATATATATATATATATATATATATATATATATATAAATATAAAAGTGGACATGGAAGTCAGCACTTAGAGGCGACAGTCTGTTTCATGCTAGTGCAATCGTCAGGCGATTGCACTAGCATGAAACAGACTGTCGCCTCTAAGTGCTGACTTCCATGTCCACTTTTATATTTACACACGCTCTATCTCTGATATTGAGCACTTTACCCCATAAATATAGCACACTTTAAGACTATATTTCTGTATATATATATATATATATATATATATATATATATATATATATATAAATACTTTCACAAAAAAACATCCAATTTTTTTTAATTTGCAACTTTTTAGTTGTTTTTATATATATATATATATATATATATATATATATATATATATATATAACAGGATGGCATCTCTATGGGTTCAGTACTGGGTCCAACTTTTAGCAATTTCTGTATGTCTAATCTTGAAAATAATGTATTTAACAATTAACAAACCCTACCTAAGATGTGTCGATGATATCTATATATTAGTCAAGTACATGGAACAAATACATCAACTCTAAAAACAACATCCAAATAATTCTGTCCTTAAATCTTTGTACAAACTTCATAATAACAATAAAATTCCTTTTCTAGACATATTGATAAACATTAATAACAATAAATTTACTATCATAATTTCGTGTACCCTTAACTCTAAGAGTGAATGTCCAAATTACTATAAAATAGCAATTATTAAAAAAAACTAATAAAACGTGCAAAAATTAATTCATCCACAAAATATTTTCTACAGCAAACTAAAAAATATAAAACAAACTCTTATTAATAATAACTTGCCTAATTATATTGTTGATGAACAAATAAGACATTCTATCAGAAATTTTAATACAAGGCAAAGAGAATATAATACTTCTTCAAATAACCCCTAAACATATTAATCTTTTATACCATAACCAAATACATTCTAATTGCAAACAAAAATGAAAATATCCTAAAAATATTAATAAATACTAATATATCTTGCACAGATCCTAGTAAAAAAACTAAAATTAATTGTATAATACACTAAATCCAGTATTTCCAATTTAATTATTTGTAATAACTCTTTCCCACCAACTAATGTGTTACAGAAAACCAACATTGTATATAAATTTTAATGTCCTCTGGAAGATTGTATCTCTTATAGAAAAAATAATATTTATGTTGGCCACACTACAACAATGTTGTATCAGTGGTTGCGTTTTCATTTGAATGATGCATCAAACATTTACAACAGCACACCTGTCCACATTTGCAATTAAGAAAAATTCTTTTGAAAATACATTTATACTTTTTCATGAAAATAATAAACATAAACTAAAAATTCTTGAAGCTATCTATATTAAAAAATTTAAACCAAACTTTAATAAAATTAAATATGAATACTTCACAAATGTTTTAAAATGTGTACAGTAGATAAGTCAAAATATCATTGTTTATACCAATAGCTCTTAATACTTAAAAAAAAAAAACTCTTGACACCTCATAACTTAGTTACCTCCACTGAAACATTACTTAGCTAATTTGAACTAAACTCAACATTTTTCATTTCACTAGTAGATGTGGAGGAATTAGGAACAGAAACCTTAATAACAAACAGAAAAATAAGAGAGTAACTAGAAGGACAGTAGATAGCGAATGACATTGCATTTAAATTTTTGAAGATTAAAGTTGGCTGGAAAGTATGGAGCTGGAAGGGAGTTCCACAAGTGAGAAGTGCAAGAAAAGAAACTGTTAGTATAGAACTTACAGCTACATTAAGCCAACTCAATTTTAAATTAATGAGGTCTCAATGCCAGTCTAGTACTTTGCTTAAATTCATAAAGTCTAGGTACTACAGGAAAGAGCTCATTCAAACAATTACCATGAAAGTATTTATAAAAAAGACACATACACACACACACATTATATATATATATATATATATATATATATATATATATATATATATATATATATATATAATATAGTAGAGAGAGAGAGCTATTGTTAGATGTTTTCAGTTATCCATTATTATTACAACTGGTTGCTGCTTTAAAATAGGTCTTTAAGTCAAGTCAGTCTTTGTCAAGTCAGTCTTTGTCAAGTCAGTCTTTGTCAAGTCAGTCTTTGTCAAGTCAGTCTTTGTCAAGTCAGTCTTTGTCAAGTCAGTCTTTGTCAAGTCAGTCTTTGTCAAGTCAGTCTTTGTCAAGTCAGTCTTTGTCAAGTCAGTCTTTGTAGGTTTTATGACATTATCACTGAAATTTTTTTTTTTAAACAGTCAGCATATAGGCTTCGTTTCATTAATAAATGTTGGTATAAATCCCAATTTCAAATACTCTTGTGAATATTGTCAGCACAACAACTTGGCTTTATCACCTTCTGTTATTTTACTCAGAAGAGTAGGAATATATTAGGGCCTTCCACATGCTTTTGATGAAAAGAAAAGCAATGTTTGGTGGGGTGGCGGGTGGGGGGGAATGCTCAGAATGATAGGAAAAAAGATTGTTATAAAAATTGTTTCCAGTGATTAAACCTGGAGATTTTTGTCCTTGAAAAGTCAATCAACTCTCCTCCCACCCCATGGAACTGCCCCTCCTCCATTTTATTACTGTATCATTACATTGTCTAATGAGAGAGTAATAAAGTCAAGTAAAAAAGGCAGAAAGAAAGGCGCTTCGGTTGTCATGGTGACATAAGAGAAAGCATCTCTTTGACATGAGTCTTTAAGGGATGCTTTATTTGTGTAACGTGGGGTGAAGGGAAGCTGGGTAAGGAGGACATTTTCTTTTTTGTTTTCTTATAAAGTTGGATGACAAATGAATTAAAATATTCAACTATTATATTTTATTGAATTGTTTCTGAAAATTTGGACTACAAAATAAATCCCTTGAATTGCAAATATAGATGTGCAAGAGAAATGGTAATACTTTAGTTGTGAATTCTAGCCAACACCTTTATCGATTGTGCCATTTGTCCTTAATGATAAAAGTGTTGGTTAGATCCAGTGATAGGACCCAAAGAGTTGTGAGTTCAATACCTGAACAGAAATTAATTTGTTGAATTCATCCTTTCTCTTCTGGAGTTGCATGTCCGGTCAAATTCACATCTGATGAATCCGCAACCCTTGCTTCTCAAACTGCTCCATCGAACTAATTTCCCACTACTTCTCTTCTGCATCTCTGCTGTGCATATGGATTTTTCTCTTCTTTTTATTGGGTCTGACACATCCGTGTTTTCCATTTTTGGTGAGACATGTTGTCATTGGTTGATTTTTTTTTGTTTTTTTTTGTTTTTGTTTATGATGTTCACTGACCCACATAAGCTATGTCTGGGTTTTGTCAGTTACAGAGGATGGAGATGAGACTTGAAGCAACAGAAATGTGCTTCTACAGATGGCTGATGAGAATCCCATCAACTGAACTTGTGAACAATGAACAAGTTTTTGAGAAAATGGAAACACAAGGAAAATTTATATCAGGAAGAAGCAGCTGAAATTTCCAGAGTATATAATGAGGAAAGAGGCCTTGGAAAATTCAATATTCACAGGGTATATTGAAGGCAAGAGGGACACAGCAAAACAACACATATCAATATCTAGTGTAGAGGACGGGGTGGGCTTGAGTATTGTTGAATTAGTAACACATGCTGTTTATTCCAACTGGAGGGTCCAACTACAAGAATAGAGTGGACTCAAGTTGAGTCCAACCGAAGATATAAAGAAAACAAGCAAGACCGATATATATATATATATATATATATATATATATATATATATATATATATATATATATATATGTATGTCAACAAATATATGTATTAAATAACAAATTTACAAGTGACAAAGACATCAACATTTGTGTTTGTGTGTGAATATAGTATGTCAGAACAAAAACGGAGAAACCATGAATAATTATATCACTCATGGTTTCATGCCAGAACCGAATGACTTCCTCAGAGACAAAATCCTTCTTCACATAAAGGATATAGAGCTAAAAGCCAAATTATATGGTGAAAACAACTTGACATTGGATCATCTCATCCAAATTATTGGGACTTACCACCACAGAGAAGCCATAAATTTAGGATATACTTGTATGTCTAATATAAATAGGTTAAGTGACAGACAAAAGCCAAGATTTTGTATTGTTTGGACTATCAAATATTTTGACTTGCTTTGAACTTGAGATACTACTTCAAATTAGCTACAGATTTGCCATCCATATGTTATAAGTGTGGAGGTAACGGCCACTTTGCAAGAGTTTGTATTCTGGTGACTGTTTGTACATACGGGTATGTGTGTATAATTGTCATGGCGTCTTCCCACAAGTGGGCAAAAATGCTGATCTCCGTGAGAGATCACATTTTTAGATGTGCCCGCTAAAGAGAATGGGGCAAGACGTCACCCAGTATTTATAGTGTAGGGAGAGCAACCCCTAGTGAACAATTAGGGAATTAAGGAGGAGCTAACTCTGACACTAGAAAGCTTGAGTAAATGGATAAAATTTATTAAGAGCTACAAAAGACAGGAATTTATGTAGAGCCGTGATCACTAGCTAGGTAATGACAACAGAACAATACCGTTCATTCCACACATTATTGTTACGATTGTTTGTTAATATTAAAAGGTATGTTTAAAACCGACCACAAAACAACTGATTTGTTGTTTATTATCAAATACCACAAGCTGGCAACAAGGATCAGATAAAGTCTGCATTAAAAAAAAGAAAAGAAAGACATCTATCTACAAAAGTGCAAAAAATAAACTTTTCTTACAAAAAACTAAACATTAGGACACAAAGAAAGTACCCCGCACAAAAAAAAAAAGAATGCAGAAACGTCAAAAGATACCATATTTGATGGCTTATAAGATGCACCCAATTTCAGCAGGGCAGATCAAGAAAAGATTAGTAAAATTATTAGTAAATGGTACAGCCTCGGCTATATTTGTGATGTATTATTTTGGTTAAACAAGCCATGATTACAATTAAACAAAGAATAATAGGAAAAAAGAACATGAGCCTATAAAAAAAACTTTATTATATCCAAAGGTAAGAAAACAAAATAAAAATCAAGCAATTATTACAATTGAGCAAAACAGTTACCATTAAAATTCATTTAAACATTTTCCTTTATGATCTGTACAATCCGTGTCTTGCAAACGTCTTAGTGGAATAATTAGGGCATAAAAATTCTGATTGTTTTTTCCAATGCAACCGGAAGTTATTGCAAGAAAAATATTAATGAAACAAATATATATTACAAATATATAATTTGAATTTATTGCATATAATTTTATTGAAACAAAGTACTAATATTAAACGTGACTGCATAATATCCTTATTTTTTAAAAATAATGACAATAAAAGTTACTCTCTAAAATCTAAGCTAATAGGAGTTGCCAGGTAGCTAATTTCGGCCGACTATCGCGAATTTTAAACCTACATATGGCATATAAGACGCAAGGAAATTTTAAAAGATATTTTTAGTAAAAAAAAAATGCACCTTATATGCCTTCAAATACGGTAATCTTTTTGTTATTCACATTTATTGTCTTACTCTTAAAGTAACAATTATGTCAAAATTGGTTGCATTAGGCGGTCTAACTCCTTCATGTTTTAGATATAATCGGAGATCCTGAAGGTTACATCAGAAATGGGTAAACTGAAAAGCCGATCTGGAAATTTTCATAATAGCTTCAGGTGTCACGAATGCTGAACAAAAAATAGCCATCCTTTTGCTAATTGGCGGCGAAAGTTTACATGAAATTTGGAAGAACTTTAGGGATGAATAAAAAGCCAGACACGAGGCTAATAAAGAAAGAGTCAAGAAAGACATTTTGAATAGCTATAGAACTGTTTGACAACACTTTTGCTTTAAAGGAAAATTTCCCTAAAGCTTCTTCAAAATTTGAGGCAGAACAAAAATGGAGAAACCATGAATAATTATATCACTCACTTAAAGAGCTTGGTGAAAGCGCACGGTTTCATGCCAGAACCGAATGACTTCCTCAGAGACAAAATCCTTCTTCACATAAAGGATATAGAGCTAAAAGCCAAATTATATGGTGAAAACAACTTGACATTGGATCATCTCATCCAGATTATTGGGACTTACCACCACAGAGAAGCCATAAATTTAGGATATACTTGTATGTCTAATATAAATAGGTTAAGTGACAGACAAAAGCCAAGATGTTGTATTGTTTGGACTATCAAATATTTTGAGATACTACTACAAATTAGCTACAGATTTGTCCTCCATATGTTATAAGTGTGGCGGTAAGGGCCACTTTGCAAAAGACTGTGTTTGAAGTAAGCATAGCGAGTGTGGAGTCTGTGGGAAAAAGAGACATTTTGAAGTCTGTTGTGTCTCCAAAAATGAACAAAAACTCAGAATAGAAACTAACATGACATAGCCTCAAAAACATAGTTGCGGTGAACAGAATAAATATCCTAACAAAGGAATTCAGTGGAGTGTAGAGGAAAGGGAAGATAACAAAACTGGCAGTGCTGATGGGTTTAGTTTATTTAAAGTTTCAATAAGTGAAGACTGAAGATGTAATAAACCTCAAAGTCAGCAATACTACCATTTTCTTAGTGATAGACTCAGGAGCACATCATAATACATTATCTATAGAAGACTTCAAGAAAATAAAAAATAAGAGCCCAAAATTAAGCTTCAGCCAGATTCTACCAAACTATACCCTTATGTCAGTGAATAACCACTTCTTTTAGGGAAGTGCTTATTAAATGTTGAAGTTCCGTGTACAAATCAATACATGACAGTTCCATTTTTTTGTCATACCTCAGGCCCAAGCATCACTTTTAAGTGGTAGCACTAGTAAATGACTTGGACTTTTAAGAGTAGGCATTAATACTAACATCTTGAACTGCTCAGAACTGGATATATGGACAAAACTACAAGTAAAATTCCTGAAGGTTTTCAACGGATTGGGAAAACTGAAAATAAATCCAGAAATTATACCTGTCACTCAACCAGTATGTCGAATACCATTTAAGTGGTGGCAATGTGTTCTGAAGAAATTGCAAGAACTGGTTGATCTGGATGTGATTTGAGAGGGTTAGGGAACCAGCTTAATGGGGGAATCCTTTAGTGGAGAAAAAGCCTGAGGACAAAGTAAATAGCGATGTCAGAATATGTGTTGACATGTGTAGAGCTAATGAAGCTATTGTTCGGTAACATCATCCTGTGCCCACAATTGAGGAAATGATACAAGAAATGGCTGAAGGCAAATATTTCTCGAAATTAGATATAAATATCACCTACCATCAAATAGAGTTACATCCAGACTCCAGGGAAATTACAACATTTGCCACACCTAATGGGCTGTACCGATATAAAAGACTTATGATTTGTTGGAATTTTACTGAGGCCATATTTACACCAAACATAATTTGAGTTATAGCTGACTGTCCAGGAGTATACATGTCAGATGACATTGTAGTAGTTGGGAAGACAGAAAGTGAGCACAACACCAGACTCACCAAAGTTTTTCAATACCTAACTGGATGAGGACTGACTGTCAATGTACAGAAATGTCGGATTAAAATGACATCTATAAGTGTTGTATCCTTAAAGAGGTTACAAACAGACAAAGGTGGTACTTGAGTGAAGGAACAGCAACACATGCGTACATGAAAGACGAGAGGTTTGTTGTAAAAGAGAATACACTGCTGAAAGGCAGGGAATCTGGTAGCAGGCTAGTCTTTACCCGAAGCAAGCCCCCAGGTATGTAGTGATTTTAGGGATGTACATGACAGAGATGCTCTACACAAACTAAAACGCAACATAGCTGCCAACCAGAGAAGAGGAGCCAGAGGATCCAGAAGATCCAGAGAGGAGACATAGTATTGTGTAAAAATTACACAGAACCAATAAGCTGGACTCTCATTTCGAGACTAGGCCTTATGAAGTAATGGAAAAGAAGGGAAACACCATCCTAGTGCAACAGTCCCAAGGCTCATGGAAAATGAGAAATGCTACCCATGTAAAAAAAGGTTCCTGGTGATATGCAGTACAGCCCTGACTACACTGGCATTCCTGGAGTAGTCTATTCCTCTTTCTCCTGATACAACCAACTGGCTCCCTACGTCTACAACAGCCATCCCAGATACACACCCCAACTTAATTGATGCACTTCCCACCTCCAGTCCGGACCTTAAGGACACTAGTAAAAAACCCCTACAATGGCCCTAACTGCATGTACTGGATCAATCAAAACACTTTGAGTAAACTCTACCCCAGTTTGGCAAAAAATACTTCATAGTAACATAGATTATAAAAAGAGGGAAGATGTAATGTTGTTTATCTCACATGAACAAGAAATAAACATGAGCAGAATAAAGACATTAGCATCAGCTAGCTAACAGAAAACAGAACAATACAATTCATTCCACATTTCATTAGCAAAAATCTAATTTCTTTAACCAGAGTTAAAATAGTAAATTATCAAACATTTGTTTCCTTGATGAGACTCATTTTTTTTCTCATTAATGTAGATTTTGTTGGAATAAAAAAATTATTTTTCTAATGATGCTGTTTCAATGGCAAAATATATCAAAACAGAAGTTTCCCATCTTCAATATTTACTATTCTGTTGGAGTCTCATTCAACTCAACTTGCACATTTCAAAAATGGATCTGTCATCTGGATTTGTAAATGAGGTAGTGCCAATCTTGACTAAAATTAAAAAGCTCTGAAATATAAAAAAGAAAATATTTCTGTTGTAGGTTGTAACCGAATGCATTGAATTCGATGTATCATTCCATAAATGGTTATTACAGTGAAGTCTTCAGGTTATGACAGTTCTGACCTATGATGATTTGTGGTTATAACACTATCTTTGTTAATCGTGTTTCACTTTATTCTGTTTGCCTTGTACATATAGCAGAAGAATATGTCATCATACAGCGCTAGAGTAAGAAAGGTGGCATGGAATGGGTCGATTCCTGGTTGTATGCTATATAAAATCATTGTACATTTGCTCACTTTTGTTTGTGTTGTGTTTGTGGAGACTGATTAACCTTCATTATGGCTCCCAAGTACATTGTAACCTCTTCTGTTGTCAATGCTTTGAAAAAAAAGGAAAGCCATCACCGTGGAAGTAAAATTAAACATTATTAAATAATATGAAAAGTGAGAATCCATTACAGGCATTGGCTGGTTGCTTGGCTTAAATCATTTGACTGTCACTTAAAAAATGTACATATGTGTTTACATACTGAGTTTCCCTGTAAGAGATAAGGACATTTTCTTGTTAAACTATAAGTTAGTGAATTCTTGATAAAAAAGGAAAAAAAAGGTGAGTTTGTTTTTCTTTCTTCCTTGCATTTGCTGCTAGTTCTGAGCAATACAAGGCAGACAAGATTTTATGCTTTGTCATCTCATCTACCGAGAGCCAATGACATCACTGGCAATAAATATACAAGCAGCTTAAAATAATTTAATTTCATGATATGTATTATATTTATGTCCTCCATGTGATTTTTTTTTATTCCTAATTATGTTAACATATCTCACAGAAATGACTTCACTATTATGTTAGCATTGGTGAGTAACGTAAATGCTTATTCATGGAAAAATTGCAGATATGTTCCAACTTACACGGAAAATTGTGTTACGACGCATTGTACAAACATAACTTTTTTGTAAGCTGAAAAACCCCTATATTTTCATCTTAGGCAGAATTCTATCATGTCTTTCAATCTTGCTGTAGATTCTACAAGCCACATTTCACACAGAGCAACAAATGCCACAGACATTTTTACTTTGCATTATCATATTTTGAACAGTGTATATCAAATATAAAAAAATAAACATCTTTTTTACGTTATGTTCTTTCTTGAAAATTTTCTCTCTTCTGTAGTGAACGTATGACAAAAACATAATTTTAAAAATATTTCCTTCTTTTGTTGACTGTTTAATTCCTAAATGTTGACTGATTGCCTCCTTTAAGTAATCACTCACAGCTTGCGCCTATTATATTGGGTTTGTGCGTAATTATCAGGCGTTTTTGTAGGCAAGTTATTTGTTAATAAAAATTGCTGTTTTGTTTACTATTTTAATATAAATATTATTTTATTTTGGGGTTATAAAAATGTGTGTTGATAATCATACACTCGGGAATAATCATTTAAAAATGTTATAGTTGAATTGTTATATTTCTTTCTTCATAAATATAGTTTAAAAAACGCCTGATAATTATGCACCAACCCAATATAAGATCTGTCTACACCAGTATCTATGTTAAATGTCAGGGAATAAAAGTTCAATACTCTTATTTGATAATTGATTTTGTACAAAATGAAGTGATAACAAAAGTTGAACAGCAAAAGGCAAATCAGCAAACTGATTGGAAAAAAATCAATATCTTACAGCAAAAAGCACTTCATTTCAAAAGGAAGAATAAACATTGTGATAAAGCAAAGATTAGAAAAGTACTTTTAATTATTTTTAAGAAAGAAAGTTGTTTAATGAAATTTTTGTCAAAATTCTGTCATTGAAGAAATTTTTATTCTACTTTGAAAAAGCACAAATGACAATACGTTGAATAGTGTGTCTTGTAAAAGTATGGAATTAAAAGTTTTCTTGGTTGTTCTAGGATATCTTTATTCTACATCTTAGGATTTTCGCACATCTTTCTTCTACATCTTAGGATCTGGAGACATCTTTGTTATATATCTTAGGATTTCGGGACATCTTTGTTCTACATCTTTTCATCTTGGGTCACCTTTGTTCTACATCTTTGGATTTCAAGAGATCTTTATTCTTCCTCTTAGGATTTTGAGACATCTTTCTTCTACATCTTAGGATCTTGAGACATCTTTGTTCTATATCTTAGGATTTTGGGACATCTTTCTTCTACATCTTAGGATCTGGAGACATCTTTGTTCTATGTCTTAGGATTTTGAGACATCTTTCTTCTACATCTTAGGATCTGGAGACATCTTTGTTCTATGTCTTAGGATTTTGAGACATCTTTCTTCTACATCTTAGGATCTGGAGACATCTTTGTTCTATGTCTTAGGATTTTGGGACATCTTCTACATATAAGTAAACAAAACCAGATGTTTAATGACATAGAAACCAGTCTATATTTAGTTCATCTTGTTCATACCAATACTTGCCTTCATGAGTTTAAAGACAGAGGCATGTAAGATAAAATAAAATAACTTTTTCTTAATCCAGAAAGTTTTGTTTTTTCATCTCTAACTCATTATTAAGTTTCACAGAAAGCAAATAAAACCAATTCATCCCAAAGATTTAATTGTCAGTTTGCAATAAATATCTCTAAAAGAAACTTTGTTTAGTCTGGCACTAGGTCACAACAGTACAGTGCTTCATGAACATTTTGGTGCATTATTCAAGTTTTCTGTAAAAATAGTTTTTATTCCTCACTCTATATTATATATGTGTGCATATATGTATATTATGTATGTATGTGTATATGGCCAAGTGGTTAGAACATTCGCTTTCTGACCATGAGACCTGGGTTCAAATCTCACCATGGTTAATTTGTCAGAAAGAAGACCTCCTGATGTTATCTGTCTGGATGGGGGTGAGTTCAGCATGTAACACCTTTGCAAAATGCTTGAAAACCATACCATGGGTTGACCCAAGACTTGTGAATGAAATTAGGTAGATGGAACACTTGGGGCCATCATTAGCTCTTCTAGCATGAAGTCACAAGTCATTGTGACTGAGGGTTTGAGTGTGCTGGTGTTGTTCAGATTGTTGAGCATTCTAGATAACACGCTCTTTCCCAGAAACTGTAACTAAGGTCTGCTCAGCATAGTTGCAGTATAAACCACAGGTTGGCTCTGTGGGTGTTGAACAAACACAAATGTGCCTGAGTGAGAGTCTGCAATAGGGATTGGCTAGCTGCCCTAGTAGATGGGTATCGTCAAATACAAGTGGTCAGCTATTATTATTATGTGTATGTGTGCACAGATATATAGGGTGTGATGGGTAAATTGTCACCATTTTATATTTTTAATTTCGTGCATGCACTGTGTTTTGATTTTGTCAACTGCACAGTATAGCAGGGTCAGTTGGGCACCGTCTGTGAGAAAAAGAGCACCATGATGCAATTCACTCTACCAGAAAATTGGAAATGGCATGCTGTGTTGCTTGGCATTTGCGCTGGAAGTTCCAATACAAACATTTCAGAGGACAATTCATTTCTTGAGGACAGTGCTGGGGATTCAGAAAGATTGGGGGATAATATATCCAGTCAACATCATGGTGTTTGGTGATGTCATGATTCCATTCATCTTCCCACAGGGCCTCGGTCAACACAGAGGCCTACATTAGGTGCCTTGAGAAAGTAGAGCTGCTATGGGTCAAGAGGGTTGCTGCTGGAAGAGCCCATGTCGGGTAACAGGACTCTGCACCATGTCACACAAGCAGGAGAACCCTGTCATGGCTGTCAGACAATTTCTGCAACCACATCATCCCTTACATGTGGCCACCTAACTCCCCAGACTGCAATCCAGTTAATTATTATGTGTGGGGCACGGTTGAGTGAGAGACCAACAAAACTCCTTGTAACACCAAAGATGAATTGAAGGCAAAGATTATGGCAGCATTCACCAACTTAAACAAAGAAACCATCCAGAAGATATGCAGGAGATTCCACAGTCATCTGGAGGCTGTAGTGATTTTATTGAATAAATTTACTGTTTAGTATTTAAAGATATTTGTGTAATTTTGGTAAATATATCTGTTGAAATGAGATGCCAGTGTTATTTTCATTTTTGTGTAATTTAGTTAACAATCTATCCATCGCATCCTATATTGTATGTATTGTGTATTTGGGTAGCAATTCCTCTTTTATACATGTTTCATTAAACATTATTTTTTTAATTTAATTTCTCTTGTGTTCTTATAATTTTTTTCTTTTCTGAACATAAATTATGTAGAAATTTGTCCGGATGTTTTGGCTATTCTTTTAGCC
The DNA here is from genome assembly GCA_964036315.1 of Acanthosepion esculentum. Taxonomy (NCBI): domain Eukaryota; kingdom Metazoa; phylum Mollusca; class Cephalopoda; order Sepiida; family Sepiidae; genus Acanthosepion; species Acanthosepion esculentum. Next base: position 53,939,206 of record OZ038491.1, on the reverse strand, counting down.
GTTATAAACACAAATATAATAGCCTCATCCACTTGTAAAAAAAAAAAGGCTAAAAATAATAGAAGCATTATTAATAAATAAAAGAAAAAGTCAACACAGAATAAGTTCAACTATGAATACAGCCACAATGTGCTGACTATGTTTAGAAAATAAAAATATACCAATAACTCTAGATACATGCATTCAGTTAAAAGTAAAAATAAAAAATCCTTTCTTGATAAAGGCTGAATGAATAGCACTGCCCATATCTAAAGATGGATTGAATGGCGGCATTGCTTGAAATCAAGCCACAGCCATCACAAATATAATGTAGCATATTGTGTATGTGCATATATATATTTTTAATCATTTCACCCTAAGCAAGGGTATATAGCTACTAAGATGCAAAGGGTTACTGTGTATAAGAGAATATGAGAAAAAAAAAGCCTATTAAGGAATCAGAACATTAAAAGAATGTGAATTAAGAAGCTGGATAACAATTGACATTGTATTTAAATTGTTTAAGATCAAAGTTGACTGGAAAGCAGGAAGCTGGAAGAGAGTTCCACAAGTGAGAAGTGTTAGTGAAGAAACTGCTAGCATAGAACTTACAGTTACATCTAGCCATTTCAACAGTAAGATGATGAGACCTTTCTGCCAATATAGTACTGTGCTTTTAAACCCTAAAGAAGTTAGAAGTTTAAAGTCTAGGTACCATAGTGGAAAGTGATATTTATTCTGTATAAATTACAGAAATGTGGCACAAGGCCAAAGGGGGGATTGGGGAAAGGACGGTCTTCTGCTGTCTTAAATATAACTTAGCTAACCGCAAACACTGACCCAATCGTACGAACAGTATTCCTTACACCAAAACAACACATTCATATGTACCTTTCTTACTACAATCACCATAATACCTCACTGTCTCTATGAAAATACTAATTAGTGTCCATATTTACAATTCAGTGTCTGTGGGGGGAGGGGAATAAAATAACAATTCTAAAAACTAACCCAAATGAGTATTTACAATATGAATACAAAATATTTACAAGAAACTAAAGAAAAATAATATTAGTAATACCCCCCCCCCCCAATCACTAAATGTGGCAGAAATACCAGTTCACTGGCCGAAATCAATGCGGGACTATAATATTATAGAACATTCATTCATCCCAAGCACACACACTGACACGCACTCATTCAGACACAACAACAAATACGAAAACCCTCACGCGAAACGAAAGGCGCCCCACATCCTACCTGCGAACTGACATCACTAAGCCCCTAAAGAGGGAGGGGATGAGGAATTAAACTTAAAGAAAAATAGGGACAGAAATAAAAGGGGCCAATGAGCATACATATCCTAGCTAAGTTAACTGGCAAAGGAAACTAAAACATCAAAGTTCATCAGAATAATTGCCATGAAAGTATTTATAGAAAAGGCACAGGGAAGCTACGTTACAGCAATCGGAATGACTGAAGCTGATCTGCATATTGTGAATTATGTGCGTCTGTATGCACACTTACATTATGTTCATTGCTTCTCTCAAGGCTAAATCCGCAAAGATATATTGACTTGATGTAGCCATTAAAGCACTTTGGTTCAACTTGGGTTTATTGCAACTGGAAAAATTGGAATCTCTTCTAACTTTGGGTTTGATCATGAATTTTAAAATTTTTACTTTCTGACATTTCAATCCACTTATTTCAGGAATGTGCTTGAATATTCTCAATATAACCAACGTTAAGAACAAGTTAAAGGGAAGCCAATTTAAAGTTTGGTAGCTTTACCAAATCTACTATTGCTACTGTATGTCAAGAATTCTACTTTTAATTTAAGGGCAGGTAAAGACGGTAGCAATGTAAATTATAATACTGGATAAAATTGTAGGAATAATGAAAAAAGTTTGTTTTACAACTTTGATAAACATGTATTGTTACTACCTCTATCCCATAATAGTTGGTAAATTTGTAATTTGTATCCCATAATAGTTGATAAAATTTACTTTAAGGCATGTTGTCTTTAGGGACTAAAGTGATCACTATCAGGGATAGAATGGTTTGGATATATAGAACACATTTCTTCCTTAAACATTGATTAACAGTTTGATATTTTCACTATTTACATTGTTCGGATTATTGTCCTCATCTTTGTTGCCATATTTATCACAACGTTTCGGCCATTGTATGCTCTGGCCTTCTTCAGGTGGTTGGAATGTCGAATTGAACCCTTTATTTTGCTCACTGGGTTAGACTGTTCTAGTTCCACGTGTCATGTCTAATGGATGTCAGTTATTAGTTCTCTCCTGGTAATTCACCTCTCCAAGTCCTCCACTGCCTTAAGGACACATGGCACAGTGGATAAAGGCGTTAGTTAGATCTAGTGACAGGACCCAAAGAGTGTGAGTTCAATACCTGGTTAAGGAAGTGGAGGACTTGAGGATGTTTCCTCAATCACTACAATCTTAATCTGTTCATGTCTAGTTAACCATTATCTTCCCCCTCCTATCCATATAAATTACCCCTTAACTTAATCCTCTACTTAAAGTAGCTCGCAGGCCTTGTCCATGGCAAACTTTACTGTAAAAAAAAAAATAAATGTCAAATTTTTAAAAAGTTTACTTCCTCCTCTTCTATGTACTGTATCCTTTCAGAACATGTGTAGTCATGGCTCTCCACAACTTCCTATACTTTGTAGCTTTTAGTAATAACAAACAAGCCCATCAGATAGGTGGTTTGCTACCTCTAGCTGTCCTCTTTGCTTTCGATATGTCCTGTGAGTATCAAATTCTCCAAGCCCTACTTCTGAGTTTCCACTTTGTTTCCATCATTTGTTCTTTATTCAATTATTTATCACAAAATAAATGTTAGTAACTTTTATGGGATAGAAGTAGTATTTGTTTTCAAAGAAATTGCCTCCATTATATAAACTTGTACATGTGAATTCAATTATTTATTATTTAAATTCTCCAATTGAAGTAGAAATGTTCCTTTTGAACAAAGACAAACCTGTTCAGGCATATTTTGTTTCTGTATTCTGATATTCTGAATTTATTTGCAGTTAAATGTTTACGGTTTTTCTTTTATTTTTGGTGCTGTCCTTAGTCTCAAAAGAAGGATTTATTTCTTACTTGCAATGTCTGGTCAAAGAAATTAGCGACTCTGTTGTCGGACACAATTTCGGATTGGGCGTTTCTCCCCTCTACACCAATTTCTTGCTATTTATCATCATTCTCTATCTTGTATCCGCTTCATTTGTTCGTTCTGTCACAACTATATACATCATACGATGTACCCTGACAGAACTCGGTCTTTTCTCCAAGATGGTCTTGTTTGACGGAACGAGGCGCTCGCCTTCTCTCAAATAGAAGTTCTACATGTTATACCCCAGACCAACTCTCTCACATCGAGCAAAATAAGGTCTACTTCACCGCTTCCTTCCCTCGACTCGGGTCCCAGTTCACTATGTCTGCTACACAATGATACCCAACACTATGTGGGTTGAGTCTATCTCTCTCTCTCTATTGTACGATGCAATATGCAGATTTCTTGAGAAAGCTCTTTCGCATCTCCTACTGGGATCTCAAGACCAATGTCTATGTACGGAGCAAGTTCAAAAGTCTTGTGGGCCGACAGGAGTCTCTTCTTGCTGCTATTAAGTGTCAGAAGATGTCATGGTTTGGCCCCATCGCATGGCATAACAATATCTGCAAGATAATAGTACAAGACTCAATTGCAGATGGGAATGCAAAAGCTGGTCAGAGAACATCAAAGAGTGGGCAGGCATAACAATGTCGGAACTCCTGAGAGTCACCGCCAACAGATCATCTGGGAGGAGGTTGTCTGTTTCTTCTGCCCTAAGGTCTCCTCAATGATTAAAGCAGTTATAGAGTCTGATGATGACTGTGCAATTTCTATCAGAGATTTGGTCATGCTATAAAACAATATTAACAAAAATGTCATAATTAAAACAGTTCCATAGGTGCAAGAATTTTGGTAGTCATTTATTTCATATTAAGCATGCAATATAGCAATTTATATTTGCCAGATTTTCCAAATATATTATTAAATATCAATATTACTTAGCTTTATATACTGCTTAATTCTGCTTTCTCGCAAACTGTGCTCAAAAGTTTGTTCTGGACTGTGTGAGAATTGGTCAGAACCAAACACAAATAAAAAAAAAAAAAAAAAAAAAAAACTATATACAAGTCTAATAGGTCAAATAGGCAAATCAATTCCATCATTATCTCTGTTCCCCAATCTCAAGTACGCAACTCCTCATCAGAAAATGAGACCCCCTCTTGAACGAGCATACTGTGCTTTTTTGCACCTGACCCAGCCATCGCTCAGCCAATGTGTGCCCAGAACCAGTCAATAAAAACGGCTGCAAGTGACACCACCACTTCTGCCCACACGAAGTGCTGCCCAATTCACCTTCAATCCGAATCTCACCAATTTGCCGTCTCCACATTCCATCGCAAAACATACATGCAACGCTGGCCCCTTTGGGTCACTGAGGTCAGTCTTCGCTATGAAGATCACAGAAGAGCTGTAGAAATGAATTACAGTTATTTTAAAAAATTAAGCAAGGACACCTAAGTTGGGTAAGATGGAAGACACATGCTGCTTGATTTAAATGATAAAACTGCTTTCTTCTTCTTTGTGCCATGACCCTTAAGGATGTAGATGATCATGGCTCTCCACAATTTCTTGTCCTTTGTAGCTCTTAATAAGTTTTGTCTTTTTGTTATTTCTGCTAAATCCTGTTCCGCCATCCATTTATTCAAGCTCACTAAGTTATCTTCCTCTTAACCACTTGCCTTCAAGCTGTCTTGTGAGTATCATATTTTCCAAGCCCTCTTTCCTCATTATGTGCCCTAGAAATTTTAACTTTTTCCAGATTTTAAGTTCTCTTTCTGATGTTAAGTATAAGTTTTCTTTTTGCTTCCATTTTCTTTAAAATCCTGGTTGTTGCTCCATGGTATGTCCAGGATTCTTCTATAAAGCCACATTTCTGTTGCTTCAAGTCTTTTCTCCATCTGTAAGGAGATTGTCAAGCATTCACTGACATATGGAAGGACAGATGTCACGAAACAGTTCAGTACTCTTTTCTTTGTTTCTAACAAAGGTTTCCTGTTTCTTAATACTTTGCTTAGCTTTTGGAATGCATCTTTGACTCTCAGTATTGCACTTTCCATCCTCCATTAAAGCACTTCCCAGATATTTTAGTTTTTATCTCAAGAACTTGTTAACATCCCATTGTATTTTCCTTGAATAATAGAAAAGAAGTTATTTTTGGTGAGTCACTGGAGATGGAAAATTATATTTATTATATAAATTCAAAAGAGAGAAAATTCACAGATTAGTCCAGGAGGACTTTTAGCATTTTAAACTAAATGGAATTGGTGAGGAGAAAAACAGTTTCTTTCTGTGTTTAGTGCTGTTCAAATCTAATTTGATGCTACAAATGGCTGAAACCTGAAGAAACTTTTACCAAATATGAGAGTTAGCAAATGCATTGAAGCAATTAATTATGGAACTGGTATAGGAAGTTTTTCTGTATACTGCTGAGATGCACATCACCTTAACACTATGACTCATTTTTAGGAGTTTGAACAATTTCAAGATATCAAAAATTCCTCAAATAATTAACTTCAATTGCAGTCTCAATTTTTTTTATGAGCTCTAGAATTTTTTTTGTTTTTTAGAAATTCCTTTGGTGTTGTTGACAATTTCTGCATTAGTTGTATTTTCCATAACATTTTTTCTCTTTTATATATCAAAAAAGTCTAATTCTATCAATAAAATTTCTTTTTGTCTGAAGAAGTTCCTTTCTGGAATAAAATGTTTCACTATTCAATTTTCGATTTTGTCATTCTTTGACCGTTATCTTGGACTTTTGCTCTTTGACTTTTTACTGTTTCTTCTCATTCTCACCCTTATCCCTTATATCTTTAATACTTGTTTTTCTTCTAACCTGCTTTTCAGTCTTTCTTCCATTATATTTTGATATCCAACCAGCAAACCTGTATCTTTTATATTTCATCTTTATCCTTCTCCCTTTAAAAATATAGACATATGAAGAGGATGCTGAAAAGTTTTCGTTTGATCCACCTAACAAAATTTGACCACACAGGAATTTTTTGTTGGAACAACTTTTTAGTCAGGCTGACTATCCCCTTGTATATTTTTTTCCCCCTTTTACCTGGTTTTTCTTTTTCTCTCATTTTATTACCTCTAATTTTTGTCTACACTCCTCCCCTACTATTCAATTTTTTTCCCACTTAATGTGAAATATGTTTGCCAGTCAGAACTAATTGCAACTGAGAATGGCTCAGGATGAAGCAGATACTACACTTTTATCATCCATAGAAAAATATAACAGCTGGGCATATGAACAAATAAAACAGGATAAATGTTTGAATACATTGTTTTGCAGAAAGTTGGTGCAAAGTCATAGGAAGCCATGGAAAACATTCTTCTTACAGGCTTATATTGTAATGATTTATTGTTGTGGAATATAAGAAAAACTGAATCTCTTACATGTAACATTGCATTTTTATTTCACTCTGGACTTGGTCAATTACTCTCAACCAGTTGGTATGTAGCCCTGGGGGTGGTCTCTGAACTTGGATTCTATGTAATCCCATGTTGATTTTTTCCTTTTCTCTGGTGGTTCTCAAATAGTGCAGCATACCTCATAGGTGTAGAAGAAGAGGGTAGCAGGTGACGTAAAATGATTGAAAGACACAGATTTAGAAAAAATTCATATGCCAAAAATAAATATGATTTCAAAATTTAAAATATTATTATAGATTACTTGTAATTGCATGTATGAGTCCCAGTATAAAGAATTATAAATAATTATTGACTGATTTTATCATTGTGATATTTTTGCATTATACCAAGTATTAAGAATATAGTAACTAGGGTTTACAAATTGAAGGAGAGAGTTATCAATGATAATGTTCTGACTTTGAATCCATGGTTATCTCCCTTTAAACCACTCTCTGCTTTTTATTTTTAAATGTCCTTTTTATCACATGAAATTTGAAACATGAGCTAATTTTCATTCTGAAAATGTGGCCCAGAGAAAAAAAAGTTTGAGAATCACTGATCTAAGGTGAGCCATATGCTGCAATATGAATAAAGTATTTTACCACAAAAAAGTTCTCATCTCAACCAGTTTCTCAAAATTAGTATTTTAATGATCAAATATTGGAATTTTTGGGAACTGGGTTGAACCAAGAATTTTTCAGCCCCATTATGTTTCAATGACAGTTGTACCAGCTTCTTACATATGATAGAATCTTATTTATTTCTTGGGCATAAGCAGTAGATTTAAAATGCTTACTAATTTCATCTGCCTTTAGTGAGATACTCACTTATGCTTGCTACAAATTTATCGTCATTTTGGGGAGAAATTTTCCATTGGCAATTGATGCAAACATTTCTGCTTCTCAAAGTAATTAAAATGGAATTTCTGAGATTTCATTCTGTTTCAATTTGTACGAAATAATTTCCTATCGCATCTTCTTTCCTTCAATTTTCTTTTTGTTTTATTTTCTTCTTTGTTTCCTTGAATACGTTTTCTCTCAGAAATTGTGTCATGATGCAAAGTTCTTTTTGTTTTTGTTCCTGCTACCCTAACCCTATTGTTCTTTGAAGGTTCAGTCTGATCAAGAAAAAGTATAAACATGGCTAATATTATGTTTACCAAAAATAACAGACATGCATGGCAGCATAATAGAAGACAATGCTTTGTATTGTATTTGCCAGAAAGGACCTGTTCAAGTGGAGCTTTCATGGCTTCTTAGATTACTGGGAAGGAATGTCTGAAGGAGAGTTTGTTGCCTGTTATGCAAAATTATCTTTCCGCTGTTGGAAGAACATCATCATCATTATTATTATTAAGAAAGAATGTTAAATATTTTGATCAGTGAATTCTTAGAAAGTAATGCAGTTTCTTCATGCGGTTTCTTTCTGCAGATTGTCAGCAGACACATTCCAGGTCTGTGACACATGCCATTTTTTGTGAACTTGACTGATAACAAAAGACAGGTTGTTTTTTGTTTTTTTAAAATTCATTCAACATTCTTCTAATCTATTTTTAGGTGTATAAAAATGCACATGCACACATACACTGATATATATATATATATATATATATATATATATATATGGACATGCACAAAAGAATGTGCTAATAAGTTCTCTGGCCATAGAAAGGATTAAAAAATAAAACCTGATGTTTGAACAGAGTGAGGAAAGTAGTTTAGGCAAGATGAGAATGTGTGTGAGTGTATTATATATATATATATATATATGTGTGTGTGTGTCTGTGCAAGAGAAAAATATACATATATGAGTGTGAGAGAGAAAAAATATAAATGTTGGATAGAGAAAAATGTATTTTTGTAAGTGAGAAAAAAGATAAAAACGTATATATATATGTGTGTGAAGGAGAGAGAAATATATGTATATATATACATGTGTGCATGTGTATGTGAGAGAAAAATATGTATATATATATATATATGTGGGTGTGATAAAAATATGTATATATATATATATATATATATATATATATATATGTGTGTGTGATAAAAATATGTATATATATATATATATGTGTGTGTGTGATAAAAATATGTATGTATGTATGTATATATATATATATATATGTGTGTGTGATAAAAATATGTATATATATATATATATATGTGTGTGTGATAAAAATATGTATGTATGTATGTATGTATGTATGTATATATATATATATGTGTGTGTGATAAAAATATGTATATATATATATATATGTGTGTGTGTGTGTAAGAGAGAAAAATATGTATGTGTGTGTGAGAAAAAATATGGATGTGTGTGTGTGAGATAGTGAGAAAGAATTGTCTATATATATATATATATATATATATATGAGAGAGAGATGTATATTAAATCTATAATTTAAATTTTCATCAAAAGAAGCATACAAACCAGACTAAAATAAACCCCAAATCTCAGCTTTTCTATTTCTAACCATCAATATAATTTCCTTTTTTTCCAAATTGTACTCTTCCACCTTGGAATTAGGATACATATATATACTTGCCTGATAGAATCATCTTTGTTTCTTTCTTGTGTCAGTTGCTTCTTTTACCTCATCATCATCAGAGAGCTTCTGTCCTCTCAGTTCCTCTTTCAAGAAAGAATAATTGTGCCCAGTCAGGTTTCTAGAGTGGATCAAGCTTGTTCAGCTATGTGCTACCATTTGCCTGTCTTTGCTTAAAGCTGCTTTGATGATTTGCATTGTTCACTATTTACAATGTTTGGACTATCATCATCATCATCATCATCTTTGTTGCCATATTTATCACAACATTTCGGCTGTTGTTTGCTCTGGCCTTCTTCAAGTGGTTGCAATGTCAAACTGAACCCTTTATTTATTTATCATTTTTGAATGGCTTCTTGATTGGGCCAAGAACTTTTCAGTACTTTTATAAGTAACTGTATTATGATTTGACTAAATTTTACACACCTACACTTCTGATATCAGTGTGGCCTATGCAATTGAAATGCAACTAACAGACTTCCTCTGGTCAGTGTTTTAAAGTAACTGAAGACAGCACACTTCACTTTATACCAATATAAATATGGTTTTCTTGCCTTTCTTAAATAAAATAGCAGTGGAACTCTAATAAAAATAACTTATTATAAAGTTTTTACATTATTCGAACTATTGTCCTCATCTTTGTCGCCATATTTATTACAACTTTTCAGCCATTCCAACCTTCTTCAGATAGTTGGAATGTCGAACTAAACCCTTTATTTCGTTCACTGGGGTAGACTGTTCTAGTTCCACGTGCCATGTTTAATGGATGTCAGTTATCAGTTATCTCTTGTTAATTTCCCTCTCCAAGTTCTCCACCGCCTTAACCAGGTATTGAACTCACACTCTTTGGGTCCTGTCACTGGATCTAACTAACGCCTTCAGTCGGTGGAGAACTTGAAGAGAGGAATTAACAGGAGATAACTGATAACTGACATCCATTAGACATGGCATGTGGAACTAGAACAGTCTACCCCAGCGAGTGAATTAAAGGGTTCAGTTTGACATTCCAACCACCTGAAGAAGGCTGGAGCGTACAACGGCCAAAATGTTGTGATAAATATGGCAACAAGGATGAGGATGATAGTCCGAACAATGTAAATAGTGTACATAATACCTCATCTCAGAAATATATGACTTTAACAACATGCTTATGCACTGAAGAAAAATGTGAAGAAAGGACTAAACATCAAGTAGAAGACAGAATGCATGGTTATTAGCAAAAGGGATGGCTGGACATGCAACTTAGAAATTGGAGAGACCAAGATCAAACGAGTACAACAATTTAAATATCTGAGAAGTGTTTTAACAGGATGGAAAGTGTGACAGTGAAATCTGAAGGTGCATCGGGATAGTGAAAGATGCCTTTCAAAAGCTAAGCAAAGTATTAAGAAACAGGAAAATTTCATCAGAAACAAAGAAAAGAGTACTGAACTTTTACCTGATATCAATCCTTCTGTATGGCAGTGAATGCTGAAGAGTCTCCACAGAGATGAAAAGAAAACTTGAGGTAGCAGAGATGTAGTTCTACAGGAGGATGGACTGAATATGTGAGCAACGATAAAGTTTGAGAGAAAATGGAAACAAGAACAAAAAGTTGTGCTTATCGTGAGGAAGAAGCAGTTGAAATATCTGGGATACTTAATAAAGAAAGAGAGATTGGAAAATCTTATGCTCACAGGATAGGTTGAAGGCAAGAGGGACAGAGGAAAACAATGCATAACATACTTAGTGAGCTTCAGTAAATGTATGGCAGAACAAGGTTTACAAGAAATAACAAAAAGATAACATTTATTAGGAGCTACAACGAGAAGAGAATTTCAGAGAGCCATGATGGCCTATGTCCTGAGGGGACACAGTACATAGAAGAAGAAGCTCATGTAGTCATCAGAATTGACAATTGTTCCATTGGGCATAAATTTTACCAGTATGACTTCCTCACTTAGGTCAGTTTATTCTTTTTCTCATGGAATACCATTAGCTGTTTTAACCCATCACCTTATAGAGCTTACATCAAGTGTAGCTTTTCCATAAACATTCACTCACCTCCTATGACTTTTAGTAGCACTTTCTCCATCCAAAAAGAGCAATTCTATGACAGCATATATATGTCTACAGAGGAAGCCATTTTGAAAGAAAATGATTATTAGTTGCATACAAAGTAAGTAAAATTTTACACTCCCCCTTTACTTTTCGACACTTTACTGTTAATAGTTTTTATCTTTAAAATCCCCAGGAATTCTAATACCTTTAAAATTAAACAAGAATAAGATTTACATTTTGAATGTCCTTGGTATATACATAAACTTCGTTCCTAGATTAGAGCCAAGGTTGAATTCCAGCCAGGTTCATTGTATTCACTTAAACATCAATACTCTTGGGAAAGGTATTAATCCACTTCTTCTTCCCCCCCCCCCAGCTATAAAATAAATAGCATGATTTGTATTTGGAAAAAATAATTATTTCCCAACAAATAAATTGTTAACGTAATGTTTGTTTGTGAATAAAAAAGAGAAAAGAAAAAATTATTCTTAGAATCATAAAAAAGTTTTTGGCTTTAAATAACTCATAAATGGTTGATATGTCATAAAAAAACAAATCAATCAATTTACTCACATTACAAGCCATTTTACATCTTATTTATATCTAAAATATTTATCAGACTTATTTTTATTGTTACTTGTAGTTCACCCAATATGAGGCCCAAGAGCGACTCAAGGTAGAGTGAAATTTTAAGTGGGGGAAGTAAGAGAGTATTATGACGATGATTAGGATGGATATCAGTTGATGCTGGACTTAGAGATCAATGGTATTTGTCAGGAAAGCATTCTCTGGGGAGTTTTCCATAAACATTCACTCACCTCCTATGACTTTTAGCAGCACTTTCTCCATCCAAAAAGAGCAATTCTATGACAGATTTGTCTGAGTGGAACTTGCTCTTTATCAAAGAAACACAAAGGGAATGGAGATGGTTTGCTACTGTGAGCACAGCATGGCGGGTCTGAAATGGTGAAGAGGTTTGTTGAAGAGTCTGGATAAGTCGAATCCACATCTGATATCTGCAAAACGTGCACTTCATTATAACAACCTTAGCTACCCCCCCCCCCCCAACACACACACAAAAAGAAATTTGAACCTCGCCCAGTATTTTCTGTTTCTGTTCTGATATCCATTACATTACAGGTACAAAAAATGGCAGAAAAAGTGGCATTAATCACTAGGCCTCCTTTGAAAATAATCCGGTTGGAAAATCAAATGAAATAGGCAAAAAAAAAACATAAAGAACAATTTTTCAAACATTCTTTTCACTGATAAATACCATGCTATCTTCAGTAGACCAGAAAGATTAAACAAAGGCTAGGTGGTTACAGGTGAAACCATCCTCAGTAGTTGTTATGTTTGACATAGAATTATAGTGAAGTGGTGAGCCCATGGCGAGTTCTGAATGGTGTTAAGATGATATTTTAAAAGGCACTTGTGAAGCTGTGTTCCAAGAAGAAGGTAAAAAATTTCAGAAAGATGATGATTTTCATTCATTAAAATGCTTTCTAACATTTTGTGAAGAAAACTAATTAATGCCTGGATAAAATGGATTTCAAAGATGTTCGTCTGATGAAGTGGGCAGCTTGTTCACCTGACCTTAACCTGATTGAATACTTGTGCAATGTTTTAAAGAATAAGTTCTACATTAGCTAATGGATAATTTGCCAGTGAAGATGAACTTTGCAATGCTATTCTGGATACTGTGAAATCTTTCTTTTGAAGAAATTCAACAGCTCACAAAATCAATGGATGGACAGTGGATGAAGCAATTTTTAGAACATTGTGCATACATTTCAGATTTGTTATCTTTATAAATTTATTGTCAATTACAATGGAATTTTTTTCAAAACATTTCTTCATTAACTTTGTACAGACCATGTAATTAAAAATTATAATTACAATGATGTTTCTTGGAATTTCAGTGACCATATTAATAATGTGGAAATTGGAAAATCCAGTAAAGTTTATAAAATTTTTGTCACATTGTAAGAGTGATATATCGTCAACCATAATGCATACATATCACATGGAAAGATGTAAATAATTCATACATATCACGTGGAAAGATGTAAATAATTCATACGTATCACGTGGAAAGATGAAAATAATTCATACGTATCACGTGGAAAGATGTAAGTAATTCATACGTATCACGTGGAAAGATGTAAATAATTCATACATATCACATGGAAAGATATAAATATTTTGGGAATCACTTAGTTATATTTTTTTTTAATTTTGAAAATAAAACTTACTAATAATGTGAAAGACATTTTTTGTGTGTGTTTGTATGTGAACGCATGTGTTATATGATTGAGAGAGCTGAATTTGTTACATTTATTTATTTGTGTTTTATAGGAATAAAGTGTCACTGCCGACACTTGAGTTTGAACATAGATCACCGGTGAGCAAACAGAGGTGATCCCATTATTGAATTAAGTGGATCACGTGACCATTAGGGAAATGCCTAAGTAGAAAGGAGCGTGATGTCTAAATGATTGCAATTTCTAGTCTATCCTCTATTATTATTTAGATCGCCATTTCTACTCTATCCTCTATTGCTATACAGACTGCTATTCTCTACTCTATTCCCTATACTATTTATCTATTCAGATCACTATACAGATTACTATTTGTGCAAGTACTATTAGTGCAAGTGAGATTCAAAGGTGTCTGACACCAGCATTGTTCAACAGTAATGTGCTATAATTATATCTGCGATTACAAAGTCTCTACTACAACAAGCATTACAAAATTGATAAGTATTCGTTGGCATGACAAAAGTGGCAACGAGTGTTTGTTGACAAACAAATGTGCAAATACCCTTGGGAAAGTATGAACTTATCTCTTTTCCTCCCACTTATGGGTTAAATAGCAGGACAGACTTGTTTGTCTAGCAGTAATTGATAATCAGTCTTGAAGAAAGACAACTCTGAATTCAAATGCGTATGTGACCCTGATGCTGTAATAGACACCTTAAGCAAGCTCTCTATTAAGTTTTGATCAAAATAATTCATCACATATATATATATATCATATATATATATAGATGCATGTTTCATTAAATAATATAGACAAGTTTTGTCTATTTATTTTATGCAAATTCTTTTCATATTGTCTGATAAGCTTAATAGCATTATCATTAAAAGAAGAAAGAAAATCACAATATTGATACATGTTATTTAATCCTATCTAAGCTTTCGGCTTACATAAGCCATTATCAAAGATGACAATTACATTACAATATATTAAACAATACACAGACAAAACAAAAATATGTATCAATATTGTGATTTTCTTTCTTCGTTTAATGATAATGTTATTAAGCTTATCAGACAATATGAAAAGAATTTACATAAAATAAATAGACAAAACTTGTCTGTATTATTTAATGAAGCATGCATCAATGAAAAAATGCTGCCTAAATACACACAATTTATATATATATATATATATATATATATATATATATATATATATATATATATATATATATGTTTGCCTGGACATTTAAATTTTTAATAGGTTCATATATGGAAACAAAATAATCACTTGTACTTAGAATCAAAAAGAGACTTGAAATTTCTGGGATGCATAATGAGGAAAGAGGGCTTGGAGAATTTGACACTTACAGGACATGTGGGATTACAGTTGTGTCACAATGACATAACATTTCTCATACAATCATTCAAGTTAAGCTACATTGATCCTGGTCTGTACCTAAATGGGTGACCCCTTGGAAATACCAGGTGCTGCAAGCTTGGGTGTGTAGTTGGTATAATAGATAATGACTCGGAATTGGAAATCAAAGAGTCGAGTTCCAATTTCAGTCATGTTCTTTATATTCACTTACGCTGAAATAATTTTGGGAAAGGTTTGAATCCACCTTTTCCCCCTAGCTATGGGTTAAGTAAGACTTGTAAACCATTATTATCACTCGCCACAAAAAGAAATTCTTACAATCTATAAATATGTTTTAGCTTTAAATAAAATTGAAAAGGTCGATAAGCTATAAAAAACAAATCAATACAAGTCATACAAAAGGCAAAAGGCATGGAAGGAAATAGTGAGAAATATACCGATAACAAAACAGAGAGCTAAGAACTACCAAAGATAGGAAGTTGTAGAGAACCATGATTACTCACATCCTGAAAGGACATGACAGATGGAAAAACTTGCTTTTGTGTGCCATTAATTTATATAATGTCCTTATTTATTTTGAAATCGCACTTTATTTCCATGATATAATCTAATGACCAGAATGTCAGAAAATGACCAGGTTTTTTATGATTTCGTAATGGTTAGAAATTTAGTTATTTAATCATGACAGTTTTATTCATTTCAATATACAGAAATGATCAATTTCAACTTTTAAGAGACTTCTAAACAAATGAAATGGATACACATTAATGTCAATGTAAGATCTATCTGTCAATATAAGATGTATTTCCTAGTGTAGATATTAAATTTCAAGAGAAATGCATCCAATTGTTTTTTTTTTAAATCAGTGCATTGCAAACTTCACATTTTATAAATTGCCTAAGGACTTATACATAATTAATTTCCATGTGTACCTGTAAAACAATAAAATACTCTAAAAATAAGCAGAGGACTAAAGAATGGAAAGAAATACACAAAAGGGAGAATTTATGATAGAATAGAAAAAAAAGAAAACTTAGGGAATGTGTGTGTGTGTGTGTGTGTGTGTAATATATATATATCAACAAATTGGTACAGTCTTTCAAATCTTCTTAAAAATTGCAAAAACATATTACATCATTATATTAGCAGATTTGATTCCTCAAAATAAGTAATATACAATAAGGGATGTGTGTGTGTGTGCACACATATATATCTATCTATATATATATATATATATATATAGAGAGAGAGAGAGAGAGAGCATACATTAAAACTATATTTTGTCATATATACATACATATAGTGCATATTTTAAAATTTTATTTTGTCATATATATATATATATATATATATGTATATATATATATATATAAAAAGCATACCTTAAAAGATTATTTTTTCATATATACATACACACATAGACACACACATATATATATATATATATATATATATATATATATATATGAAGTACTAAGTAATATATGTATAATTAAATAAGTTTCTTCTGCAATAATTTATGTATTTAGCCCTAATACTAGTTTTACTACAAAAAGTATTAACGTCCATCATATCTACTTCAGATAAAATTAATTAAATTTTATTTCTTCACTGAAACCATCTCACCAAACAAATGATTTATATGCAATCTTCCTTTTTCTTTAAACACAAATATTACTGTATATGATATTATTTTGATATTCTTGGAAACAAAAAGGATACTTATACACATAGCATCAGAAAGAGACAATGAAAGTGTCTTGAGCACATAATGAGGAAAATTGAAGAAATTGACTCTGACAGGACATATCAAAAACAAGAGGTATAAAGGAAAGCCGTGCATAACCCCTGCTTAATGAGCTTGTGTAAGTGGTTCGCAGAACAGGGATTAAGAGATAGAGTAAAAAGACACATTTTTCTAAAGGCTAAAAAGGTCAGGAAGTTGTGGAGAGCCTTGATCACCGATATCTTGAAGAGACATAGCATATAGAAGAAGAAGAATTTGTAACTTATGCCAAGAATACCAGAGACACAACATGTGAGCAATGAGGAAGTTTTAAGGAAAATAAAAATAAATATGATACTTAGAATCAGAAAGATAGAATTCAAAATTCTGGGAGACATAATGAGGAAACAGGGCTTAATATTAGTTTATCCCGGGGATGATGATAAACTACATCTGCATCCTGGGTAAGACGATAAACTACGTCCAGCAGCAAGGCCTCTGATCAGGAGGTTTTGAGGAGTGTAGAACCACTTCTTAATTGCTGGTGTTCCCAGGTTCACCCTGACCTGGGGTGGTAGCACTTGTTAGGGTCCCAGCTATGGGTATATAGTTAACTTCCAGACTGGGGTCAAAACACAATGAAAGTGTAAAAATAAGTTTAAATACCAGAAATACTTTGTAAAAAAAAATTTTACCGGCAATACATTATTTCCAGCAATACATTTTTGAAGACAAAATATAACCAGAAAAATATTTTTGAAGGAAAAAAATATGACCAGAAATACATTTTTGAAAAAAATATTACCAGCAATAAAAATTTTGTCGGCATTAAATAACTCATTGAGGTTGATATGCCGTAAAACAAACCAAACCAAACCAAACAATATTAGTAACTGTTAGATGAGTGCATGACTGAGTCATTAGAACAATGATTCTCAGCCACAGCACACTAATGTGCTGCAAAATATTGTCATGGTGTGTGTGTATATATATATATATATATATATATATATATATATATATATATATATATACTAAGCCGTCAGTGCACGGTACGGGATGGAGGTGAATTTTAGCGTGTTTATTTTTAGATTTAGATAAACACACAGTGACTGACAGTGACTCAATTCTGCCGAAGAGTCGTGCAATATTAGCTTAAATAGTCACTGTTTACAAACTCACACCTCAAACCAAAGAGCTCAACGGAAATTAATTTTTCAGGAGCCAATAATTTTTTTTTTTAATTTTTTTTTTATGTGCATATGTGTGTAAGTAGTAATGGTACAGTGTTAGATTATCCCACATTAGCTAAAAAGGCTTTATCAGTTTTATTTCAATTTTCTACTTCTTATTGGTGTGAATTAGGCTTCTCAACCCTAAATAGCATCAGAGATATGAAGTGAAAAAGACTTTGCTCAACTGAAGAAGAAATGAAGGTCTGCTTATCACACATTCGACCAAACATTGAAGAAATCACGAAAAAAAACACCAGGCATAGGTTTTACTCTCAATAAGCTTCACAAATAGTTGAATAGAAACATTGAAATAAAGTAAGTTCATATTTGTGTGTGTATTTTTTAAAAAAAATCTATGGTTTTATTTCTTAACCTTTAAACGTATACCCTTTAAAAATTTTGCCAAGTGTGCAATGCTATTTTATTTGCTCCTTGGTGTGCTGTTGCTGAAAAAGTTTGAGTAACACTGTGTTAGGACAGCATGACTACATTATATGGGTAGCAATATCCCTGTAGATAATTTGTCGGGGTGTGATAATGTCAGCGTGTGGAGATGATCCAAATTTATATTACCCCTTCACCGTTGAAACTGTTAGATGTAGATATCTCTTCTACTCCAATAGCTTCATGTCTCACACATCTCGCCTGTGGAACTCCCTTCCCTATTCCTGTTTCCCTGACAAATACAATCTCCAACTATTTAAGTGTAACGTCAATCGACATCTCCAGTTGCCTTGATCTATCCACTTCCCTTCGCCACATCCTTTCCCCCTTTCATTCCTATCTGCTCTCGCTCCAAATCTTCTGTAACCCCCTTGCCCTGATCGATCCACTATCTTTCTCCACATCCTCTCCTTTACCACTCCTATCTGCTCTTCCTCCAAACCTTCTGTAACCCCATGCATGCTAGTGGCCTCCAGCCTTGCTTGGGGTGATAAGCTTAAAAAAAAACAAAAAAAACTGTTGGGTAGGATTGAAAACTATTATGTATTCACTTAAAACTTGCAAGTGAAATTGCAAAGACAAAATTGTTTGGAAGCCATCATTGGTTGTGCTAACATGAAGTTGCAAAAGCCCTCACCTCAATAACAGATTGCACGAGTGATAGTTTTGCCCAATACCACAAATTGCTACAAAACCAAGAACATTAACATGAAAACTTGAGTCATGTTCTTACACAGTCTCATCAGATCAAGATTTTCATATAGATGTTGTGCATAACACCAAAACTTAAGAAATATCTAAACTCTCTGCACTATACAACCATTTTCTCAGATGAATGGTTAAAAATGGCTTTGAGCAAATGAAGCCTGTAGGTCTTCAGAAGACAATACTTCAAAAACCTTGTGGACTGGCACTACAGAATCACAATGACATAATGGTACCAAATAAGAGAAACCATATCACTTGAGGACCACCAACTGCAGCAACAACTAAAATGGATAGCACACGTAACACAAAAAGAAGATAATATCATAATGAAAATCTTGACTTTTCACACTCACAGTCACGAATCCCATAATACTTTTGAGCTGTAGGGGAATGACAAGTATAGCTGCTACAGTAGAAGTGGTGTGTCTTGGACAAGATAGTCTGACAGAATCCAACCCTCTCCAGGCTGGTTTGAATTCAGAGTTCTCCTAGACTGGTTGCCACCCAAGGCTATAGAACCCTGTCTATAGCTGGGGGGAGAAGAAATGGATTTGTATTAGGTTGGTGCAAAAATAATGTTGTTGTTTTTGACGTTCAACTTCATGTGAGAAAACAACATTATTTTTGCACCAACCTAATACCTTTCCAAGGGATATTAGCATGTAAGTGAATGTAATGAAATGGAGTGGGTTTCGAACTCAGATCTCCGATTCCTCAATCTGAACTGCGATCCATTACGCCACTGTACAACCCTAAACAAAAGGTCAGAAAGGAGAATACCTTCAATACTGGAAAACGTGAGAGCAATTACTGGAC
The DNA here is from genome assembly GCA_964036315.1 of Acanthosepion esculentum. Lineage (NCBI taxonomy): Eukaryota > Metazoa > Mollusca > Cephalopoda > Sepiida > Sepiidae > Acanthosepion > Acanthosepion esculentum. The sequence continues at coordinate 53,919,504 of OZ038491.1, read as the reverse complement.
TTGAGAAACCTGTTTTTTTGGTGGGGTTTTTAAATTTGTTTTAATAGAAAGATTTTATAAATTTCAAATGAAAGTAGTACTGGCTACTTAGTGAATGCTGAATGTTTACTTATAAAGAAATGGCTGATATTAACATTACCAATGTAGTAAGAAGTGCTGAGATTTATTATACGGTTTTACTAAAACTAAACTCAACACCTCAGCAGTCTAACAAATTAGACTCACCGCACTTATTCAACCTAAACAGTGAGACAATTCTGGGACAATTAGAAGTCCTGTTATGATTCATTGTTGGTGGTCACAATCTTAACAACATACGATATACAGATGACATAGTGTTGATAGCAGATATAGAGAGGAAAATACAGTAACTCCAACAGAAGCTAGTGAAGGAAAGCAAGAAGAAAGGACTAAACATCAATAACAAAAAGACAGACTGCATGGTTGTTAGCAAAAACAAGAACCCAACATGCAAATTATAAATTGGAGATACCAAAATGAAACAAATACAACAATGGAGATATCTGAGAAGTGTTTTAACAGAGAATGGAAAATCTAAAATCCAAAAGTACATTAGGATAGCAAAAGACGCCTTCCAAAAGCTAATCAAAGTATTAAAAAATATAAAAATTTCATTAAAAACAAAGAAAAGAGTACTGAACTATTATGTTGAAGGCAAAGAAATGTGGTTCTACAGAAGGATGCTGAGAATGTTATAGACCAAACCTGTGAGCAATGATAACAATATTCAAGGTATGAATGATAGACTTATAGATGTGTAAGATAGATTCAGACGAGAAAAATTGTCTAGCGCAACACGGTGAGCCAACTTTGCTCGCAACAGACTCAGCAAGTGATTCAGTATAAGAGGTTAGCATCAGCCATATATCAGAAATCAAAAGAAAATACTTGATATTTATCTCAAAATTATAAATCTGGGCATTTACTCATTCTACCGAAACATTATGACAATGTTCACATTGTGGGTGTCTGTGTGCATATAGTGGATACCCATATTTGAGATGCTCCATTTATTTTAAACAGTAGATTTATTTCCATCTACCAGGATGACTATTCAAGAAATCTTTAAAAAAAAAACAGATGAACCCTCTGGACAGATTTAAACCTGTATTATACACACACACAAACATATCTTATTGAATAATATAGACATACTATGTTTATTTATTTTTATTCTGATCCTTTGCAGTTCTGTAATCAGTTTCTTTATGTTAAGATGAAATACTTTTTTCCCTACCAAAGTACTTTTGATCTTTGCCAAGATCATCCTCAGGGGTAAATCGCAAAAACAAACTTGTGACTGTGATAAAATATGCATTTCTTTATGATGGTGATTGTTAAAAACATGCATGAATGTGCTGTTATAATTATTTTAAAATTTTAAATTTATACATTGTAGCTGTGGAATATTTTATAAACAAGCATCCCAATATAAGGGAGCTGACTGGAAATTGGTAGAAATGCAAAATGTCATTAAATGTTTGTTATATGCATTTCAACACATTGCTGCTATAATCGCAATAAATTTTGTTGAGTGTTGGTTTGTTTGATATAGAGGGCCCCGAGAATTTGAAATTTTTGTTTATTGATTTTTCAATAGAGATATAATGTGTAAATATGTAAATACGTATTTCTTTTATTTCCAAGTACTTTTGACATATCAATGTCAACATCAGGGTATTGTTTATTACAAAATAAATATTGTAGTATTCATTATTGTCAGAGACAAATTGTCGTGAAATCTGAAAGTTAAATTTCTTACAAATGGAGTGAGGAACAAGTGAATACTGAAACCATTTAAAGGGAGGTAACTAAGCATGGTTTGGAGAGTTTTTTTACG
>OZ038491.1:53835143-53910143 GCA_964036315.1 Acanthosepion esculentum | reverse complement strand
CATTTAGGATTGCCATCAGCTGCCTCATCATGTTCACCTTCATCTCACACACTTATTTAACTCTTGTTCAGTTTCTTGTTTTCCTGTCAGCTTCAATCGTAAAAAGATTAAATGCAACATTACTTGTCATCATCTGTTTTCTTGAATCATGTTCTTTTATTGTTCTCACTTCTTAAAAATATCACTTCCACATTTTAAATTCCTGTCTTACACTCACTTTGTCATATATAACTTAATCTCTTCAAAAGGTATATTGTCTTTGGTAAAATAACTAAGTCACAGGGAGCCTAATATCGTGATGGGGATGTGACAGATGTGAATTGTGCAAAAAAGAAAAATTGCTTGGAGAATTTATTCACTCATTGTGAATGTTATGGTCACCTAGCACAGAAGCTCACCCATTGTTGACTGAATAACCTCACAGGAGAGTATCTGTTGAAAAATCTGCAACCATATTCTCTCTAACTTGTTCTCAAGTTCCTTGTACCAAATAGAAGTGTTGTCTGGAATAGTCATTTTTGGTGGGAAATTCTTAGCTTATAAAAAATTGGTTTTGTTCAAGTAAATGATCTGCTAGGAATTTTTATAAAAGTTTAATAAATGGAGTCTAAAATATTCATGATGCAGAAAGAAATCTTTTGGAAAATGATAAATATGTTACATCAAATGAACTGTGTGCAAAACATATTTGAATTAGATTTTTCTTCACATTGTGTATCTAACCCGTTCGATTTGTATATTTCGCAAAAGTAATATAAATGTCTGTTTTTAAAATTAAAGTCTTCAACTAATTTTTAAAAAATCACCTACACACAGTTTTTTATTTATAAAAACAGAAGCAGCTGCATGTTTTGAAATTGAAGTTAGATAATTCTACTATGTCTTCAAAAAAAACAAAAAACAATTCCAGCATGACTTGCTCAAGTTTGGGAATTAATGAAACACCTGAGACTAGACTTCAACTTCACTGGATTTTATTGTGTTGTTGTTCAGAAGAATGCTGAGAATATGATAGATGTGAAATGTAAGCAAGAAGGAAGTTTGTCAAATGTGGCCAGATGTGCTGCCAATAAGACGTGGTGTCAAAAGGATGTTTTATCTGATAATACGGCTTTTTTGAGAAAAATCATTAAAAAAATATTGACACTGAGTCAAACATGGACTTATATGCTCACAAAATGACAGAGTGAAAAAAAGACAAAATCTTCCCATGACGTTGATTTTATAAATACCTTCACTCTTCAGCAATGTTTATTGTTTTAAAAATCAATTAGAATTGGAATAAAACCTAAACATATAAAAGTGAATTTATACATTTCCTTATTCTTGAGACTTTTAAAGAGACAGGTTACCTTATTTCTTTTTAATCAATTTCACCCCAAGCAAGGCAGTGAAGCCACTAAGACACAAAGGGTTACTGGGTGTGGATAATTAGGAACAGAAACATTGCTAATGAGTGGGAAGAGAAAAGAGTAATCAGGAGGATAATAGATAGCAATTGAAATTGCATTTAAATTTTTGGTGATTAATCTTAACTGAAAAGCATTTACTCAAAAGAATAATAATAAAAAAATATAATTTGTTTTACACAGTAAATATTTTTCAATGTACTTTCCTTCCTTGTCAATGCACTTAATTCTACAGAGTGAAAATTTCAGATTATAATTCGACTTCATGCCAATGACCTCTTGATCTGCCATCAGATGTAGAAACCTACTTTCTTTGTCTGATACACTTTAGACGTGGCATCATAGTATTGAGACTTGATACAACTTAGTGGCTTTTCTTTCTCGATTTCAGTTTCCTGAATCTCATGTCAGCTCAAGAGAGAGGTTTCCATTTCAGGGCAGTGATCAATAGTAGAACATTTTGGACCATTTCCATTCTGGCAATGTCAATGTGGAATATTGTCTCTTTTAAACTATTGATTTCCTTTCCTGTTTATTCTCTATATTGCAATTTGACTCTTGCTTGTCCTCTGTACATCAGAAAATATCACCTTACAATGATCAGCCTCATTCAGTTCATGCATTTCTAATTATACTGTTTCTATAGCGGTGTCTCTAAAATTACCCTTATGAACTTAAAGTCGTTAAGCTGTAGTCACTGTTGTCAATAAAAACAGATAATGGTTCCTTTGAGTGCCGGGAATTTCTAAGATTTACACATTGCTAGCAGTACCTATGAAAATTTCATGATTTTCCTCTTTGAATTTTCAGATGAATCATAATTCTTAAGGTCATGATTGAATAAGTTCCTTGTGATTTCCATGTCTATCACCCATGGATATTTCACTCTTGCATCATTAAATATTTGAGCTTAACAACTTCAACAGAATATTACAATAACTATTATAAGTATGAATACAAGTCATTATTTCACTGAAGCAGACGTTAAATATGTGACAGCATTATCACCTTTGTCTTTCCTTTCTTATTATGTATGCTTTCCTTTTTTCACAAAAACCAAACATTATCTTTAATATTTTTTTTCTTCCATGTTTTTTTTTTTGCAATCAAAAGAAAATGGTCCATTATTTATCTGAGGTAATGGCAGGGTATAATGCGCATGTGGATTTATTGACAGAAGAACAAGCAGAATTATATGATTTTTATGATATTCTATGAACTATATATTCTTTGCCCTTATTTTCTGCTTGCCTAATACATCTATTTTGTTGATTTTCTGCTTACTTACTGCCTTTATTTTGCTTGAATTCTTTCCATATTTTGCTGATTTTGAGCTTGCTTATGCCTCTATTTTGCTGATTTTCTGATTACTTACCGACTATATTTTGCTGATTTTCTGATTACTTACTATCTATATTTTGCTGATTTTTTAATTACTTCCTACATTTATTTTGCTGATTTTCAGCTTGTTTATTACCTCTATTTTGCTGATTTTCTGATTACTTACTGTCAATATTTTGCTGATTTTGTTTATTACCTCCTACCTCTCTTTTGCTGATATTCTGCTTGTTTACTGAACTTAAAAAATTGGCATATTTAGGTCGTTTGTAAATTTTCTGATTTTCTAAATTCTTAGGAAGAAAACTTGAAAATGGTTTTTACATTTGTCACAAACCATTAAATATCTGGGTTGTTTGGATTGTTAATCTTATTCTTTACTTTACTTTTGCCATTCAATTTTGACCATTCTTTAACCTTCTCAGATATACAATTAATGATACAGTAGGAAGAACACTATTTTCTACCCTTATGAGGAGGGTTGATACCAATTTGCCAGTATATTTGGCAAAATGTAACACATGGTCCATTTTTCTTGTGCAGCAATTCCATATACAAGTGTGAGGCACCCAGTGAGTATCAAGCTCACTACCCCATTGCCAGTCACCATAAATGTTAGTAGTAATTGTAAAAACTTGAATCTGTTTATCTTTTGTCATGTTATTTTGGATAGTCCTCTTCCCATTATATCTTTTTATATAATCTGTAACTGACACCGAATAAAGCATGACACATGGTCAGTTTTTAGGGGATTTGTATACCTTCTGGTGTAGCATGTGAAGATTGAATTTTATTATAGGTTAGCCTGAAATAGTTCAGTCATTGTTGTAGACATCAGGTTATAGATAGTGCAGAGGTTAGGTGCAGTTTATGGAAAGATCTCCAGTTAATAAGCTTTGAGTTTGATTTTTAATCTGCTGCATCTGAACATATAAGCTTGTGAGATTTTAGCTGGTGACTATCAATTTCAAGTTGTACTTATCAATGCAGATTGTTTCAAATATATTTTCTTCAATTTGGTTTCTATTTTTCTGTTAGTGGATAATATAATTTGAAAAAAAAGTGAAGAAAAATGATACCATTTTCATTTCTGTACAGATGATGCATCCAAAGAAGTTCAAAGAATGGATCTACTAAAATATTGTGATTACAAAGAATGGAACAACACATAATGGTTATTCCTGAAAATTCCTTACAGAACAGACTCAGAACCAGTGTCATGTCCTGAAAAATTTACTGCAATAAGCATATCACACTATTATAATTTTAGTGAAAAGTAATTTGGCAGTGTTTAACCTTTGTTAAAGGAGGAGGTAATTGAGGAGGAGGCACAGTGGAGTAATGGAGAGTGGCTCAGATTGAGGAATCAGAGAGCCAAGTTCAAATTCCAGTCAGATCTGTTACATTCACTTTCTTGGGAAAGGTATGTGTTGGGGCGCACCCACCTTCACAACCACAATAGACTGATCCTATTATTATAAATAGAACAGTAGTTCTAGAGACTGCGAGGAGTGTAGCAGTGTAGTGCAGTGCAGAGTGAGACTTCTGTAGTGATCAGTTACACTTCCGTTTCTCGACCGGAAGATACCGTTGGACTTTATTACTATTACTTATTGTTACTACTAACCTACGTTTGTTCTACTACTAATCTCTCTGATGTAAATACCTCTCTGAATATACCAGTATTTTTCCCTACGACTGTGTTTGTTCGTTATTACCATGTACTCACGTGGAAACACTCAACATCTCAACAGTGGCGACGACGGATGTTTTATTGATCTCAACAGTATGAATTCTCTTCTTCTCCCCCCAGCTATGGGTAAATAGTAGGACAGATCGGGTTCTATAGCTTTAGATGGCAAATGGTCTACCACAGAAAGAAATTGCAACCTACTGCGGGAAAAATCTGTCTCATCAGTCATGTATCGGAAGATACATGATCACCTAAGTGTGTATCTTGCAAAAAAAAAGGACAGTTATTCCCTTGACACCGCTATTACTGTATACACTTTTGACTACCTTGGTAATGTTTATTTACAAAATTATAAAAATATGTGAACCAAGTACAATGCGATATTTATTATTTACCTTTTATAAAGATTTATTATTCATATAAAGAAATAAATTAAAAAAAATCTTTTTATTCAAAAATTTATAAATAATTACAAAATTATCAAAATATGTAAGTCAACTACATTTGCAATATTGTTTACATTTGTGGAGTGGGTAGCCAAATAAGTAACAGAATTGATAAAGTTTGCAATTAGTAATAACAAGAAAAAGAAAAGAACAGGGCAAAAACTAATATAAAGCAAGCAAACAATATAGGCAAGGCAAATTAACAGTAATAAGGCAAAAAGTTCACAAACTAAAAATTGCTAAGTTGAAACATGAGCAAATTTTGGATAAACAAATGGAGCATTTTAACTTCAAAACAAGACCTATCGGGATTGCGTCAGACAAAACAGAGAACTGGCTTATTTTATTGGCTAGGAAAAAAATCCCAGCATGCATTTGTGTGCTTCTGCCTATAAAAAGGGGAGGGGAAAGTATTTTGCAGTCATTCCTACTTGAGTACTGGAATCAATAACAATTATATAAATAACTATGAAACAAATATTTTAAGATAAGACATGGTAAAAATTACAGACATTCTGTCATTATATACTAGGAAAACTTTGTCCACCCAATGAATAGGGAGATACACACTCAAAATATTGAGTGTCCCTGGTCTCGCCTAAAATCTAAAATTAAAAGAATGTTTGCTTCAGAGAAAGAAATGATCTCAACCTATTCTAGTAAATTTATGCGGCAAGAGCAAGTGAAAGAAATTCACAGAAAATACTTTTTTCAAAATTTATAATTACAGTGTTTAATTTCTTTGTTGTCAGTTCTCAAGAAGAAAGAAAATTTATAAATCCATTTTTATGTTGATGCTTTATTAAAACTCTAATCATCACTTTTAAAAAACAATATACACTGGCGAGGGAGTCAAAAGTGTAAACAGTGACAGCAGTGCTTAGGGAATAACTAACTTTTTGACACACCATTTTCTTGTAGGCACAAAGGTTAAACATTGCCACTAACTTTTATTAATTTAACCACTAAACAAAGTAATAACAGAAAAACTTATTTTTACTATTTAGACTTCATTCAATTGAATTCTTGGTTTAGAAAACAAAATGATCAATAACTTTGCTGGATGAATATTAAACCTTGAAATCTGACATATAACTCAAAAGAGTACAAAAAAATTAAATCTTGAAAATTATTAGTAAACTATTCTCTTCTTCTTTGAGTTGCCATGTCCCTTCAGGACGTCGGTGATTATGGCCCTCCACATCTTCCTGTCCCTTGTAGCTCTTAATAAGTTTTGTCTTTTTGTTATTTCTCTCAAACCCTGTTCTATATATCCATTTGCTCAAGCTCATTAAGTATGTTAAATGCTGCTTTCCCCCATCCCTCTTTCCCTCAATCTGTCCTGTGAGTGTCAGATTTTCCAAGCCCTTCTTCCTCATTATGTGCTCCAGAAATTTCAACTACCTCTTCCTGATGTTATGCATAAGTTTCCTTTTTGTTTCCATTTTCTCCAAAATCCCATCGTTGCTCACGTGTTTGGTCCATAGTATCATCAGCATCCTTCTGTAGAACCACATTTCTGTTGCTTCAAGTCTCTTCTTCATCTTTGAGGAGATTGACCTGCATTCACTGCTGTACAGGAGGACAGATATCGTATAACAGTCAATATTTTTTCTTTTGTTTCTAACAAAATTTCGTTAGGGATCCTAAATATTCGTTTTACAGCTTTATTCAAAAGCACCTATTTTCAAAAAATCTAACTTTTATAAACAATGTTATCAGAAAAATAAATCTTTGATATGAGGGGGTGATGAAAAGTTCTTTGTCTTGACCCACTTAATAAAAGCTGATCAAAGGAATGAATATCAGATTCAAAATGTGCTGAAAAATTCTCCGCAACACCCACTTTGTACTTTTATTTACATCTGGAAAAATGTGAAATTTGATTCTGGTTTTGCTAATTTGGTTTCCATATCTTTATTGATTATTTTTGCTTGTAATTAAACAGTTAATAAGAGGCTTGAAATAAAAGAATAAATATATTGACTCATTAGCTGTGGCAGGAGCAACTCAGTAGCCATTTTGTGAATGTGACAATAACTTTAATAAACGGAAATTTAAATTTTTCCTGCTGAATTATAGTTATATATGCGTGATGGATGGAAATTTCTGCTATTTGCAGTTCAGCCATAAAACATGCAATGACTGAAATTTCTGTCATCCACAATTAATGAGTTAATGAATAAATAAATAACAGATAATTTAAAATATTAATTAATAATTATTGAATAATTAACAATAATAAATTAATAAAAGGTTAATTAATTCATTATTGAATATTAAAAGGATAGAAATATGAAATTTGAAATATGTTGGATCATCAAAATTAATTTGCTAAAAGTCACATTGTGCAGGTATTAAGTAAAATTAGCTAAGTCTGGCACAAGGCTATTAACACTGAATAATTCAGAAGATTCACCTTACTATACTGGACGACATCGGCTTGAAACACCAGTTCCTATACAATCACCCAAGTTAAGCGTTCAGTCTAGATTGTCAGCTGATCTTAAAAAAAAAAAAAGAAGACTGACATTCTGTTGTTAACTGGGGCAAGGAATGGCTTGCTAATTTTAATGTCTCCAAAACAAAACTGCTCTCTATTAATCATCTGAGAGAACCTTTTTTTACCTTCCATCAGCATGGCTGATGCTAACCTCCAGGAGAGGGGATCATTGTACCTCTTCAGGCTAAGGTTTTTTACTGACATGAAGTGGAATTATTATATCGAATCAGTTGCTGGGTAAGGTTGGTTCTCTGTGTTTTTCTAGATAATTTTTCTTACCTGATACTATCTTAGATATTTATAAGTCTACCATTCATTTTGTTTATTTATAAACAATGAAATAATAACTTTAATCGTCAATGAGAACATCTCAATGAGACAAATAGTGAAGTGAAAGAATGGGCAAATGCTGGTGTCTTCTTGTATGTAAATATGAGGAAACAAGTCACTTTTTTGGCAAAATGAAAGCTGCCTTAGCAATTTTGCTTCTTATTGCACCCCCAGAACTCCACAACGAGTGATAAAAATTAAAGTATGTTTAATTGTTTCTGTATTTTTTAATGTATTTGTTATTTATTTTACGTTTCATTTTTTTTGTTGTTTTCAACATCAAAACATGCATGCAAAACATAATGCATTACATCAAAATATTAATCATTCATTCTTTTATTAGTGTATAAAAATTAAAATCTATACACACAAGATAAAGAAATTTATAACAATTTTAAAACAGTTGGTCTTCATTCTTTTTGCACCCTCAAAAAAAAAAAAAATGGCAGTGGCAGGGAGAACAATTCTAGAAAGAAAGATAAAGGTTAGTTTCATATTCTGAATGTATATTATGATTTCAGGGTATCTGCCATCAATGCTTTCTTTCAATTCCACATTTCTGTTTTTGTATTGTTTATCTTAAGTCTACTTCTTGGAACACTTGGTAGAGAATTTCATTTTTTTATTTTTGTTCAAGATCATTGATTTGACCATACAACCAACAAATAATCATGTAAGTGTTATAGCCATTAAAATTTAAATAGCTGTAACCATACTGTAAGATGCTAAGTTAAGCTGTGAAAATATATACTACACTGATCCTAGGCAGATACCTGGGGAGCAACATTTCCAACATTTTTTTTTTTTTTTTCAAAGCTTTTCACCCAAAGCAAGTCTGGAAGCCACTAACTCGCAAGGGATTACAGAAGGTTTGGAGGAAGAGCAGGTAGGAGTGGTAAAGGAGAGGATGTGGAGAAAGATAGTGGATCGATCAAGGCAAGGGGGTTACAGAAGATTTGGAGCGAGAGCAGATAGGAATGAAAGGTGAAAGGATGTGGAGAAGGGAAGTGGATAGATCAAGGCAACTGGAGATGTCGATTGACGTTACACTTAAATAGTTGGAGATTATATTTGTCAGGGAAACAGGAATAAGGAAGGGTGTTCCACAGGCGAGATGTGCGAGACATGAAGCTATTGGAGTAGAAGAGATGTCTACATCTAACAGTTTCAACGGTAAAGGGGTGGGAACGGGATGCCAGCCTCGTAGGACGCTTAAATTCATGAGGCCTGGGAACCAGTGAAAGCAGCTCATCGGAGCAATTACCGTGAAAGTATTTGTAAAAAAGACAGAGCGAGGCAACGTCGCGTCTGTGAGAGAGCGACTGCAGACGAGATGACAGATCAGGGCCAATTACATTGCATATCCGTCTCTGGATCTTATCAAGAACCCCGAGGCAAACAGCAGGGACTCCAGACCATATATGGCAGAAATACTCCATGCAAGGGTGAATGGTTGATTTATAGATTTGGAGGATCGATTCCGGGGAGAAAAATTTCCTGGCTCGGCACAGGGAGCCAACTTTCCTTGCGGTGGATGAAGCAATTGACTTGATGTATTTGTTCCATCTCAGGTCAGCGGACAGCGTGAGACCGAGCAGCCGCAGAGAGGGGCTCTCGAGAAGTTGGTCTTCAGACATTCTAATGGGATGCAGGGATGGATCCCTGTGGTGGTTAATAGAGAGCAGTTTTGTAGAATGCACAGGTACTACAATGTTCCTTGGTAGAAGTACTAATCTGCATTTATTAGGTTGGCCAGAAAATCCTGGCTCACTCAGGAAGTGGAAAGAAAACAACAAAATTTTATGGAGCAACACCATGATTTATTCTTCAAAATAAAGTCCATCATTCTCGACGATCTTCTACCAGTGATCAGCCAGCATCCGAATCTGTCCCAGAATCCAGTCCGCTGGCTTTGAATAAAAAAAGTGTAAACAAGCTTCCTTCACTTCATTAAAAGTGTTGAATTGTTGGTCACAGAGGAAGTGTGCCATTGAGCAGAATAGGCTATAGTCACTCAGAGCAGCATCAGGACTGAATGGTTGATGTGGAAGAATCTCAACACTGTCCATCTCTTTGAACTCCTCCTTAGTCAACTTGGCAGTGTGCGGCTTTACATTGTCTTGCTGAAACAAAGCTCGACCTTGGCTGACCAAAGCAAGAAACTCCTTTAGTTTGTCGTACATGCAGTTGAGTTGCTGGAAATATATTTTAGCATTGATGGTGTGACTGTGGAACAAGCTCAAAATGCAGTACTTTTTGGAAACTCTACCAGACAGAGATCAAAATCTGTTGTTTACTTTCCACTTCCTAAGTGAGTAAAGACTTTCTGGCCAACCTAGTAATTTATCTCTTTTTTTTTTACAAAGAGATTATGCTGATTAAAGAATTTAATAGAAATTAAAATTTGGTTAAATGGTAATTTATTAAATTGCCAGATTTAACTCTCTTAGGTATAAGGTGTATCAAATGATGAAGAAAATCTTTTGTAGGAAGTTTTATAGCCATTTTCTTTATTTTGTCTGTAACTTTGAAAAGATTTATTAACGAAGCTAATACAGTTTGGGCAACTGAATCTCTTCTTTGTTTACCTGCTGCTGTTAACATTTCACATGATCTATTATTCAACACCTGTCAGGCATATTTCATGAGGGGAAGAAAGAAAAGAAATTTCAATCTTCAAATAATGACAGCAAAATGGTCATTAATATACCAACCAGACCAATTCATTTCACCTATCATGTTCGCTTTTCGACCTACGTTAAAATCACTTCCTAAAGATGGCTTACATATTTTTCAATCAAGTTCTGTAATTTATCAATTTAAATGTCAGTGCAAGGCTGACTACATATGTATGACCACTCAACTACTATGGAAGAGTAGTCCGAGATATGATGATGAACTACATCCGGCAGCAAAACCTCTGATTGGGAGATTGAAGGTTTTAAGGAGTGTAGAACCACCTCTTAATTGTTTTTGTTTGCAGGTCAACCCTGATCCAGGGTGGAAGCAGTCCCAGCAAATAGTGAACAAAAACAAAACCCTATGAAATTATAAAAATAAATTTTTTTTGTAAAAAATTAAAAACAATGCCTATTTATAGTTAAAATAAAATTTTTAAAGCAAACTATTTACCAATAATACATTTTATAGTAGAATTACCAATAATACATTTTATAGTAGAATTACCAATAATACAAGTAGAATTACCAATAATACATTTTATCTGTAGTTGAAGACATATAATTGCATTCAAAATATATTTAGCTGAAGCCATAAAATTATGTTAAAAATATTTAGATTTCGGTATTAAATAACCTATAGAGCAGGGGTCAGCAACCCTTGTCCATATCTAGCCTGCCAACTTAACTGTAACTCAACCTAACTCAAAACTAAGAAAAGAAAAGTGATTTTTTCTGTGCTGAATTGCTAGATACTTAGCTATTTTTTCATTGAGCATTTTGGAAAACGTGTTTGCTTAATTTTCAAGAAACCATTGCCATAAGAAAGTTTCTCCAGACCAAGGTAGCCTTCTGGATGAAGGTCAAGGCAATTTATTATAATGTATCTGATATCATGGCCCTCTTCTGAGACACTGCATAGCTGTCTGGCCCACTTTTTCTAAAAGGTTGCTGACCCCTGCCATAAAGGTTGATATGCCGCTAAACAAAATCAGCCAACCAGCTACAGAAGAGAAATGCCCAATAAGTGCCAGCATTCATGAAGAAAAGTTGACTAGAAAATTTGCATAAAAGTTCTATGAGATCAAGGTCTGTCATCTCAGAATATTTCATTACAAATTAGCAATGTGCATTGTGCTTCTCTCAGGATACGTTCTCAGTGTTAAATTGATCCAATTCTAGTTATTACTTGAAAGTTCTTGAGACAATTTATATTAAATCAAAACAGCCATCTTTGTTTCAACAAAAGGAAAAGTTGTTTGATGTCAGTGTGATCAGTTTATAAATATATCATTGTAATATATTATTGATGCTTGTGCACATCTTATTCACATATTTTGTTTTGTTTATTGTCACATGTGAGTCTTTGAATATATTTTTTCCAATTAGTATCATTAACACTATTTACATTATTCGGACTATTGTCTTCATCTTTGTCGCCATATTTATTACAATGCTCCGGCCTTCTTCAATGTCTAACTGAACCCTTCATTTCTGTTCTAGTTCCACATGCCATGTTTAATGGCCTTAACCAGTTATTGAACTCACACTCTTTGGGTCCCGTCACTGGATATAACTAATGTCTTTATCCACTGTGCCATGTGTCCTTGAGGACATCTGTGTATGAATTTCTGGGTATTATAAACCTAATGTCCTCAGCAACCTTTTGTTACCAGTGCTCATATTGCAATTTTTGCAGTTATCATCCCATGTTTTTACCAGAGCTCATATTGCAATTTTTGTTGTTATTATAGCTTTTCTCTGGCTCTCCTTATAATAAATACGGTGACAAAGATGAGGACAATAGTCTGAATAATGTAAATAATGTACATAATACCTCATCTCAGAAGTTGGAGGGAGAAGAAGAGGATTCACACCTTTCCCAAGGGTATTAGCACGTAAGTGAATGTAATGGATTCGACTGGAATTCGAACTCGGCTCTCCGATTCCTCAATCCAAGCCATTTATCCATTACTCCACCGTGCCTCCTATATATATATAAATCTGTTAAATTGTTTTAAAAGAATTTTAATACACATAGCAATAACAGTTTCATTTTGTGATGAACAATTTCTCCTTTTTTAGCAGCTCTTTATTAATAAGACTCCTGAGATGTATTATTCTTTTCACATTTTTCAAATGGATGTATCACTGTGCTGGTAGTTTGAATTAATTCTTTTACTTATTAGATTACCTTCATAAATTCTATCATTTCTTTTTTCTCCTCCATGCATAAATTGCAATTTCTGTCTATTTTCCTATTTATCTTTTTTATGATATACCATTCTACTAATGTTTTTGTTTCTTTTTTAGTTCTCACATATGGGGTTATTTTTATATTTTTCATATCTGAATGGCAGCAAATGGTCTACATATATCTTAGATACACAAAGGCAAAAAATGGTGTGTGGATGATTTGCTGTGCTTATTTTAATTCAATTTTAGATTACCCTACTTTATCTATTCTTATTTTTTACATTTTTGTCATTTTTTAAAAAAAATTATATGATAGTGATGAGTCACCTTGAACCTCTAGCATACTGGCCATGCATTTCCTAGTGAATAGTTTCATTGACTCTACTTTCTGCCATCTTTGTTGTTGTTATTGCAACCTTTTGGCCATTGTACACTGTGGCCTTCATCAGTTGTATATTAATCTAGGTATTTTTTTTTATTAGCAGAAAGAAAGACAGACAAATGTCTTCAGCAGCAGTAGTATCATTAATCAGCATGCAGGTTGGGTTTAAGACTCCAAGTTCACCACAGAGAATTGTCCTACAGGACAAGAGTGGATTAAAGTATTGGTTTGTGAATTAGATGACATAGTAATTTTGATTCAAATCACTGATCTGGGAAGTGGGTACTCAGTGGAAATGGGCAAACAATAACTGCAAATAACAACTCAATGAGATGTCCCTGGACATGGGCAGTGGAATGAGAACAGTCTATGGTTGTAGATAAAAAAAAAATGTTATTTACATTATTCAGACTGTTATCCTCATCTTCATTTCCATATTCACAATATTTCGGCCATTGTATGTTCTAGCCTTCAACAGGTGATTGGAATTTCGAACTGGATCCTTTATTTCATCCACATGCCATGCCTCTTTCTCAAGAAGACATGGCCCATCTAACTGGAGTCAGGATGCTGAAAGTAACATCAATCAGCTAAATGACAAATTTTACTCACATTAATCCTATATATATATATATATATATATATATATATATATATATATATATATATATATATAACTACACTTGTTTTGGAAAACCTTCGGTTTCTTGATTTGCCAATGATCAAATCAATATCGAAGGAAAAAAGGTTTTAAAAAAAGAAAGAGCTATGAACATGAACGTCTGTCGAAAATAATCGTATAACATACAGGTCCAAAGTCCAAAGAAAAAACCCCGATACAAGTAATCAACTGGCTCTCTAGGTTTGACTATATATATATATATATATATATATATATATATATATATATATATATGTTAAATTCCCAGATCACATCTGTGGACAAGACATATTGGTATAAAATGACAATTGGAAAAATCTTAGATCTTGCCGACGCGTACATATAACAACAGAGATATTTTGATTTCATTTTTGCCTTGAAAAAGTCGGAAGACGAAACGCGTCGGCAAGATCTAAGATTTTTCCAATTGTCATTTTATACCATATATATATATATATATAATTAATGTAAATAAAAGTTTGTCACTTAGCTGATTGATGTTACCTTCAGCATCCCGGCTCTAGAGTTTCAGAGGCGAACATGTCCGTCCACTCTTCAGTAGGTATCAGCAATTTAAAGTGGAAAAAGTTTACTTGTGACATATTTCATCCTTCAGGATTTGATTGGACTAAATTTCTTCATAACAAATTTAATCCAATGAATCCCTGAAGGACAAAACGTGTTACAAGTAAACTTTTTCCACTTTTGTCATACAATTTCCCCGATACTGTTCTTGATATATGAAAGTATATATTGTATCTCATATACAAGGTGGTTCCAATAACTTGGACCGATTTTAAATGTGAATTAACTTTAAGCGTCTAATGATTTTTTTCTTTTTTTTTTCACATTTAACAACTTACGTCTTTGGCAGTTTCAACCGCGGAAAGATTAACAATCAATCAACGTGTTAAAGTTATCGAAGCCTATTACGAAAATGGACGTTCAAGCAGAAATGCATTTCGCACACTTTGTGATTTCATTGGTCAACATAATTGATCAAGTGAGAGTGCAATAGGAAATGATGTAACGTTGTTGTGGAGAGGTTCAATTCTTGCGTGGGATGACGAATAGAGGGGTCTGGATTTTCAGCTACATTCTCATGCACTGCAGCAATGTTTTCAGGTGTATGGCGTAAATGAGCATGCAATGGTGTTTTCACATCTGCCACCGACTCAGTTTGTTTGAATTTACGAACAATTTTTCCAATTGCACTCTTGAAACTTTAACACGTCGTTTGATTGTTAATCTTTCCATGGTTGAAATTGCCTTAAGTTGTTAAATCTGAAAGAAAAAGAAAAAAAATTATTAGATGCTTAAACGTGATTCACATTTAAAATTAGTCCAAGTTATTGGAACACCCTTTATCTCTCTCTCTCTCTTTCTCTCTCTCTCTCTCTCTATATATATATATATATAAATGCAACAGCAAAATTATTTCAAATATTGTTGTCATTTTTTTTTTTTGCTAACATAGGTAAACAAGTAAATAAAATGAAATGTTATATACGTGAATAATACAATCTTACGATTTTATTTTTAAAATATCAAGATTTAATTTCAAATTATAAGTGTAAAAAAATATAAAAAGTGTGCTTTTTTTTAAGTGCCCATGTTAAAAAAAATAGTCATATTGTCTGTTCTCTTATTATTGTGTAAGGATATCAGTAAATATTTACATTCATAATAGGTTTTGCAGAGGACAAGTTTTAATGTGTCTTTGCCATAAATTTTATGAGTGCTCATTCAAACCACTTGACCGGTCAGGGCCAACAGGTCACTGACAAGGAACCAGTAATGGTAAAAGAATATTGATACTTCAGATAACCTAATGTCTTGTGGGTGGGATCAGAGGCATCTAGATGGTTTCACTTCAAATCTGACTGCCAAAACTTTTTTATTTCGCTCCCTAAAAGAATGGGCATAAAAATGAGATTTGTACAGCAGTCATCTCCTACCTGCTAGGTGCTGTTCACTAGAATTATTTTAAGCTCATTTTTTATTATTATTATTTATTATTTTTCATGATGGAATCATGAAATGTATGAGAGTGTTCTTAGTTGTACCTGTCGTTAAAAAAAGCTTTCAAAATAAAGAAAATAAAGGTGGTTACAGAGAAATTATTTATTTTATTTTATAGAAGGAAAATATACTGACAATGTATAAAAATTTGTTACATGCCTTCTCCCCAACTCTGAAAAGGAAGGTTAGTTAATATTAGAAAAATTTGTTCTTACAAATTCAGCACATCATGTTATAAGGGGTTATGTTTTTCGTATGTTTTAGAAAAACATCTCCTCTACATGGCGTCTAACCAAGATTCTGTCCTCTAGAGTCTAGTGCTTCATTAATTGGGCATTAATGGTCACATGACCAGCCAAGCATGCTGCATATTAATTATGGAAGAGCAACGAAATTTAACCCAACAATTAAATTTATAATAATAGCAAATAAAATGGAGTACAAGAAAGAACATTTTACATGTGCTAATATCGAAATACAAAAAAAAAAAAAAAGAAATTATCTTTTCGTCTTTTGCTTCTTTATTTTTTTGTATTTCAATATTACCTTATGACTGTTATGTGAATTTTTTTCTTGTAACTCCATTTTAATCACTATCATTATGAACAGTAATTCTGAATAAAATGACTAGAAATAGCCATGGAAACTTCAGTTTTCCTATTTGAATTTTATAAAGAATAATTCTCAAGTTAATGATTGAATAAGCTCCTTGTGGGCTCCACAACTATAAAACACCCATAGAAATTCCCTTATTGCAACATTAAATATTTGGGCTTAACAACTTCAACAAAATATTGCAATAATAAATATGAATGCCGGTGATTATTTAAAGAATGTACAAATGGAAAAGGTGAGAATTTTATTGCATCTTTTATCTTCTCTTTCTTTCACTGAAACTAAACAGCATCTCTGATATATCTATTCGATTTTTCCTCACAATCAAAATGGAATAATCCATTATTTATGAGGTATTGTCAGGGAGTAGTATGCTAAGGAGCTAAGGAAAAAGTAGAATTTTATGTGTGGAAGACAATATATACATGCTCCTGAAAAAAATTATTTCAGTTGAGCTCTTCAGGAGGAAAAGTGAGTTTGTAAACAGTGACTATTACTACTGCTAATGCAAGACTTGAATTGAGTTCTCCTAGTCACTGGCATGTTTATCTAAAAATAAATACATTTAAATTCACCTTCATCTCTGCCATGTGTCAATGGCTTAGGGGTAGATTCTCCAACTGATATCAAATCAGTCAGGTTTCGATCCCGGCAATCAGATTTCTAGCCACACTGATGAGCTGTGAAACAATCTGTCTGCAGATGACAATATATATATATATATATATATATATATATATATATATATTTAAACTACAAATTTCTATAAAAGTAGTAATTCAACCTTGCTAACCAGACACTTCCTCTGTAGCTAAATGTTATAGCATGTCAAGCTCTCTCTCTCAATTCTCTCTCTCTTGCTCTCTCTCTTTCTCTCTCTCTCTCTCTCTCTCTCTCTATATATATATATATATATATATAAAATATTGATTTATATCAATATAATTATTTTATTATTTTAAGGTAATTTTCTTCTTTCAGTTTTTCTTATGTTTAATTCCTGAATTGCTTATTGCAAATACAGGTGTGTGTTTTATATTTTATTCTTTTCAGGCCATCATGAGTTAATTTATCTAAAAATAATTTAATTATTTGTCCTTTATGGTTTATCAACCGCTTGCAGGTTATTTAAACCAGAAAATATTTTTAGATTGCAAGAATATTTTGGAGATAATAATAATAATTTTTACTGATACACATTCTACTAATTAACCCATAGTATGAGGAGAAGATGCAAAATCATATGTTTCCTAATGGTATTTGGGCACAAGTGAAAATAATGAACCCAAATGGAATTGGAACTCAGCTCTCCAAATTCTGATTCTGATTTTTGATTTAAGACTGAACCAAAAGTGTTTACGGTTGCTTTTATGAACTTCTGACATCCTGCAGCACCAATTTTGTAAAGCTAGTGACAACAAGCATAATTCCAGTCTTGCTTATTTCTGAGATTTATGGATGGTATCATGTAGAAAAAAATTATATTTGACTTACTACTGAGACACTGGATGCACTTAGAATTATTTCTTAGTAATTAGATCACCTACATAACTGAACTAGAATTGGTTAAATGAGACTATTAGTAACTGAAGTGTACACTATTGTCTATTTAAATTTTTAAATCGGCATGTACCAGATAAAACAGACATCAGATGTGGTATTGTTTAGGCTAGGCAATGTGACCACTTACATGAAAGAAGACTTCTCAGTTGGTCAAGTAGTTAGGTTTCTGTACTCTCACCATGGTGGTCAGGGTTCGATTCCCCATTTGGTGAGGGGTTATATCACCATGCTGTACAGAGAGTGCTATCAGGCTGTGCAGAGCATCTGTTGCATGCACCACTGCTCCTTGGAAGTACTGTTGAACCAATAAAAGTAGCTTCATTTATCAAAGAGTGACTATTGTTACTTTTGGGACATCAGAGTGAATCTTTCTCCAACTTCATCCCTTTATGAGCATATCCAGACCATGACAGTGTCAGCCAACAATGGCAAGTGATCTTCTTAAAAAAACGGCAAATCACCGCATGTGGTCAATAGTTTGTTCGGCGAATTTGTAGCGGCCTTTAGGTGTGGTCACACTAGGAAAGATTTTAGCTTTAGAAATATATCTTATAAATGTTTACACAACAACATTCTAGTTGAGTCACAGTAACCAATGCCGTAGTGTCAGTTGCTATAAAACCTCGATGAAATATAGTCCATACTGTACAGGGCATTGACTAATAGACTGAGTGGCATCAGCATTGAATAAAGATATAATTTGATGCTATGGTCTTCTTTGTTAGGTCATTACCATCTTTGTCTGCCATTGACACTGCTGCTTCTGCATCACCTGTGGGTAACCATGGTTTTCACTGTTACATATTCATATAATCTCAATATAACCTTGTTTGTGTTTCATAAGAAAACCTTAGACCAGGAGATATTTTATGAACTTCTTGCAGCACCAATTTTGTAAGACCAGTGCCAGTAACCATGATTGCAATTTAGCATAGTTCTGTGGAGATTTATGTATTTTATAAAGTAGAAAACATTTTTAACTCCCTAGTAAAGGTTTTAGTTCTCAAAATATATAGATGGTTTATGCAACTGCATTCTAGTTGAGGCACTGTAACTGATGTCAATATAGTATAAGCTGTACAGTTATTTGACTAATGGATTGAATAGCCATATCATTGAATATGGACATAATTTGATGTAACATTCTTCTTTGTAAGTACTTACCATCCTTGTCATGCAACACCTGTGGGTAATAATAGTTTTCACATGTCCCTGATGTCTCTTTGGAATTCACATATTTCTGATATACCACTTCAGAGATGGTTTTGGTTCTAGCAGTAATTCCACAGTCAAATGGGTGTAAATATTGTTAGGAGTTCTATGACTGCCACAGTTACACTACCTCTTTACTTATTATGTATGCTTCTTGGAGAGTTCATTTCTTCAAGTGGAGGAGATAAAAGCATCCAATGTACTGCTGTTTATAATTATCTGAAAATGCTTCATTAAAATTAATAAACATTGTGCAATTACAAGATAACAAAAGAGGGGTGGTAGAAAAAAAAAGGCTAATAATGCAAGATGCAGTATGTTTGTGTGTGACTTGTCGCAGGGGGAATAAACTAAATATTGATCTTAGAAGGAGAGCTAGGGAGTAATCACTTAAGACATGGGTTGTTTGTTTTTTACAATGAAGTTCACCCTGTATGAGGCCTGAGGGACACTTGAGGTTACGGAGTAAGAGGCACAGTTTATGCAGATATGTGTGGAAGATAACCCTAGACTTGAACTGGTTAAGATTGTAATGATCAGGAAAGTATCCTCTTGGGAGTTGGTTCTACAAGACAATGGTTTGTGGGGATAAGCTGCTTGAAGCTGTTTCCTATAAAAAAAGAAATTTGGCATTCATTGATCAAGCTACTAGTGTTACTCAAGATATGCTTTTCTTCACTTCGTGGCCATCAAAGTGTAGTATCTGTTCTCATATCTAATGGTAATATTAGATGTTTTTCCTATAAGGAAACTGTTGGAACTTGGTAAGGGGATTTGTAGTAATGACAACTACACAGGTTTGGCTTGGTGCCTTCTGTCTACCGAAGCAAAACACCAGCTTTTTTATTCACACATAAACAATATGGCTGACAGGGTACTTCCGTGTCTGAACAATAGCTGAATAGTTTCAATAGAAATATTTGGTATTCATTGATCAAACTACAAGTGCTACTTTAGGTTGAAATTTTAGAATCTTTATTAAACCAGTTTTTTTGCAAAATAGTTTTCTCAAGTCCAGTAACTGTTATTGCTCTTTCCTTCAATTTTAGTGATATTATTATTTAACCACTTCTTGAAAGAGAAATCCTTTCCAAGTATGTGGAATGTGTTAAACATATGCAATGGTTTTCAGTAGTCTGGACGAGCACTCATTCCCCTCTCAGTATAGATCTGTCAGTCTCCTCAGAAGGTTGTTGATCACCTAACTAGGAACAACTTCTTGGACGACAAATAGTATGGGTCTTCTGATATCCTAACTACTATTACTCACAGAATTAGTGAGGCACTAGACAACAAATACATCTCAAGGACTATAGTATTAAATATTTCAAAGGCCTTTGACAACTTGTGGCATAAAGTATTACTGAACAAACTTTCTAGCTATGGAATCACTGGAAGAGTCTTATCAATAATAATGTCCTTCCTAACAGGTAGGTCCCTGAAGGTAGTTAATGGCCAGGCCTCCAGAGCTCTAGACTGAGATTCTCGATAAAAGGGTCTGTAATGTTATTGCTCCTGATCTGACATTTTGACTTCCAGTCACTTTCCGACCACTGTGATGCGACCTCCCTCTCTTGTTTCTATAAATATTTTTATGGCAGTTGTTCTAATAAGCTCTCACCTTTAGTACCTCAACTGTATGAATATAAACATACTACTAAATTGGCTATTAGGTCTGTTATATACCGTACCTATGAACATTAATGGGTATGTCCCAATCCTCATAAATACATTAGACATTATTGTAAGTGAGGGTAATAAGCTGTCTAAGTAGTCCACCACTAGCAGTGGTTTACCTACTTCACGCTGCTGGTGAGTATTGTATTTTGTTGTTGTTATAAAGATTACTATTTTATTTCCAACCTCTGTTTTAGTTATTCCTCATTCAGTAACCCTTTCTAGGTTACAACAAGGTCTCATCATTTTACTGTTGAAATAGCTAGATGTAACTGTAAATTTTTTTTTTGTTCTTTTCACCTGTGGAAATCTCTTGATTTCTTGCTTCTCTACCACCAACGTTCTCCCAAAAATTAAATGCAACATCAGTCACCATCTTCTGTCTGCCTGAATTGTGTTCTTTTATTGTCCTTTCTCCTGACTAAAGTCTTTTTAGGATGAAACGATCGAAAGAAAAAATATGAAATATGAAATCAGGTGAATGGTGTAACAGATATTGGTGTGGAAAAGGAAATTGGTGAGTGGAATTTAAATTCTGTTGATTTCACTTTTGCACTAATGCCTTTGGAAAAGGCATGAATCTGTCTTTCCTTTCACCCCATCATCAGTTAAATAACAGAGCAGTCTGGGCTTTTGGACCTTGGGTGGCAACAAGTCTTTTAAAAAGAGAGAAAAAAACTCTGAATTCCAAACTTGGTTTATGGACACAACTCATTGACACACCAGTTCCCGTACAATCACTGAAGTTAGGCAACATCAAACCTAATCAGTACCTAGATGAGCAACCACTTGGGAATACCAAATTGAAGACCTGAATTCCAATTTCCATTTATTTTTTTTTTAATATTTTCTTACATGCAAATGCCCTTAGAAAAGATATGAATCCACCTCTTCTCCCCCCAGCTATGGGTTAATTATAAGACTTGTATCACTAAATTTTTATCATCATCAAAAAAAAATTCTTAGAATAACTTTCTCAAGAATTAATGGTATTTCACAGATAATAAAGAAAAGGAAACTATAAAGAGCCATGATCCCCTTCACCCTGAATAAAAATGATCATGATCCCCTTCACCCTTATAAAAAAATAAAATCAGATTGAAGAGGAAAAATATATCCTACATTATAGTGTGACCTTGTTGAATTTGCCAGACTGAAAAGAAGTGAGTCTTTAGAAAACAATTCCTTGATATACAGACACAGCTCAGATCATAGGCAATGGCTTAAAATATATACTATGCAACTTTAACCCGCCTTCTACCTTTGCTTGAAACACCAAGTTAATGGGTGATCATGGCTTTCCACAACTTTATATCCTTTGTAGCTCTTGGCTCATTTACAAAAGCATATTTACCCTCCCATCCCATGTCTTTTTGTATGCACTTTCAGTGTCAAATTCTCTAAAGCTTCTTTCTTCATTATGTGTCCTAAAAATTTCAACAAGTGATCTTTTTATTTCTATTTTTCCTTAAGAACTTGCTCATTGCTTACCCATTCTATCCATTGTACTCTCAGTGTTCTTCTGTCAAACCATATTTCCCATGACTCAAGTCTTCTCTTTATCTGTGAGGGAACTGTTGTGTTCACTGTCATTTAGCAGGATTGGTATATAGCAGTACGGCACTGTTTTCTTTATTTGTAAAAAAAATCCTGTTTCTTAGTACTTTGTTTAGTTTTTGGTAGGCATCCTTTTCTATTCCAATATGCCTTCAGATTTCAGAATCACCTTTTCCATCCTCTGTTTAAAAAAAAAACATCCTAGATATTTAAATATTTGTTTGATTTTGGCATCTCCAATTCATATTTCATATCTTGGACTTTTTTGCTTGCTGACAACCATACATTCTGTTAAAGGTAAACAATGTACAAAATATATTTCTTATTTATTTTTTTAACGTTGATTTACAAAGAAGCATGAACTAATTCTGGAGCAAACAGTAGGCACATGGAATTACAAGCTTAGGTTGGAGTGTATCTGTCTCTGGTACCATTTGTCTTGTCTTTTTTATGTAGTGCTCTGGTCTGATCTGTTAAAATAAATAGTGTTCCCCTTTCTTTCTTCTGTCAGTTTTAATTTGCTCCACCACTGATCAAAAGTCACATTGAGAATACAGTCTCCAACAATCTTGTTCCATTCAATGTTTTATCTTGAAACAATTACAACAGACATGAAATATTTTTAGTTTTTATGTCATGAACTGTGGCTCTTGAAAGTCTAGGAATACTTACTTATTTATATTGACCTGTTAACAATTGGAAGATAAAATTTCTCTTAAAAAAGTATCCTCCATTTTTTTAACATTACAAAAAGAAAATAGAAAACAGACAAATGAAACTGTGATTTTGTCTGTTGATACTGTTTAATTCTGGTAGAAATTTCTGTTGTTTATTTTTTTTAGATAACTATGCTGGGTTGTCTGTCATTTTTTGTAAGGGAGAGAATGTCAGTAAAAAAACAAAAAAAAAACAGAAACAAAACTAGAAGAATAGATTTGTTGTTGCTTTAAGCTATAGAAAATCAATTGCCATAAAAGAAAACTCATTGAAATGTTGATCACCAACAAAACTTAAAACAGACAATGTGTGACAAGACCAAAATGATTCTCACACAGAAGAGAAAATATACAATCATGATTGTTCCTTTAAATATTAATTCACTTCATCTGCATGTTACTATCTTTCATGGCTCACTGTTCATCATAGTCTTTTTATAGCCAAGTGGTCTCTTTTTCTTTTCTCAACTATTGGTATATATCAAAACTATTTTTGTTTTTAATCATGGTAAACTCTTAAGAGTTCTTGTATGTTTTTGAAGTTAATGTAGTGTTCAACATGTGGCACCTTAATATTTTTTTAAATTATTTACTCTATGTCTGCTTCTTTAAAAAACATATTTTTAGAAGCCAAGATTATATATTTTTATTTTTTTGTTTTATCTAGTTCACCCCCAAAAAAGTCAGTGAAGTCACTAAGACACAAGGGTTATTTGGATGTGGAACAGTTAGAAAACAGACACATTACTAAGGAGCGAGAACAATAGAAGAGTAATCAGGAAGACAGTAGATAACGACTGACATTGAATTAAAATTTTTGAAGATTAAAGTTGACAAGAAAGTTTGGAGATGGAAGGGAGTTCCACAAGCAAGAAGTGTGAGAAATTAAATTGTTAGCATAGAATTTACAGTTACATCTAGCCAACTCGCTATTTACATTATTCGAACTATTGTCGTCATCTTTGTCGCCATATTTTTTATGTTTCGGCCATTGTATGCTCCGGCCTTCTTCAGGTGGTTGGAATGTCAAACTGAACCCTTTATTTCGCTCACTGGGGTAGACTGTTCTAGTTCCACATGCCATGCTTAATGGATGTCACTTATCAGTTATCTCCTGTTAATTCCCCTCTCCAACTAGAACAGTCTACCCCAGTGAGCGAAATAAAGGGTTCAGTTCGACAGTCCAACCACCTGAAGAAGGCCGGAGTGTACAACGGCTGAAATGTTGTAATAAATACGTCGACAAAGATGAGGACAATAGTCTGAATAATGTAAATAGTGTACATAATACCTCATCTCAGTAATATAGCCAGATACTAGCCAACTCAACTGTAAATTGATGAGACCTCATCACCAGTCTAGGACTGCACTTATATTCCTAAAATCTTGGTACCATAGAAATGAGCTCATCTGAAATCACCATGAAATTATTTATAGAAAATTGACAGAGAAACGACTTTATGGTGGTGGAAAAGTGACTGAAGCTGAGATGTCAGGGCAAGACCAATAATATTACTGATGTTTCTTCGGATTTTATCAAGAATCTCTAAATATATAGCAGGAACACTGGACCTTACATGGCATCAGTATCTGATATCAGTATTCTAAGCATGGGTGAATAGTAGACTTATAGATATATAAGACAGGTTCTAGAGAAAAAACTGTCTAACATGACACAGTGAACCAACTTAGCAACTGACCCAGGAATCGATTCAATAGAGCCTTTCTACTTCCAGAGAAGGTGCAACAAGACACACTCATGGAGGTTAACATGAATCATGCTGATGGAAGGTAGAGAAGGGGTCTCTTAAATGATTAATAGAGAGTAGTTTTGTTTTGGTGACATGGACCTCTCAAATCTCTTGTTAATTTTTTTTACTAGTGTTTTGTTGATCTTAATTATAGTTAGATTTCATTGTAACAACTCAAACCCTCAGTGTCAGACATTGAATAAACCAGAAGCTGCATTCTTTATTTGGGACTCAGTCTCTTGACTAAAGGTTGCAAACTGTGCAGTAAAGATATATGTATTTTTAAAAAAAAATGCAATTAAAATAAAGAAATCCCAGTATTTCATCTAATAATAATATTTCAGATAAAATTATAAAAATCAACTGATATTAAAATGAAATAAATATTAATTAGAATTAATAATAATAGACAATGTTTCATCACAGAAAGAAGATGTAGATATTATTATTACAATAAAAAGCAACTTAATGGAGTTTTCTTTTTTGTAGTGTGTTCCTTCAAAATATCTTTACTAGGCTCCACAACCTCCTATCCTTTAATTCTTTAAGCAGTAAGTGTCACCTTAATATCCCTCCCAATTACTCTTCTGCCATTCATTTGCACAAGCTTGTTAAGAAGGTTTATCATGGCTCTCCACAACTTCCTATCCTTCGTAGCTCTAAGCAATGTTTCTGTCCTTATTCTCCCTCCCAATCTATGTTCTGCCATCAATTTATGCAAGCTTATTAAGGAAATTTGTCATGGCTCTCCACAACCTTCTATCCTTCCTTTGCCCTGTTCTTTCATCCATTTAGACAAGCTTGTTATGTTGGTTGATCATAGCTCTCCACATCTTTCCATCTTTCATAGTTCTAAACAGTGTTTGTCCCATTACTATCCCTCCCAATCCATGTACTACCATCCATTTACACAAGCTCATTAACTAAGTTGATCATGGCTCTCCATAACCTCCTTCCTTTACCCTATTCTCCCATCCATTTACACAAGCTTGTTAAGTAGGTTGATCATTGCTCTCCATAACTTCTTATTCTTCATAGATCTAAGCAATCTTTGTCTCTTTTCTATCTCTCTCAATCCATGTTCTGCCATCAATTTACATTAGGTAGGTTACTTGATGTTTCCCTTTATCCTTCAATATGTGTTGTGTGTGGCAAATTCTCTAAGCTCTCTTTCCTCAGCATGAATCCCAGAAATTTCATCTATATTTTTCTGATTTTAAGCTAAAGTGTTCTTTTGGCTCCAATCTTTATTAAGACTTCCTTGTTGCTCACATGCTCTGCCTATGGTATTCTCAGCATTCTTCTGCAGAAACAAATAAAAAAATGTTGCCTCAAGTTTCCTTTTCATCTGTGAGGAAAATGTCCAGCATTCATTGCCATACAGGAGGATTGATATCACAGAGTAGTTCAGCACTCATTTCTTTGTTTCTAATAAAATTTGTCTGTTTCTTAATATATTGTTTATCTTTCTGAAGGCAGTTTTTGCTATTCCACTTCACCTTCAGATTTCTGTATCACGTCTTCTGTCATCTGTTAAATTTCTGTATTTGCTTGATTTTGACATCTCCATTTTGTAGCTCACATCTTGGGCTGTCGTTTTTGCTACAGTTTATCTTTTTTAGATTGGTCATGGTTGACACTACTTCATTTAATAAAAGTAATATTATTACTCTATGTCGGCATTGTTTATTTCTGTATTCAGGATGAAGTTAACTTATTTATTTCAAATTTCCAAACTCAGTGAAGTGATTGAGTAGACATGACTCTCAGAAGTTCATAAAAATAATTAAGTGAAAAAAAAAGCCAAACAAACAAAATGGATAACTCTTTTGACTTTAGTCTGTCTTATTTTTAGGTATCACTCTTTAAATTACTCCTCAGTGAAATTGAGTGTTTGACAAGCAAGAAAATTAATTCATCAACTTCCAAATGAATCTTGTGTCGGTTTCATCATGAAAACTCTGTCGAAAAATTAGACATAGTTCCAGTCTAAAAGAAAATCAATAAATCTTGCTTGGAAACTTCAAATTTACTTTTTCAGTAGGATCTATTTACATACTGTAAACTTTACTGGAGATTCTTTAACCTTTAGTATTCTGCATTATTCTACACCCAAGAGAAAAATATTTTTTTCTTCTACACAACAAGAAAAAACAATTTTTTTA
Organism: Acanthosepion esculentum; assembly: GCA_964036315.1. Classification (NCBI taxonomy): domain Eukaryota; kingdom Metazoa; phylum Mollusca; class Cephalopoda; order Sepiida; family Sepiidae; genus Acanthosepion; species Acanthosepion esculentum. Next base: position 53,883,229 of record OZ038491.1, on the reverse strand, counting down.
GACTGCTATATACCGTGCCAATAGGAATATATACTTGAACAACACGGTGGATAAAATAAGTAAAGGTTTATTGTAATTAACCAGTACAATAAGAATAAAGGTAACAGTTATGCACAAGGTCGTCGCAAGTCAGTCCAGTAGTGAGTGCTACTATTGGATGGTCGGTAGTTCTCGCGTAAGTCTGAGTCTTACTCAACAGATTCCAGCTAGAATATATATTTACTAACCTCCCCACGTGATCAGATGTGGCACAAGGCTAGGGTTTAATGTGGGGCATCAAAGCCCATAGGCTCAGCCAAAAATTCCCATAGAACTCATGTAAAACAGGGTAGGGTAGCTGTTTCCCCGAGAAGAGTCTCTGACACTCGGCATAGGCTACTCTGGGGATCCTCTCTGCTCAGAGGCAGAGAGTTTGACCAGAACAGCTGAAAAAGATTTCAGCTAGACAATATTTACTAGCCCCCCCATGAGGGTAGATGTGGCACAAGGCCGAGGTTAATGAGGGTGTTCCGGGCCTGTATGCTCAGCCAAAAATCCCTATAGAACCTGCATAAACAGGATCAGGTCAGTCTACCTCCCTGAATGAGACTCTGCCCTTTGGCAGAGCCTTGTCTGGGTTCCTCTCTGCCCAAAGGCAGAGAGTTCGACTGAATAGCTGAAAAGATTTCAGCTAGACCCTATAGTCTGTTGACTTATAGATACATATAAGTAGTTAGTACCTATAGTGTAGTCACTCATAGGGGTGACAGGTTATTCCATTACATCAAACCAACATGATTAAAATTTTTATCATCACCCATGTCCTTGTTTCTGAAGCAACAAGTATATTTTTTCCCATACTTGTTCACTCAGTATGAGTTTCCAAAATCCTTGTAACTCCAGTTAGAACTTGTACAAGTTCCTGATTGCTCATTACAGTTATAAATCATCTGAGTTTTGAATCCGTCATTGCCACTGTTATAACTTGCTTTGTAGCACTTATAATATAAGTAATGCTTCGGTTACTTGCAATGACACCTGTATTAATTAGTCTACAGACTGACTCCAAATGGCTTCTTTTTCCCTTCTGGCCTGGAGCTCTTTATAGTTATGGACTAGTTCATATAGTTACTTGGGATGTACTATTTACTCCACAAAACTCTCCCCAGGTACTCTCTGACTCGGGGTGGTAGCACCTGTTAGGATCCCAGCTATGGACAAATAGTTAACCCCCAAACTGTGGTCAAAACACTATGAAAGTATAAAAACAGATTTTTATAAGAGGCATGGTAGATGAAACTAGAACAATCTACCCCGCTGGACAAAATAAAGGGTTTAGTTCAAAATTCCAGTCACCTGACGAAGGCTGGAGCATACAACAGCCGGAACAGTGTGGATATGGCAACGAAGATGAAAAAAACAGTCGGAAAACTGTAAATAGTGTAAATTATCATAATTTGTTCGTTGTTATTTAAAAATTGTTTGGATGGAGTAATTAGTCTTTGATCCAATTTATTTAACATTGAATTGTGTGAAACGTTTAGAAATTATTTTGAAACAAGCAAAAACACCATTAGCAGCAGAACATATTCAGATAACACTTTAATAAACTCAGAGAAGTTCTGAGGTCAAGTTTCAATATGTCTTCATCCTTAGTGTATATATATGTCATAGACAGCAGCCTTTCACACTTAATTTTGAGTGTGTTAATTCAATCTTCACCAGAGGTATATGATAAAATATCACTTATCTTAATTTTAAAGCACACAGTCTCTAATAAAAGTATTCCAACAACTTTTATGCTGTCCCCCTTCAAATTTAAATGATCATGACTCTCCATATATTCCTGTCCCTCGTTGCTCTAAATAACATGATTCTTTATCAACCCTCCTTTTTTCAATTTTTGCCATCCTTTCACGTAAACTCATGGGGTAGGTTACTTGTACTTGCCGTCCTTCCTTCAAGATGTCCTGTGAGTGTTAAATTTTCTGGTACAAAAGAAATGGGCCAACTAGATAAATATCATTTACTAAACAGCTCTGAGTATTTGATAATGGACTTTCAGGACAAGTCGCTGTGTTTATTGTATTCATGCAAACACAGGACATGAAGAGATACAAATTTGAGCAGATCATGATAATGAAAATCCAGCATGCAAAACTTTATGAGCCTCTTGACACCTTTCAATATTAATATCTCAGATTACGATACACATGCAAATTTCTCATGTCTTTCTAGTGCAGATGATTTAAATTTCCTAATGGGAAGAGTCAGTTTAGAGATGAAGATGAACATCATCCAAATGCTATAATGAATGAGGCTATTGTTTGTTTAAATTTTTGCGTTTTATTTTTTTCCCAGACTCGCATGAATCCCCCCCACCAAATATTGTTTGCCAGATAAATGTACCAGGAGCCATTAAATATTTACTGAAAAACATCCACACCTTACAACAAAAGTGGTGATGCCTACAACAGCTTTAATTGTTCAACAATGTACTTTCAGAGGTAATATCTATGGTCATTCAGGGTATAGTACAAGTTGTCAAATTCACATTGACACAAGACAATGGGGAGATACAGATTTGGATACATGGTGATACTGAAAGTAGGGGATGCAGAAGTATGAACCACTTAACACGCCCTTCCATGGTCAAGTAGTTATACAAATTAAGATACGTATGCAAATTTCTTATGTTCAAATGACCAGACATTCACTGCATAACTTTTTAGTATAGATGATTTAAATTTCCTAATGGATAGCGGTTCAGATTGAGGAATCAGAGAGCCAAGTACAAATTCCAGTTGAATCCATTAGATTCACTTACACACTAATACCCTCGGGAAAGGTATGAATCCTCTTCTCCCTCCAGCTATGGGTAAATAGCAGGAGGGATAAGCAGGAGGACAGAATGGGTTCTATATGGCAACTTGTCTAGGAGAAGGACAACTAAATTTTACAAGTATGGTGGAGTAAATATGAGTAAATAGCAAGACAGATCGGGTTCTATAGCCTTGGATGGCAACTGGTTTACTGCAGAAAGAAATGGCAACCTACTGCGGGAAAAAAATCTGCCTTGTCAGTCATGTATCGAAAGATACATGATCGCCTAAGTGTGTATCACACATGGCACATACAGGGGTTGGACAAAATAATTGAAACACTTGTTAAATTCAAAGAAAATTTATTTAATATGGAGTTGGTCCTCCTTTAGCTTCACATACAGCTTTAATACGTCTAAGAATGGAATCATACAGCTTCCTGACTTCATCCAGAGGAATTTTCAGCCATTCTTCCATTAACACCTGCTCCAGCTCTTTACGACACGGCGATGGAGGATAGCGGCTCCTAACTTGTTGCTCCAAAATGCAGCAAAAAATAATAATATTAATATCTGGAGATTGGGGAGGCCACTCTATGTTTTTTGCTCACTTTCATGCTCTTCATACCAATTCTTAACCACTCAAGTGGTATGTATTGGAGCATTATCGCCTTGGAAGATTCAGTCACCATCAGGGAATAAAGTCTGGGCCATTGGATGAGCATGTTGCGAGTGGAGAGAAGAGGTTTCCTCACAGTCGCTCTTCCATGATATGCAGCCTTATGGAGCTCACAGTGAACAGTTTTAGTAGAAACTGAGCTATTCAGATGATTATTTTGTTTGTCAGTAAGTTTGCAAGTCTGGCCCAAATTGCTATGGTTGCTAGAGGTTTTGCCTCGTTTTTCGAATTGCATCATAGTTCTTGATATGGTAGCACTCGAAAAACCCAACAGTTGATTAACCTTAGTGATTGAGGCTCCTGCCATGTCAGCTCCAACAATTTGCCCTTTTTCGAACTCGGAGAGGTCACGTATTTAGCTTAAATTTTACTAAATTCTAAAAATAAATAAGACAAAGACAGTAAATTAGATAAATATATTTACAATAGATATAAACTGCAATTACGAGATTTTAGTTAAAATTCTTAATATAATAGGTCTTTGAAATATAGGAGTGGAATTTGCAGCTGTTCCAAGTATTTTGTCCAACCCCTGTAACTGACTGAATGGGAAGAGTGAGTTTGAAAATGATGATGAAGATTAACCAAATGACACAAAGAATGTGGCAACATGAAATTGCCAAGGATTTTAGAATAACAAGGCAATTAGTCCAAGGCACACAGAAGAAGTATGTTGATATTAGGAGTATGTCGGATAGAAAAAAAATACTGGTTGACTTTTGAAATTAGACAAAAAGCGGTCAAAGAAAGCTAGTTGGGTTATCAATATCCTACCCAAAGTTAACAGCTCAGGTAATGAATGATAACAGCATTATCACTGAAGTTTCACTTCATACAATTAAAAGTAAACTATATAGAAATAACCAAAATGGATGACAACACTGATATTTAAAAACAAAATTAAACTAGATTCTAATGCCAGAGAGTATATCTGAAGAACAGTTGATAAAAAAAACAAAAAAAACATTCAAGATATATGAAGGAGGTATGGAAAAGTTCTCAACCCAGACCACTTTCCAAAAACCTCATGAAGGCTTTAAAAGCTTTCTGTTTGGGTTGAGAACTTTAGAGTATCCCCATCACAGAATCTAATGGTTTGGGACTACATCAAAAACAATAATGCAAGAAAGTTGATATGATATTAAACAGCAAAAATATATGACTTCAGTAAGATCCTACATATTCCTAGACATAATATAAATTTATGACTTCACTAAGATCCCAAGTATTACTATATATAACATAAAGTGAAGTATTCCAACGATGAAAAAGCATATTGCCATACACTACATGAAACAGACGAGGTTCTTACCAATAATTACAAAGATGTTCTAATGAAATAATTTTGAATTTGTATTCCTCTATCAAGTTGGTGCTGTAGTTTATGCCACTGGAAGTCATACAAAGCACTTATGATATTTTAAGTCACTAAATATATAAATCAATGACTATTTTCTTCTAATGGCTCATAACTTTTTAGTTAGTTATGTGTCATACGTGATACACGCTTAGGCGATCATGTATCTTTCGATACATGACTGACGAGGCAGATTTTTTCCCACAGTAGGTTTTCTTTCTGCAGTAGACCAGTTGCCATCCAAGTCTATAGAACCCAGTCTGTCCTGCTACTTACCCGTGCATGCTTCGAGAAGAATAGGATTTATACCATTCTCAAGGGTAATAGCATGTAAGTGAATATGTAATGGGTTTGACTGGAATTTGAACTCTGCTCTCCGATTCCTCAATCCAAGCCGCTATCCATTACTCCACCGCGTCTCCTCATAACTTTACCTGCCCTATTTTCAGCATCACCATGCATTCTGATTTGTATTTTCCTTTATAATGTGTCAATGCAAATGTGACAATTTTCACCACAGTCTTGAATTATAGATGTTTATCTTGAAGAATATGTTCTCAATGGATGACAGCCGCCTTTCTAATCAAGTGTCAATTTATACAGCAAGAAGGATGCTGCATGAATGTCACGTAATAGATGTGTTGCTGCATAAAACGTCATCATTAATCAAAAACATCAAATAAGACAACAACACCGGGCAAAGAAACATCTGCTATTTGATAATGGAAAATGGATAAACGCAAAAGATAATTTTTTTCTTATGTAAAAGAGTATGTTCAAAGGCCAGTTGGTACAAAGAAACAATTCAAAATATACAACGAATACAGTAAAATTTGATGGTTTCACTGAGTGTTTAATAGCTTGGGGCTACACCAAAAGCAGTGGTGCAAGAGCATTGATAAAAATCGATGGAACACTGAACAGCAAAAATACATTACCTGGTTAAAGTCTGACCTATTACCATAGATAGCAGAAGGTGAAATATTCCACAATGACTGATCACCTTGACATGCATCACATATAACAAAGAAGTTTCTTACTGATGTTGCCCAATTGGCCTGACCAAAACAGAATTAAACCTATGTGGGAAGATTCAAAAACATGGTGGGTATAACAGAAAGCTTAAAGAACTTGCAAGAGCTTTGGCTTTACTGTCAAAAAGAATGGCAGAACATTAATGATAAAACAATTTTTAAGTTGTATTCCTCCATCCCACATGACAGTCTTTTCTGAGGCTGTAGTTTATATGAGGCATGCTAAATACAGCGTTACAGAATGCAAAGGCCAGGACCAGAATGGTCAATGATATTCTGATATATGGCCAGATACTTCATGGGCATGGTATTCTGACAGTGATGGATTGACATACATTCTCGTGATGTCATTCCTCCTGCTGCCTCTGGGAATGAAAACTGCCATGTCTCTCCCTCTCTTCCAATAAAAACAATAAAGAAAACGAAATTGACCTTTTTGTTAATAACATCTGTGCAGTAGCATTGGATCCCAGGGATGATATGGAATGCAACATCAGATTATTATCACTAAATTTGTAAATAATTTTATTTGTGCGGATTTAGTTTTTCTATCAATGAAAGCAAAGTGAGTTTTCCAAACCACTGTACCTTTGTAATCACCATTAGACTCATCCAATTCTTTCTAAGTCGTCTGCACTGACTGCAGATTGACACTGAAATACTTTGAAATGTTTATATTGGCATAGTGATTTGAGTCATGATGATCTTTTTCTCACAGATGGTGCCCAACTGACCCCACTATACTGTGCAGTTGCTAAAATCATAAACAAACAATGCACATGCACAAAATTAAAAATATAAAAATGCCAACAATTTACCCACTATACCCTATATATATATATATATATATATATATATATATTATGAAATGGACAAAGTCCGACTATTATTTTAAGACATTTTTATGTTTATACATTTTTTTTTATAGATACAAATGAAGAAAATGGTCTATTTATAATAAACAGTATTAACAACATTTACAGGCAAGTAAATGTTGTTAATACTGTTTATTATAAACAGACCATTTACTTAAATATTTGTATCTATAAAAAAGAATGTATAAGCATAAAAACGTCTTAAAATATATATATATATATATATATATATATACACACACACACATATCTGTATCTATAAACAATGAAGAGAGAGCATGTGTGTGTATCTATCTATCTATCTATCTATATATATATATATATATATATATATACACACACACACACATGCACACCCTCTTTACAATGTCACACCTCAAAAGAAACAAAGTTTGGCCCACTAGTTAAGTTTCAGTACTGCATTGAATACTGTTGGTTACTGTTTATATATGTATCTGGCTTTTGATCTTTTATTGTTTATTTGCCCATCCTTGTATAGATTTTCTTGATTTAGTCTTTTGTTTGAGTCTTTTTGTGCTCATCTGATAGGCTTTCTCTTTGGATTAATATGGTGTAATATATATATGTATATATATATATATATATATATAATCTTTTAATGTTGATGATGGTGGTAACAGCTTCTTATTGTTACAGCCTGGGTTTATAGAGGTGTCAAGTTGGCTTTTTGATTAACAGCATGGCAGATGGAATCTGAGGGCAGAGTTCAAATTCTGTCTGAGTTTGTGTTCACTTTATACAAATGCCTTACAGAAAGGCATGAAACCACTTCTCCCAATAATTTAGGAATTAATCTCTGCTACTGGTAATATGTAACCCAGTATAGCCTGTGACTTGGAGGTGCACTGCCAAGTTCTCTCCAGAAATGCCAGAAAAGATTCCACATCGATCCAGTGTATTTTTTAAATTAATTTTGCAAAAAGTTTTCTTTCTTCTTTTCATGTCGCTGTGACATTTTTATGGATTTTTATAATAAATTTTTTTTGTCACAAGAATTTTCCAAGTTTGTAATTGGAAAAGAAATGTTTGTTGTTATTTCATGGCTGGCATAATTTAGCTTCTTATATGTTTATTTTATTTCTTGCCATTTTTTCCTGCAGAATAATGAAACCATATCAGGTTTTAACTTTCTTTCTATGATGCAAACATTTCATATATTTTGAATGTATATGATATATATGCATACAATTGTATGTATGCATGTAATGTTTAGAACATTTGCTTTCTGACCATGAGACCCGGGTTCAAATCTCACCATGGTTGATTTGTTAGAAAGGAGACTTTCTGATGTTATTGGTCTGGAGCTGGGATAATCCCGGTGTGCAGCACCTTTGGAAAGTGTCTGAAAACCATACCATGGGCTGACCCAAGCCCTGTGAGTGAAATTGGGTAGACAGAACACTTGGGGTCATTGATAGCTGTACTAGCACAAAGTCACAAGTTATCATGACCGAGGGTTCAGATTGTTGATTCTAGATAACATGCTCTCTCCCAGAAACTGTTACTAAGGTCTACTCATCATAGTTACAGTATAAACCACAGGTTGGCTCTGTGGGTGCTGAACAAAAACAAATGTACTTGAGTGAGAGATTGCAATAAGGATTGGATAGCCGCCCTAGTAGATGGGTATCCTTGAATACGAGTGGCTAGCTATTATATATATATATATATATATATATATATATATATATATATATATATATATATATATATATATATATATATATAAGACATTTTTATGTTTATACATTCTTTTTATAGTTACAAATATTTAAGTAAATGCTCTGTTTATAATAAACAGTATTAACAACATTTATCGGCCTGAATGTCCAAGAAATCTTCATAGAAATTGTCGCAGGACACATATTTATTTAATACTGTTTATTATAAACAGAGCATTTACTTAAATATTTGCATCTATAAAAAAGAATGTATAAACATAAAAATGTCTTAAAATATGTATGTATATATATATATATATATATATATATATATATATATATATATATAAAGAAATATAGTCTTAAAATGTGCTATATTTATGGGATAAAGTGCTTAATATCAGAGATAGAGCGTATGTAAATATAAAAGTGAACATAGAAGTCAACACACACACACACACACACATATATATATATATATATATATATATATATATACATATATATATATACGGTGGAGTAATGGATAATGGCTTGGATTGAGGAATCGGAGAGCCGAGTTCGAATTCCAGTCGAATCCATTACATTCACTTACGTGCTAATACCCTTGGAAAAGGTGTGAATCCTCTTCTTCTCCCTCCAACTATGGGTAAATAGCAGGACAGACTGGGTTCTATAGCCTTGGACGGCAACTGGTCTAGGAGAAGGACAACTCTGAATTCAAAACCTGCGGAGGGTCGTTTGGGGACCTTGTGGCATTCGTCACACCAGGTCCCTGTATTCGTCCCTCCAAAAAGTGTGGATGGCCCTACACAAAGCCTTCACCACTATAATCAAATCTTGTGTGGGTGTCCGGCTTTTAGTTTTTGGCCCTCATACGTCGAGTTCGACGGGAGAGTCCATCATATATATATATATACATATATAAAAGTGAACATAGAAGTCAACACTTAGAGTCTGTTTCATGCTCGATGCAATCATCAGGCCTAACAATTCTAGCATGAAACAGACTGTTGCCTCTAAGTGTTGACTTCTATGTTCACTTTTATATATGTATATATATATATATATATATATATATATATAGTGGAGTAAGAACATTAGTCCACTTAGAGAATATGACTGTAGTTGGCCAATAAAAAAAAAAAATGTTTAAAATCAGAATTTTCTGACATGCCTGAGTTTTTTTTAACAAAACAAACTCGTATATATTTATAAAGAGTGTTGGCATGTAAATCAACACTGCATCCTGAGTGACGTTCACTTGAGCCATGTAAGTAAGCATATTTGTTGTATTTTAAGACAAACCTAATCAAAGTTTATAGAATCTTATTTCTTTATTTTTTCCAAAGCCATTGTTCATGTTTTTTTATACTTGGAAACATGCTGCGAAAGATTTTAAACTAATTTCTAATTGCAGTTAACATCGAATGAATAGTTCAAATATTTTTGAGATTTTTAAATAAAAAAACAGTCTGTATAATTTATTTTTTCTATCCCTGGAATTGGAGATATCAAAATCAAGCAAGTACAAAATTTATATACTGAGTAAGTATTTTAACAGAGGTTGGAAAATGTGATAATGAATTCTGAATGTGCACTGGGATAGTGAAAGATGCTTTCCAAAAGCTAAGCAAAGTATTATGAAACAGGAAAATTTCATTTCAAAGAAAACTATACTGGATATTTATGTAATATCAGTCCTCCTATAAAGCAGTGAATGCTCTCCTTGTAGGTGAAGAAGATACTTGAAGCAACAGAAATATGGTTTCACAGAAGGATACAGAGAATATCATGGACCGAACATGTGAGTAATGATGAAGTTTTAGAGAAAATGGAACCAGAAAGGACACTTATACTTTGCACCAGGCAGAGAGTTAAAATTTCTAGCGCACATAACGAGGAAAGAAGGTTTAGAAATTTTGGTACTCACAGGACAGATTGAGGGACAGAAGAAAGCAGTCCATAACTTACCTAATGCAAAAACAAAAACTTTATTAAAAGTTACCATTGACAAGAAAATGTGAAGAGTCATGATTGCCAATGTCCTAAAGAGTAGTGGTGTGTAGAAGAAGAAATTTCTGTGTCTTGTATTACATATTTTAATGTTTTTTTCTTGTATTACTGTTCAGAAATATTTTAAAGAATAAATGACCAAATATTTATAGAATAAGAAAAGCTGTTAAAAGAGGATTATGTCAAGGAATGTCTTTTATCACTGGATTTATTCAACCTATCCAGCAGGATGATCCTAAGATAACTACAAGACTTAACTGAATTTATTATCAACTTAGATAATCTTAATAGCATAAGACCAGTTTATGACCACATCATATTGAAACACTGGTTCCCATATAATCACTGAAGTTAAGCAACATTTAGCCTGCTCAGTACCAATTTTGGTAAATTGGGAATTCCAGGTGCTTTAAGCCTAGTGTAGTGTAGTGCATAACAGTTCAGAATTTTTAATCGGAATGCCGAGTTCCAATTCCCTTTTGGGTTTCTTACACGCAAATACCCTTGGAAAGAGTATGAATCCACCTGTTCTCCCTGGCTGTAATTAGTAAGACTTTTATCACTAAACTATTACTATATCCCAAAATAAAATAAACATTATATACAAAATATTTAGATTTCAACAGCATAAGACTCATGGATGGCACTGTGTTGATAGCAGACTTAGAAAGAAAGACAGAGTAGCAAAGGAAAGCACAAAGAAAGGATTATCTATTAACTGTAAGACTCTGTCTGGTCATCAGCAATAGTCAAACGTGTAAGCTTCAAATTAGAGACATCAGTATAAAGAAAGGGACAGATATTTAATTATGTGAGCAATCTAGTAACAGATGTAAAAAATGATACAGAAATTCAAAGATGCAAAATAGTGAAAAAATGCCATTCAGAAACTAAACTAAGTATTAAGACAGAAAAAATTAAATTAGAAACAAACAAATGCAAATTTTTCATGAGATTTATTATGCAAATTTAGTTGATTATTAAAGCAGACATTGTTTTCCACAGTCTGCTGCACGTCTCCTGTCAAACAAAGATAGGATTTTCTCTTGTTAAACTCTCATCCTTTGATGTTTACTTGGAAATAATGCCTACATTTGCTATGTGGTGACACTGGTAACTTTCCAGAAATGTCGGACGTCTGCAGAAGATAAAGTTGACATTGAATAATTCAGTTGAGAAAAATTTTCTGCCATTCTTGTCTTCAATGAATTGAACAAAGTGAAATGTTTTTATTAAATCATCAGTATTTACATTAGTCGGACTATTGTCCTCATCTTTGTCGCCATATTTGTCACCACGTTTCGGCCGTTGTACGCTCCGGCCTTCTTCAGGTGGTTGGAATTTCGAACCGAACCCTTTATTTCGATCACTGGGGTAGACTGTTCTAGTTCCACGAGCCATGTTTGATGGATGTCAGTTATCAGTTATCTCCTGGTAGTTCTCCACTGCCTGAACCGGGTATTGAACTCACACTCTTTGGGTCTGTCACTGGATCTAACCAACGCCTTTATCCACTGTGCCATGTGTCACAATGTTCAAGGACTGTTGATTATTTATGGCTAATTTGTTTGAATAATGCACTGACAATTGTTTGTGTCATTTGGCAATAATTGTAAATAAATTGAAAGTTGTCTTTCTCCTAGGTATGTTGCCAACTAAGGTTATAGAATGTTGTAACCTAGAAAAGGTTACTGAATGTGGAATAACTAAAATGGAGATTGGAAATGAAATGGTAATCTTTATTGCTCTGTAATGTTTGAATGAACACAAATGTGCCTGAGCCAGCATCTGCAATAGGGATTATCTGGCCAACTTAGCAGACAGGCATACTTGGAAACAAGTGGTCAGATTTTATATAAATATATATTATTATTTGTTGCAATTATTATATATATATATATAATACTTCCTAAAACTAATAGACAAACATTTTAGCAAAAATGAACTATTGAAAAAGATGTTCAACAAAATGAATTTAAAAATTAGTTATTCTTGCATGAGCAATGTAGAAAAAATTATTAGCTCTCACAATAGCAAAATTATGAGAGAACTTCATAATAATCAACTACAAAAGGATTGTAATGCAAACCAAATGAAAACATCTACCTGTAATTGCAGGGTAGTATCCAATTGTCCAATTGAAGGAATATGCATGGCAGAAAACATGATATATGAAGCTACAATTTTCCCCAAGGAGAATATTGAACAGAAAAAGATATATATAGGAATATTGGCGGAAAATTGGAAGCAACGGTTTTATAACCATCGCCAGTCCTTCACAAATAGATCTAAAAAACACCAAACAGCACTGTCAAAACATTATTGGGATTTGTTGGAGAGTGGCTTAACCCCACAAGTAAAATGGAAAATCATCTCGAGAGCCAGAACTCCAATAAATTTCAGAGATAGATGCGACTTGTTTATAAAAGAGAAGATCCTAATGATAAAACAAAGAGATCCAGATATATTACTGAACCAACATAACGAGTTAATTTTTAAATGTAGACATAAAAACCACCTCAATTAGAACCGTTATCAGTGAACAGTGACTACAGAATGATCCAATTTTTAACTGAATGTTGCAATAGAGTTACTGAGAATATTGTAGAACAGTTTAGAATCTTCTACTTTGAAGTACTACCAAAATCTACGGTATTATAATGCAAAAATTGATACTGTATGAACACTTTTTCCACTATTCAAAATATAAAAATTTGCATAACTATCACTTATCGATGAATTTCTAATTTTAAATTGCAGATTCTGGTTCTATGCCCCAAAATACATATATAACATTGTTATTCAAGGTTTTTATTTGCTATAAGTGAGAATAACAAGCATTTGTTTGCTGTACGATCACTTATTCAACCCCACTATATATATATATATATATATATATATATATGTGTGTGTATTTTTTATGAGTGTATATTACAGTAATTTTGTTTGTTCTGGTACTCAGAACAGTAAAACTTAACATTAGTTGAAAAAATAAAAACACTGAAGCTATAATCAAGAATTATTTTCCCCATGATTATGTTTTGTAACTTTATTATTGATTATTGGTGATTTTGGTAAAACAATAACAGAATGAGGACTATGTCTGTATTGATGGAAACGGATAATTATGAATAGATGGCAAGCTTTGGACATTTTTAGTATTTTTCTCTTGAGTTCCATTATGTTCATAAGGATAAGGAAATGATTCTTTGAGAAAGCCATGAGTCTAACTTCCTGTGCTGTAAACATTTCTTCACCTCTTTCCCAACTCCTCACTTTCTCTCTCTATCCATTCTTCTTTTCCTTCATATCTTTTCTTTTTCTCTCCTTCACATCTTTTCTTTTTCTCTCCTTCACATCTTTTCTTTTTCTCTCCTTCACATCTTTTCTTTTTCTCTCCTTCACATCTTTTCTTTTTCTCTCCTTCACATCTTTTCTTTTTCTCTCCTTCACATCTTTTCTTTTTCTCTCCTTCACATCTTTTCTTTTTCTCTCCTTCACATCTTTTCTTTTTCTCTCCTTCACATCTTTTCTTTTTCTCTCCTTCACTCCCTTAATTGTTTCCACTGTATCTCCTCCTTTCTCTTTCCACCTGCATCCCCTCTCTTCATCTTTCCCCTATGCATCCTTTCCATTTGTTTTTACCTTTACTTCGAGTCCATTTCTATCTACTCTGCACGTACCCTCTTTTTCTCCTCTGAATCTACCTTTTTCCTTTCCTCTACATATCCTTTATTTCTCTTTCCTTTTCCTCTCTGTCTCTTTCCTTTTCCTCCCTTCCTTTCCTACTCCTCTTCCTCTATTTTCTTCTCCTGTCCCACTCTTTTGTTTTCCTTCTCCTGTCCCAGTCTTTTGCTTTCCTTCTCTCTCTTTCTTTATCCCTCCCTCTCTTTCTTTATCCCTCCCTCTTTCTTTCTCCTCTCTCCCACTTTCTTTCCTTCTCCTCTCTCTCTTTCCTTCTCCTCTCTCTCTTTCCTTCTCCTCTCTCTCTTTCCTTCTCCTCTCTCTCTTTCCTTCTCCTCTCTCTCTTTCCTTCTCCTCTCTCTCTTTCCTTCTCCTCTCTCTCTTTCCTTCTCTCTCTCTTCCTTCTCTCTCTCTCCCTTCTCTCTCTCTTTTCCTTCTCTCTCTCTTTTCCTTCTCTCTCTCTTTTCCTTCTCTCTCTCTTTTCCTTCTCTCTCTCTTTTCCTTCTCTCTCTCTTTTCCTTCTCCTCTCTCTATCTCTCTTACTTTCCATCTCCTCCCTCTCTCTTTCTTTCCTTCTCTCCCTCTTTCCCTCTCTTCTCCCTCTATCTTGCTTTCCTTCTATTGTCCCTCTCTTCTTCCTCTCATTCCTCTCCCCACCAGCTTCTCCTTCATACTCTTTCCCTTTTACATTCTTCCTCTCTCTTCTTTCCACATCTCTTTTTCTCTTTATATTTTATACATTATGCTGATACAAAGCCACAAGTCTGAGGTATACAGTGAGAATTAAACTCAGTAATAAGAGTTTTCTAAACTTGATTCTGTTGCCTTGACTGTATGGTAACATAAATGTTTTCATTTGTTGTGATTCAAGGAAGGAGAAAATCCAGTTAAAAATACAATTGACCAAAAACCCAATGCTGTTGACATTTTGATGTTTATTTGCCTCATCTGCAAAACACTGAAAGTGATTAATTTATGTTGGTCTTTTTTAAGGAAAACTCTTCTTCATTTTGTTAAAATATTTGATTCAATTTGATTTAATTTTGAATCAAATTTGATATTTTAACAAAATGAAGTTAGAGCCAGAATGAAATGAAAAATAATTTTTGACTACTGAAAATAATAGAAGCGGAAAGCAGAGACAATAAAAAAGAGCCAATCAACAGAGAATGAAGAAAGACCACCTTCACTTTGGGTTTCATTTACAATGTAATTATCAGGTGCTTACTGAAAACTGCCCATTACATAATTTAAATTTACTGAAAATACACACACAACTAAATAAGAATGAGCTGCTGGTGGATCGAGTGGAGCTTGTGTGTCCATTGACCTAATGGATGGGAAGACACAGTCTCACTAAGGGAATTAAGGATAAATCCTGACCCACAAGTCTAAGCAAGGGTTGTCCTCAGGATACTTCAACTATGAAGAAACAGAAGCATAGTCACTTTTTGAAGATTACAAGGAACCCTTGAGCTCTGGTTCCTCAAGTGGTGATAAACAGGTTTCACAGAAGAAAGCCCACCCACCTACCAATACTTCAGAGAGTGAGCAAGCTACACAGAGAATAATTACAAAAATGCAGCAGTATTAAATCCATTTCTAGCAAGAAAGAGGAAGAAACTCATCATGCTCTGGGAAATCCACCACAGTCTCACAGACAACAAAGGATGCCTGCTTGATTTAGGGACTTCTTTGTAAGAATAATGCAGGGAATAATGTGGTATGATCCATATCCCCCATTAATGAATCTGTCCTGAACACATATATTAAGATGAGTGTGGAGTTCATCGATTTGAGCCAGAGAAAAAGAGACAATCAATGTAGTGGAAACATCCCTCCCCACCTACTTCAAAGAAAGCCATGGTCATTTCATCTACAGGGAAGTTGATGCACAGATTTGGGGATGCAAAAAACATTGTGTTTATTGACTATCTTCAGAAGGGCCACATTATACCATACTGTAGCAACCTTCTCTAGGTTACAACATAAATATTAATATATTTTACATATATATATTTTACATATATATATTACTTGAGAATTGTAGATTAACATGCCATAAAACCCAACAACAAAAAAAGAAATTTGAACTATATATATATATATATATATATATATATATATATATATATATATTGTCATCCACAGACAGACTGTTTCACTGTATCACGGCTCATCAGTGTGACTAGATGTCTGGTTGCCTCAAGCTTGGATTAAAACCCGACTGAATTGGTGTCAATCGGGGATTCTACCTCTAAGCTGTTGGTGCACGGCAGGGATGAAGGTGAATTTAAGCATATTTATTTTTAGATAAACACACAGTGACTGAGAGAACTCGATTCGATTTACTGGAGAGTTATGCATTATTAGCTGTAATAATCACTGTTTACAAACACACACTTCCTCCCGAGTGAACTCAATTGAAATAAATTTTTCAGAAGCATATATATATATATATATATATGATGGAATTAAAAAATAAAACTCATTAGAAATGTGTAGTAGCCTTTAGAAATGAATTTTTTATATTTGCTCTTTTTATTGCAGCATGTTCAGAATTAGAAATCTTATTATTTCCAGAAATTGAAAAAAGTTTATTCTTCATTTTTAGTGTCATTACTTTTTGTTGAATTTGGTGGGTGCAGGGAGAATATAATTTCACATGTGTAGATTTGGTGTAAAACTGTTCCTGTCAGTGGGGCAGTTGTGTGACGCAAACACATAGAAAGATTTCGACATGAGCTCACTCCTGAGGAAAGAAGAGTAACTCATTCCAACACCATAGATCATACCCACCCCTGAGATTCTCTCAATGGCTGGTGGCAATAAACTGACTGCCTCCTTAAGTGAGTCCTTAAATACATGTTGAACTTGTAAATATTTTTCAGCTGATGGTATTATGGGTCTTGCACTCGCGCATGTGTACTGAATGGCAATTTACACACAAAGCGCATGAAGCATTGTGCTTCTTTAGCTTCAAGTAATTCATCATAAAACACTCACAAAATTTCCTGAATCCATGGCTGACATTGTTGAAGACAAAGTTTTACTTGACCTTCTTTTCTGGTTTTAAGTTTCTTTTGAAATAAGAAGTTGTCCAATCAAAAATCAGAATAGGACACACCTCTGTCACTCACACATTTCTCCTAAAAAGGGGATATTCTCCTGAATTCACAACAGGTCATGAGGCATCTACTGTAAAACATATTCTAACCAATTGCAATGACTTTGCCCTTATATGTCAATGATTTTATGACATGACTAGTCTCAAGGACATTTTCAAGAAGGAAAATAAAGACTATTCTAACCTAGTTAAAGAGGAGGTTGGTCTGTACTACAAATTATAGCACTAAATAACTCTGTTCTCAAGGCATAATTGGAGAGTCATGGAACCAGTGATACAAAGAATTGTTTATAAGCAATATATTTATAAAAAAAAACTGTTTTTTTAACAAGCTGATTGTATTCACTGATGATTTGATTGAATGTCTCATCTTGTTATTCACAAAGGTGTTTTTTTCTTTCTGGGCCTTTTTGTTTATATTTTGATATTGTTTATCCTAATGTATTTATTCGGAGTTGTAATGAGGGATACCAAAAGCCCAACTCAAGAATATTTCCATGACCCAGCATATTCACTCTTTCATTATTTCTATCTGAAATAGTAATGTCAGTGGGAATTTTTGGCTTATAAATTATTAGTTTTTGATTCCTGTGACAAAATAATCATGCTGCAGAGGAAATTGTTTGGAAGATACTAAACGCGTTCTTCTTTTATGTACGTTGTCCCTTTTTGTAATGTTGTCTGAAGCGTTTATTGAACTAATAACTAGAATTGCAATTTAGAAAATATATGGGTTTATTTTAAACAAGAACAATGCAAATAGATATTTACAACTACATCTGAAGCTGGAAAACAAGCCCCCCTGAGACCAACACCATAGATGCTTATATTTCTACTGGAATAATCCATTTATTAGAGGTGTATTATTTCTTTGAAAACTAAGGGTTATCAGTTCATTCCCTACAACATCCCTTCAGGATGTAGGCAATCACAGCTCTCCATTCGGCAGCTCTCAATAAGCTTTGACTTTTTATTATTTCTCCCAGACCCTGTTCTGCCATACACTTGCTTAAGCCCATTAAGTATATCACGCGTTGCTTTCCCCTTGTCCCTCTATCGGCACTTTGAGTATCAGATTTTCCAAGCCCTCCTTTTTCATTACATGTCCCAGAAATTGTTAAGTATGAGTTTCCTCCTCTCCAAAACCTCATCGTTGCTCACATGTTTGGTCCACGGTATCCTTAGCATCCTTTTGTAGAACCATATCTCTATTGCCTCGAGTCACTTCTTCATCTTTGAGGAGACTGTCCAACATTCACTGCCATAAAAGAGGACATATACCACGTAGCAGTTCAGTACTCTTTGTTACCAATGAAACCGTCCTGTCTTGTAATACTCTGCCTATCTTTAGGAATGCGTCTTTGACCATCCCAATACGTCTTCGGATCTTAGTGTTGCACTTACCATCCTCTGTTAGAATGCTTCCCAGATATTTAAATTTATGCACCTGCATGATTTTAGTGTCCTCGACCTGTAAATTGCATTTCAGGCTCATCTTTTTGCTGATGTGCTCAGCCAAATAAACAGTATGCTTGGATAGGAGAGATTGAAGCAAATTTATTTATGTTGTAATTTGTAAAAAAAGTGTTATATAATTTCTTCATTTTTTTTTTTAATTATGACTTATTTTCTTTTATTTTTCAGGTAAGTGAATCTTCCTCTTCCCAAACCAAAATCCACGGCAAAACTTTTGATCAGATTACAACAGGTAGGTAAATCCAGATATAATAATGCATGTCAGTGCTTGCGACATTGGAATGTGAAAATATTTTAGATATCCGATTCCATCTTCAATGAAGATATTTCATTTTACAATGAAGAAAATCTCTGTTAAAATAATTCTCAACTAAAGTGAACACCTCCACCTGGAAAAAAATGTAAACGGCTCTTCGCAGCTTCTTTTCTTTTGTTTTCAGCAACACATATTCTTTTATGACCTTTCATTTGTTTTTAGTACTTATTTCATCATTCACTTATCTAAATTTGTCAAATAGGTTCCTTGTCACTTTACTTTTGATGAATCTTATTAGTGTTAAATTCTCAAAGTCTTCTTTCCTCAATGTATATCCATTAGGTTTATTTTTGTAAATAACATTTTCTTTATAGCTCCTATCATATCCAGAACATTTGCTGTAAACCTTTTTGTCAGAGGAAAACTTGCCTCAAGAATTTTCGCCGTAGGAAATTTCGCCATATATTATTTTTGCCGTAAGACAATTTCACCAGATTTTTTTTTGTATATTTCAATATTTAGGTATTTATAGTGAATTTAAAACAGTTTATGTTTGCAAATAATTTGTGTAAATTTCAAAAGACTTACTGAGAGTTTGAAAAGTTATCTTTCTTTGATCAGTTATTTTATATTAAAGTTGGTTGCATATTCAAGTTGTAAGTTTGTTTGAAATAATATATATTACTTGAGTGTGAATTATTGGCAGACTGATATTATATTAGCAGAAAGTTTAACATTAAATCTGAAATCTGAAATTGAAGTAGGTTCTGGTGTCAAGTTGAAATTTTTGTGCGGCTCGCTGATGAGGATCAATGATGTAGGATTTTGATTCTATAACTTTGCTTATTAAAATGTTTAAATCAAAGTAACAATAGTGTGAGCCAGATATACTTCGCATATTAAAAAAAAGATGTGGCAAAATTGTCTTATGGCAAAGTTTTCTACAGCAAAAATTCCTGAGGAAGTTTTCCTACGGCAAAAATGTTTACGGCGAATGTTCCTAGAACCAGCTCCTATTCTCCAATAAAACTTCTTTGTTATATGTTCTGTTCATATTTTTAACATTTTTTGGTAAAACAACATCTCAGTCTCTTTAAATCATTGCTTCATTTTACTGCTGACATACCAGTTCAGCATTCTTTCATTGATTCTTGATATTCTTTTTTCCAAACCTTACTCCATTTCTGAAAAGCATCTTTGGGTATTCCCATGTGTGTTCAGATGTCTGTATCACTGTTACAACATTACCCAGATAGCTGAAGTTCTGCACTTGCTTGATTAAGACATCCCCAATTTGTCACTCATGTCTTAGGTTGACCCTTTTGCTCACAACTATGTATTCCACTATTTGGCAGTTAATTTTTATTGTTCTTTTTTTTGTTGTTGCATTTACCAGCTACCCTGTCAAATAATTCTTTGTTTTTCTTTTCAATCTGCCATCTACACAACCTCATGACAGATGTTGTGGGTTATGTCTGTTGGCAATAAATCCTTCTAGATCTACTAATTCTACGACCTTTTTGCATTTAAAATAGCAACATAGCTATATTTAATGCTGTTTAGCAGATGATTTTTACATCAAAATCTATCTTTAACCCATGTCCCTAATTTTATAGCAATTTTATAGGAATTGTTTCCATTTAACAAAAAGATATCCCCCATGAATAATACTAATAGGAAGATTAAGAAAATGTCATCTAAATTTATCATTTGTATAGATAAACACAGAAGCTGCAGTTTTATAAATTTTAATTTTTTTCCTAACTTTGACTGTCAGTTTTAAATGTAACAACACAAAATCGTCCCTAAGTGATATGTAACCTTTCAGAAGTGTTGCCAATAACCAAAACAAGAATATACAAATGTAAAAACTCTTATGGCACAGAAGTAATATGTATAACTTGTGATTGAAGATGGCAATATGTTAGGAAAGTAATATTAATATTACACAATAAGACATTAGTCTTTGATATAATCAGACAAAAGGACTGTGATTAGGATTTGATCCCAAATTGAGGTGATAACTTCCTTTTGTTTCTGCTGTGATTTCATTGACAATATATCTTGCCTAAGTTTACTGTTGTAAAATTATCAAAATATAGCATAACAGATATAAGATGAAACATTCTTAACAACACAACTGAAAAGGTAATGATTCAGTTGCTAAGAACTTCAAGAAAGAAATCTACAAACAAAAAATGAGCTTATTTGCATAAACACAGAAGCTGCAATTTTAGAAATTTTTGTCCCTCTAAAGAGTTTGCATGAAAACACCTCACATTATATTTATTTTAAAATTATTGTTGTCTGGTTTAAACATAACAACAAGTTGTTACTAAAAAAAGTCCTAGTTGTTAAAAACATCTAATTGTAAACTTTTTTTTAAGATAATGGAAGCACTTTTTATAAAACAGTACAGACCTACACTTAGCATAGAATACAAACTCAAAAATATGCTAAGAACAAGCTCCTTGAAAGTGCCTATGGGACAGTAATCACAGTGGGCAGTTTATACCTACTCTTATATAGAAAAAAATCTGTAAAGACACCAGGAAAACTGAATAAAAAAACTTTAAAAAATTCCTTGTTCATCACATCCAATGAAAAATATATAACCTTTAATAAATGCTTCAGTAATCAAATTAAAATAAAGGCAAATATAACAGCATTTATCAGATGGAGATAGTATTTGTTATATAAAATAAACTATTTTTCTCAACAGTAAGTTATGGTTTTACTGATGTGCTCAGAAAACAAAGTTGGTTAAATAATAGAATTACTTATATTGGATTTATGTCACTACCGATTTAAGATTAATAACCAAGAGAATATATTGAGATACTAATCACTTAGAACAGCTTGACTGACTTGTTCTGTATACAGATTAAAGATGGAAAAATTGTATTTGACAGAGATATTTGAATATGAGCTGTCTTCTGATCACTAAATGTAACTCTGTCTTCTGTAAAGTGCACAGATTGCTGACAATGACCTTTTACTAAGCAACACTATTTAGATAAACTCAGCAGTCGTTGATTGTACTATACTAGCATTTCTATTAAAAATTATATATATTTAAAAGTGTATGTATGTGTTATAATGTACTTCATTGTGTTTATAAGTAATGCTTCAGCAATTTTCTGTGATGCCTGTATTACTTCGTCTGAAGACTGACTCCAAATAGATTCTTCTTTCTTACCTTGGACCTGAAACTCTTGATTTTAGTTATGGAGTAGTTCATATAGTCACCGGGAATGTATTATTCACTTCCCCCCCACACACACACACATACCTTTGAGATTAATACTTTTTATAAATATTTGATTTTAGTTATTGTTATGAAATAAAATAAGACATATCTCGGCTGATTTGCAGGCAAATAAACTAACATACTCAAGAGCGAGAGTCGGATGTGAATGGGACAAGGCCCCGTCACAATATGACCATTATCATCGTTTATGCACGAGTTCTGGTCAAAAAATAAAATAATATTTCAAAGTGCTTCTATTTTTTGACCAATAATAATGCTGCCCTCCTAAATATACTTGCGTCGTTTTTCGAGTTTGTTAAGCCATAAAAAACGCCATAAAAAGGGTCACATGGGGAAGTACAAAGCAGTCAACGTGAGGTCGGGAAAAAGATCTGTCACGGTCAGTCTGGGCAGTCAGCAGGAGGAACGCCACGCCAACCAGTGGGAACTACTATGAGAGATCAACCTGGATCGGCAGCCGGCTTATGAACTATACCACAGGGTAGCTGTCCCAAAACCACACGTTCCTATTGAAATAAATCACGTAAATCTATTTCTGCAGTTGTCATATTTCTGTCTTGCAACTATACGCTTGTCTATAACATTATGGAGTAGTTCATATAGTCACTGGGAATGTACTATTCACTTCACCCTCCCCACGTTTTTGAGATTAATACTTTTTATAAATATTTGATTTTTTATTAGTACTAGCATCTCCCCTTCCTCTTTCAACGAAGAAGATCTTACTAATTTTCAAATTCTTTACCCATGAATTGCATTCTGTTATCAAAGACTATGGTATCTGGTATGCCATATCTCACAAACAGTTCATGCAAGAAAGTCACGGTCATTGAAGATGTTGGATTTTTGCATTCTGATACATTTTTGCTGAGAACCCAATATTTCCACATATTTTTAGTGAGAACAAACCTTTTCTGTACAGTATTTACATTAGTCGGACTATTGTCCTCATCTTTGTCGCCATATTTGTCACCACGTTTCGGCCGTTGTACACTCCGGCCTTCTTCAGGTGGTTGGAATTTCGAACCGAACCCTTTATTTCGATCACTGGGGTAGACTGTTCTAGTTCCACGTGCCATGTTTGATGGATGTCAGTTATCAGTTCTCTCCTGCTAATTTTCCCTCTGAAAGTTCTCCACTGCCTTAACTGGGTATTGAACTCACACTCTTTGGGGTCTGTCACTGGATCTAACCAACGCCTTTATTCCAACCACCTGAAGAAGGCCGGAGCGTACAACGGCCGAAATGTTGTGACAAATATGGCGACAAAGATGAGGACAATAGTCCGACTAATGTAAATACTGTACATAATACCTCATCTCAGAAATATAGACAAACCTTTTCTGCTAATTTATGTTGAAAAATCAACTATTTCTTCTCATTTCTGTTGAGATCTCCATATTCCTACACATTTTTTTGTTGGGAACTTAGTATTTCTATTCATTTTTGTTAAGAACGCAGCATGACTGCTTTCTTTTTGTGGAGGCTGCAATAAATCTGCTTATTTTTTTGTAGTTGCTTTTTAGATGATTTTTCATATATATATATATATATATATATATATATATATATATATATATATATATATATATATATATATATATATATATAAGTTAAAATAATGATTCATATTTTTAATGGTTTTCTTATTTAATTTTATAATAATTTTAGATTTCTCTTGCTCAAATATAAGCAGATTCAGCAGGCCACTGACTATGGTTGTAGAATGTGCCATCCAAGCATTATTCTATTATTCTGCTTGCTTCTTTGTATGTGTAACCGTCACATTTTGCAAAGAGGCCTAAACTGATTTACTGTTACTAAAGTGGTGCTATGCAAATACCTGTTTCCTGAGACTTTCAACAACGTTATATCTTAATATCTCTTCCCACGTTTGGCCCTATCTACCCTCTGGTCGTTTTCAAGGGCCTGTCTCATTTGATAACGTTCTCAGAATTTTGAATTGGTTAGGTAGAAAATTCATTTTATGATTCCAAAATTTCACAACCTGATTGACCTACAGGTCAGTGGCCTAGTGGATACAAATGTTGGGTATGTATATGTTGGTACCAGGTGGTTGTCAGCTCAGTTTTAGTAATATTCCTTGTGTTACCAAATACAATCCCCCTGAAAAAGGTGTGAATGTACAGCGATAACAAACAAGATGGGGACGCAAGTTTGGATATATCAGTTTGTATTCTATACATTTATTTTGTGTTTTCATGTATGACTTTTACACTTTGCAAATACGGCCAAATTTAATGGCTGTTGCTCAACAAATACCACTGAGTGTTTCAGTGATCTCATGTCTTGATAGTTGCCAACATTGTCCCACATTTTCTTTTCAAATGAACTCAATAATTATTACTCAAATAATACCATAGTGTCTCAATTACCTTATGTATTCATATCACCCCATTTTTCAGTTTTTTTCAAATGGATTTCATAATTATTACTGAAATTACACCATACTGTCTCAGTTACCTTATGTATTCATATCACCCCATTTTTCAGTCTTTTTCAAATGGACTCAATAATTATTACTGAAATGACACCATACTGTCTCAGTTACCTTATGTATTCATATCACACCATTTTTTCAGTCTTTTTCAAATGGACTCAATAATTATTACTCAAATGACACCATACTGTCTCAATTGCCTAATGTATTAAAATCACACCATTTTTTCATTTTTTTTTTCAAATGGACTCGATAATTGTTACTGAAATGACACCATACTGTCTCAGTTACCTTATGTATTCATATCACACCATTTTTTTTTTCAAATGGACTTGATAATTATTACTGAAATGACATCATACTGTCTCAATTACCTTATGTATTCATATCACACCATTTTTTCATTTTTTTTTTTCAAATGGACTCGATAATTATTACTGAAATTACACCATACTGTCTCAGTTAACTTATGTATTCATATCACACCATTTTTTCATTTTTTTTTCAAATGGACTCGATAATTATTACTGAAATGACACCATACTGTCTCAATTACCTTATGTATTCATATCACCCGACTTTTTTCAATCATTTTCAAATGAACTCAATAATCATTACTCAGCAATACTTTAGAAGTGTCTGTTGTCAGCGTCTCTGTGATCAGATGTCTTAATATTTCCTCATTCTTTCTTTCTTTCTTAGTATTTTTCCACTCTTTCTTTCTGAATTATCCCCACTTTCATTCTTAATATTGGCCCATTCTGTTTTCTTAATGTCTCCCCACTCTTTGTAAATGTCTCCCCACTCTTTCTTAATGTCTCCCCACTCTTTCTTAATGTCTCCCCACTCTTTCTTAATGTCTCCCCACTCTTTGTAAATGTCTCCCCACTCTTTCTTAATGTCTCCCCACTCTTTGTAAATGTCTCCCCACTCTTTCTTAATGTCTCCCCACTCTTTCTTAATGTCTCCCCACTCTTTCATCCTTAGTATTTTTTCCACTCTTTCTTAATATCTCACCACTTCTTCTTTCTTCATATTTCCTCAGTCTTTCTTTCTGAATTTATCCCCACACTTATATCCAACTTCTGTTAGAAATTGCATAAATAGATTCTATGAAATCATTGGTTGCTTTTTTCATTTATTTCACTTCTATTATTCATCAACAATTTTAACAAAGCTAATGATGGTGGTGGTGGGTGATAGTATCATGTGAGCAGTGTATCTTCCTTGTGGATAAACTCCTCAGTAAAATGAACAGGTAAGCTAGAGACTCTGAGTTTAAATTTCCCTTTCTGTGCAATTCTTTCTATAAAATCTTTTTCTCTGTACACAGCATAAATGTCTCCGGCAATTTCAGAAGCTTTGGAACCTTGATTGAAAGTGAATGCTCATTTCGATGTATTTGACATTGTACCATAATATGTCTGAAAGAATGTGTCGGAGTTAGCTCCTCCTTAATTATCTAATTGTTCACTAGGGGTCGCTCTTCCTACGTTATAAATACTGGGTAACTTCTTGCCTTGTTCTCTTTTTCACTTTGCATTTCAGCAGACACATTTAAAAATATTTTGCCCACTTATGGGAAAACACCATGAAACACACATACATGTACGTACAAACATTCACCAAAATACAAACTCTTTACGTTCATACACAAACACAAATGTTGATGTATTTGTCACTTGTAAATTTGTTGTTTAATACACATTTGTTGATATATATATATCGGTATTGTTTGTTTTCTTTACATCTTTGGTTGGACTCAACTTGAGTCCGGTATCGTTTTTGTAGTTGGACCTTCTAGCAGGAATAAACAGCACATGTTTCTAATTCAAAAACACACAAACCCACATGGTCCTTCTACAAATGTATCTGGGGAAAAAATGTGAGGCAATAAAGCCACTAATAAACAGTGGTAACTGAGTGTGAGAAAATATGAGAAAAATAACAAGAATTAAGAAAACAGATGATAATGATTGACATTGCATTTAAATTTTTGAAGATCAAAGTTGACTGGAAAGCAAGAAGTCAGAAGAGAGTTCTTCGGGAGAGAAGTGCAAGAGAAGAAACTATCAGCATAGAACTTACAGCTACATCTAACCATTTCAACTGTAAATGCTGAGACCTAGCTGTCAATGTGCTACAGTGCTTAAATGTGTAAAGTCAAAGTACCAAAGAGGAAAGCACATGAGAACAAGTCCCAGTGAAAGTATTTATAGAAAAGTCACAGAAAATCTATGTTTCAGTGGTGGGAAAATGACTGATGCCAAAATGCCAGGCCAAAACCAATAACATTGAAGATTCTTCTTTGGACTTTATCAAGAATCTCATAGCAGGAAGCACCAGATAATATTCAATGCATGGTAAACTTCTAAATGTTCAGATTCTGGCAAAAGAAATTGTCTAGTCACTCTCCTACAGACTAGCATTAGCCTGACTTATGGAAGGAAAAAAAGGTTATCTCTGATGATTTAAAGAGAGCAGTTTTAAAATTAACAAGACATTACCTTCCCCAGTTAACGACATGTTTGTAGGTAATTTTTGAGATCATTTGCCAGTTTGACATATCGAACTGATCAGACACACCATTAAGACAAGAATAAATAGTTGTGGCATCAGAACAGATACTGAATTGAAAACTGATGACATCAGGAAGGTCGTCGATGAACATTAGGAACAATGTAAGTCCAAGGATTGAGCCTTGGGGAACACTTGCATTAATGCAAAAAGATCGAGAAGAGTGGCCATTCATGACAACTTTCATTCTGTGATTTGATAAAAAAGATTGAACTGATTCAAAAATGAATTCAGAAATAGCATAACCTTTCAACTTGTGAAGAAGACCAGCATGTCAGATGCTTTTGACATATTAAAAGCATCTGTCCAAGCTTCACAAACATTGATAGATTCTTTCAGTAATAACCTTTAATACATAAGCAGTTGACTTAGAGAAGTGAAAGCCATATTGATTATCTGAAAGAAGACACTGCAAGGTGAGAGACTTAACCAATTCAGAATTGATTAGTATCTCTAGTACTTTGCCAATTATTAGAAGGATTAGATTGTTTGCCCTAGTTCTTAACGACTGGAACTACAAAAGAGGATTTCCAATAAGCAGGAATGCAAGAATGCGCAAGGCATTTATTGTAGAGTTTAGAGAGAACAGGAGCCAGTTTATAAGTACATTTCTTAAGGACTATCGCAGAGGTAGTATCAATTCCACATGATTTATTCGGATCCATTTTAGAGATGATAGCAGAAACCATGGAAGCAGTTATATGTCATTTATGTGCCGTGCATAATACACTCTTAGGCGATCATTTATCTTTCAATACATGACTGACAAGGCAGATTTTTTCCTGCAGTAGGTTGCCATTTCTTTCTGCAGTAGACCAGTTGCCATCCAAGGCTATAGAACCCTGTCTGTCCTGCTATTTACCCATAGCTAGGGGGGATGAGGATTCATACCTTTCCCAAGGGTATTAGCATGTAAGTGAATGTAATGGATTTGACTGGAATTTGAACTCTTCTCTCCAATTCCTCAATCTGAGTCACTATCCATTACTCCACTGTGCCTCCCCAGTTTTATGCATATCACCAAATAGAGACTCAGTTCTAAGTGGAACGTCAAGCAAAGATACCCATGATGAGTCAAGAGTAGAACTGGAAGAGAATTTACAAGGAAAACATTCTGCTTTATCAGCAGAAGATGTTAACATATCAAATTTAGTGAAGAGAGAAGGGATAGAAGGCTTACTCTTATTCAACACACTATTACAGAGATGTTTATAATTTTTATATGAAGACATTACCGATACAAAAAGAAGATCCAAAAGTGTCACTGCTGGAATAAGAAACCCCAATGACACTATTCTCAATGGGAAGGTTAAAAATATAAATTCAGTGTGCACCTTGAAGACAGTCACAGAATTAATCCCAATCAGTACACGGGTAACAGAAAGAGGGCAGAGTTGTGATGCTCGACAAGAAGAGGCGGTAAGGAACAAATCAAGTAAAGAACTTGTTGATCAGAATTATTGTGGAAAGGAGCAGGGAATTCCACTATTTGACTGAGAGATTGAGTAACAGAAAAACTAAAACTCTGAATACCGGCAACATCAATAAAAATTAGAATGATTAAGCCATTTGACATGATGAGCATCAAAATAGCCAAATACAAAAATGTTTGCAGATGAATGAAGAGTGTAGCTCTTTTTATACTATCAAATATTTTGTTTAATATATTAGAGTCCTGAGGAGAAGGGGAGAAGTAAAGAAAAAAAAAAGGTGTGCCATAAAAAATTTAAAAGCACATGAAAGAATCATCCACGGACTCAAGACAGAATTCCTTTGTGATTGGATGATTTGTCTTGATGTAAACATCAAGGCCATGCATAATTATCTTAGAATCTTTTCAACAATGAGGAAGATAGACTGAAACAAAGAATTCATTGGTAGCAATAGAAGAATTTAAATTGGTTTCACAAATTAAGTTCTGGAGAACGTTCCAAGATGTGGAGAAAGAATGGTTGAGGAGGGGAGGTCACTTTTCATTTATTGGTTTACTAGTACTTCTTTTAATTGTATCTGTCATGAGAAGATTATTCTTTCAGGCGAAAATGGCCAAAATAATTTGTACTATCTATCGTCTATGACAATACAAACTGACTAGAAGGTGGCTAAGACTAATGTATTATATGGCCTCAGCATTGTCCAAAAAGTACATACAGGGATACCCATCCATGCACGGCATGGCACTGCAAATACTCCAATGTTATGTGACTGTTGACCAGAGCAGCCTGTTTAAACACTACCAAAGAGTTTGAGCTTCTTACTATTAGTTGGGTAGCAGTAAGCAGAAAACGACCAACCTGAATCCTTCATAATGAAAAGTCACAGCTACCAATCAGTCAGATCTCCAAAATGTTAAGACTGTTAAATCATTAAGGCCATGGAAGAAATGAACTGCAAAAACTATATTGTAATGAAATGTCCCACACTCCCTATTGCCTATGTGAACTGACTATATCAGTAGCTATATATAGTGAGCACAGGATATACCTGAGGGCTTGCGTTGGGAATTACTAGCCTGCCAACCAATTTTGTCTTTCAGTAGTGTATTCTCTTTTACAATAAATCTCTTTTCTTTCTTCTATGTGCATATTGGTGTTCCTTCATTCGAGTACCACATTTGTCTGTTTGTAACCTCTTTAAGGATACAACACTATCCTAAACAAATAGCAACAGATAAACCTCTACTCCTGTTCAATAAACATGGCAGAAGTACTGGCCAAGCAATAGGTGAAACTATTTACTTCTATTAACTTGTTTACAGCACAGGAGGCTTGGCACTTGATCAAGACACCATCTCTGGGAAAGTTGCTAAATAAAACTGTAGACCCCTTTCCAATCCAGTGTGGGAATTACTAAAATATCAAAACTTTTCTGAAAGTTACTGCAGAAGTTGAAAACTAAGGACTATTAACATAAAGTTAGATTACTTTATTTCAAGTTAAAAATTAATTAAAATTTAAAGTTTAAATATACATGCATATATATTTTACACTGGATATTGGGGTAAAGAGTTTGTTGTCAAATGGACAACTTATTTTTACTATTATCATAATTGTGGATCAAGTAATTCTAATGTACCCACGGTTTAGAGGCCATGATGTCTCACCTGTCCAGTCAGAGCCGCCATTTGCAATTTAGGTAAATGGTATATGTGGTCATAGTGCTTTTAAAACTATTTTTAATTTGCATGCATGATCATAAACTTGAATAAAAGATGAGATTCAGAGATGAGCAGAGGGAAGCATCTACATAACTGTGCTAGACTGGGCTAGGTGCAACTACCAACTGCAGTAAATTCTGTTCAAATGCTAAATAATAGAAATCAATAAAGATATCTGAAAAGAATATATATATATATATATATATATATATATATATATATATATATATATATACATACACACAGGGTGTCCATAAAGTTCAAGTGCACTTTAAAAAATTTATAACTTTATTTGTATTTGCAATAGAAATAATCTGTAAAAAATGTTATAAAGTTTAATGTGCCTAGTTTTAAGTATAGCTAAAATAACTAATGTGATTTCAGGCATTACTGTAAATCAGTTGGCAAATGTTTTCCGTGAACTGCAAAATCGTATTACCCTTTGTATTGCTAATGATGGAGGACATGTGGAAACTTAAATAAAATTTCAATAAAACGTTAAAAAATATAGATTTACTTCTTTCTAATCCTTTTTACAAATTATTTCTATCGCAAATACAAATAAAGTTATAAATTTTTTAAAGTGCACATGAACTTTATGGACACCCTGTATATACACAATAAATAAATAGTATAAAATTATCATATATATATATATATATATATATATATATATATATATATATATGAAACTGTTAGATGTAGACGTCTCTTCTACTCCAATATCTTCATGTCTCGCACATCACACCTCTGGAACTCCTTTCCTTATTCCTGTTTCCCTGACAAATATAATCTCCAACTATTTAAGTGTAACGTCAATCGACATCTCCAGTTGCCTTGATCTATCCACTTCCCTTTTCCACATCCTTTCCCCTTTCATTCCTATCTGCTCTCACTCCAAATCTTCTGTAACCCCCTTGCCTTGATCAATTCTCTATCTTTCTCCACATCCTTTCCTCTATCACTCCGTTCTGCCCTTCCTCCAAACCTTCTGTAACCCCTTGCATGCTAGTGGCCTCCAGCCTTGCTTGGGGTGATAAGCTTAAAAAAAAAATATATATATATATATATATATACATTATTGTTGTTGCTATTAAAACTGTTTGAATGATAAACAATCAAGGAAAAATAAACAGAAACATTTTGGTTCAAAATGCTTTTCATACAAATTTGAAAACATTCTCTTTCATAAAAAAAAAAAATGAAACTATACATACCAATCTATAAATAACTGAGTAAATACAATGTATTAATTGTCCATAAAAATATAATAATCCTTAGTAATAATATATTAAATATTCATAATAATGGTGGTAATAAAATAAACACATCCCATCTTCCCTCTCACTTGTAGCCATCCCTCATAAGATAAATGTTTTTCAGCTCTAAAGCAGAATGAATCAAATAAAGCTTCATAAGCTTCTACTTATAGTTGTTGCTATAATACAATAAACTAAACTTGCTAAATAATATTTATTTTAAAAAGAAGATTCATTGAATACCATGGCTTATCTTAAAAATTTAAACAAATATGTATTCTGATAAATAAAGAAAATATATGTATAATAATGATCATAATCATATAATAATATAATAATATATTAATGGATAAAAATACAATAATGATTATAATCATATAATAATATAATAATGTAGAATAATATAATAATGATTATAATCATATAGTATAATAATTTATAATAATATGATAATGATTATAATCATATAATAATGATTGTAATATAATATCATAATATAATAATGTATAATATCATAATGATTATGATCATATAGTATAATAATGTAATAATCATATAGTATAATAATGTATAATTATATAATAATGATTATAATATAATATCATAATGATTATGATCATATAGTATAATAATGTAATAATCATATAGTATAATAATGTATAATTATATAATAATGATTATAATATCATAATGATTATGATCATATAGTATAATAATGTAATAATCATATAGTATAATAATGTATAATTATATAATAATGATTATAATATAATATCATAATGATTATGATCATATAGTATAATAATGTAATAATCATATAGTATAATAATGTATAATTATATAATAATGATTATAATATAATATAATGATTATGATCATATAGTATAATAATGTAATAATCATATAGTATAATAATGTATAATTATATAATAATGATTATAATATAATATCATAATGATTATGATCATATAGTATAATAATGTAATAATCATATAGTATAATAATGTATAATTATATAATAATGATTATAATATAATATCATAATGATTATGATCATATAGTATAATAATGTAATAATCATAGTATAATAATGTATAATTATATAATAATGATTATAATATAATATCATAATGATTATGATCATATAGTATAATAATGTAATAATCATATAGTATAATAATGTATAATTATATAATAATGATTATAATATAATATCATAATGATTATGATCATATAGTATAATAATGTAATAATCATATAGTATAATAATGTATAATTATATAATAATGATTATAATATAATATCATAATGATTATGATCATATAGTATAATAATGTAATAATCATATAGTATAATAATGTATAATTATATAATAATGATTATAATATAATATCATAATGATTATGATCATATAGTATAATAATGTAATAATCATATAGTATAATAATGTATAATTATATAATAATGATTATAATATAATATCATAATGATTATGATCATATAGTATAATAATGTAATAATCATATAGTATAATAATGTATAATTATATAATAATGATTATAATATAATATCATAATGATTATGATCATATAGTATAATAATGTAATAATCATATAGTATAATAATGTATAATTATATAATAATGATTATAATATAATATCATAATGATTATGATCATATAGTATAATAATGTAATAATCATATAGTATAATAATGTATAATTATATAATAATGATTATAATATAATATCATAATGATTATGATCATATAGTATAATAATGTAATAATCATATAGTATAATAATGTATAATTATATAATAATGATTATAATATAATATCATAATGATTATGATCATATAGTATAATAATGTAATAATCATATAGTATAATAATGTATAATTATATAATAATGATTATAATATAATATCATAATGATTATGATCATATAGTATAATAATGTAATAATCATATAGTATAATAATGTATAATTATATAATAATGATTATAATATAATATCATAATGATTATGATCATATAGTATAATAATGTAATAATCATATAGTATAATAATGTATAATTATATAATAATGATTATAATATAATATCATAATGATTATGATCATATAGTATAATAATGTAATAATCATATAGTATAATAATGTATAATTATATAATAATGATTATAATATAATATCATAATGATTATAATAATATAATATAATAATAATAAAGAAGGAATAGTATAAGGATAAATGGATAAAAATGAAAAATAATTATCATTTCCTTGATCAGAAATGACTACAAGCATTACAGGTAGAATAGGCCTATTATATGTAGAAGATAAATGCTTTGCTAATTATTTCAACTAGAAATACCTGCAGAAATTTCACGGGTTTCCTATTTGAATTCTCTGATGACTCTTAATTCTTCTGTTAATGATTGAATAAGCTTATCACAATAAAATATCTGTAGAAAAGATTTGAAATTGAATACTTTTTCCCATTACACTGAAAAGCTGTGAAACACTTCAATATACTCTTCTTTCTTTCTTTCTTTCTTTCATTTTCTCACTGAAACCAATTTATGCTTTTCATTTGATCAAAATAGAATAGTCCATGATTTATGAGGTATTTGTAGGGCGTAATGGTCGTGCTAACTATGGGAGAAACATGTAGAATTATGATAATATATATAAATGTTTTTTAGAGTCAAAAAGTAAGGGTTTATCAGTGGTCCAGAGACAAGCATAGAATATATCTATACAGGATGCAATGGGAACACCATGACGCAATACATACTGCTAGAAATTTGAAAATGGCATGCTGTACTGCTTGGCATTCACACCTGAAGTTCAAATATGAACATTTCAGAGTGTTTGGGTGTCAATCTGAGGACAGTGCAGATGATTTGGAAACTCACTCCGATTGTTCTGATAAGAAAAGAACCTTTGAATTTGTTGCAAAGTGTTTCAGAATCAACATGAGGCCTACATCAAGTACCTTGAGGAGGTAGTGCTGCCCTGGGTCAAGAGGGTGGCTACTGGAAGACCCTATACCTGGCAACAGGACTTTGCACCATGCCGCACAAACAGGAAAACCAGTCAAGGCTGTCAGACAATTTTTGCAACCAAATCACCTCTTACATCTGGCCACCTAACTCCCCAGATTGCAACCCTCTTCTTTATTATGTGTGGGGTACAGTTGAGCAAGAGACCAACAAAACTCCTTGTCACACCAAAGATGAACTGAAGGCAAGGATTATGGCAGCATTCACCAACTTAAACAAGGAGACCATCCAGAAGAGTTGCAGGAGATTCCAAAGTTGAAGCTGTGGTTGAAGCCATTAATGATTTTCTTGAATAAATTTACTCTCTAGTATTTCAAGATATTTTTGTGTAATTTTGGGAAAAATATATCTGTTAAAATGAGATGTCAGTATTATTTTTATTTTTGCATAATTTAGATGACAATTTATCCATTGTACCCTGTATATATAAAGCAAATACATTACTAATAATTTTCACATTGAAATAAATTGTAGCTGATTTTACTATTAAAATGCTTTGAAAATCAGGGATTTTTTGACAGTGTTGATGAATTAATGCAGCCATTACTGACTGATGAAAGATATATATATATATATATATATATATATATATATATATATTACTACTTTCTTTAATTTTTTAAAACACAACATATGTATTTAACAAGATGTACAATATAAAATAATCATGTGAAGTAAGCAGGCATTTAAGTAAGAAAAGGTTGAATTAACCAAGTGTTGTCTCTCTTTAACTGTTATTCTAGTTTCCAAAGTTCACTGGAAGAATGTTCACGAGAGTCTTTTGTAATGATTGTTCTTGAAAGATGTTGCTGTGTAAGAAGAATTTATTGGATAACACTGAAATACATTATAGTATAAAAAGAAATGGCAAGTTCAATCTAAGGGAAACAATGATTGAAACAAAGCAAGTTCAGTCAGCCAATGATGACAACTCAAGAACAACGTAGCTATAAACAAATTTTTGTTTTCTATCCTCTGCCAGCCACTATGATGGAGAAAGCATTACCTCGAACCGTCGCCAGTGAGACACGCTGCAAGAGCCACTCCGTTTCGCCAGGCTCGTTCCTTAATTGAGACGCAATCGCGCCAATCCTCCGAAGGAACACCATCGAACGAGGGCCAATAACCCCTGAAGTCTCCACTGCCACAGGAGTAAAAAAAATCTATCAGCAAGAGAAGAATATTTAGCTATTTTTTTTATCTCTGCGTCTTAGGCGACGAACCGCGGCTCAACCGCGGACCTGATCAAATTACCGTCCGAGAATGTATCAGCACAGGTCGCATCCCAAATCAACGATTTACCCATTTTAAAAGGGAAGATGGTAATGCCATCCGGCCGCTTTCCATCACCATGGTCGAGGCCTACAAGTTTGATTTGTGAAGGGAACCCAGCTGCATCCAAACCTCTTTTGATGATGTCGTTTACTTTCTTTACTTATTTTTCTTATTTCCTTCTGCCATTCTCCTGTTCTTCCAACTAGTCATGGTCTTTTCAAGTTGTCTTAATTCTATCCTTATATTTTTATTCATGTAGCCACAAAATATTTTTTCGAAAACATTTCTCAGCATCCTTATAATCTCTGGTGGATGCAGACATTTTGAAATCTAGAATAAGAAAAGAAAATGTTTGCCTATTTTTCCTGGTATTCAAATATAACTAGATTTTTTTTTTAACTTTTATTGTTTCTCTACTTGGAGAATTTCATCATTCAAATGCAGTCGAAATGCTCTCCACTAAAATTATTTCTGCATCATTTGCTGATCATTCACAATGCAAATGAAATGAAAAAAAAAATTTAGAAATAATTTTAAAACAAGATAATAGTGTTCAACCAAAAAGAATCTTCAATGTAATCAATTTTATTTATTGACTTAAAAACAAAAAAAAATTACCTTGCATTACCAGTACCTTTAAAATGGCTACTTGTATGCATGATTAAATAACATTAGTAATAAAAATTTTACAATGAATGCAATTAGAGTGATTCAGCTCAATTGTTCTCATCTGTATTTCCTTTTCTGGCTGCCCCAATGATCCATGTCAACTCTTGAATTCAAGTGTATATCTACTTACATGAGTCCAAGTGACTTCTTCACAAGAAAGTGATAAGAATTTATAGACAACTGATATTATATAGAGAAAAAAGGAGCCCAGTGCAATATATTTCCCTTGTAAGTCTGCAAGAAAGTAATGAGAATGTATATTCGTTTATAGAAAATCAAATTGTGATGTAGACAATAGTCTGTAGAGAAAAAAAGAACACAATGTAATATATTTCCCTTCTAAGCCTCCCAGAAAGTAATGAAAAAGCAATTATGATATATACAATATTCCACAGAGAAATACGATATATTTTCCTTCTAAATGTGATAACCTCCAAGAAAGGAATGAGAATGTATTTTCATTTACAGAAAAACAAATTATGACAAAGACAATATTCTATAGAGAAAAAAAGAGCCCAATGTGATATATTTTCCTTGTAAATGTGATACACTCTCCTTACTTTCTTGCAGGTTAACTTTTCTTAAATAAAATCAAAATATTATATAAATGATATTCTGTAGCGAAAAGAAGAATCCAATTGGGTATATTTCCTTGTACATGTGATAGACTCCAGGAAAGCAATTAGAATAGATATCCTTCAGTGAAAGTTAAATTATGGTCTGTATAGTATTCTGTAGAAAAATAGAGCCTAATGTTCCCCTTATAAATATGATATAATATTTTTGCTAGAGAGAAATATGAGACTGGCGAAAGACTTCTTACAATGTGAGGACAGAATTAAATTATGATTCATATTTAAAGATTTATGGTTATGATTTAAATATTTATGATTCATATTTAAAGAGGATGGAATTAAATTATGATTCATATCCTGAAGTGACATGGAACATAGAAGAAAATAATTTACAATGCATTCTTTTTTGAATCAAGATAAATTAATGTTTTGATGTGTTTTTTCCACTGGACTAATCCAACCTTTACAGTGAGGTTGTGGGATCTTCCATGTCTGCCAGTTACCCCCTCTGGGAAGTGCACTCTTCCTGTTGTGATTATCGTCACCATCATACATACAAATTATACAACGAGCATTCATTGGTTAATCTCCTCCAATCTAGTTCACTGATTGGTCAGTTTTGACCAATCAAATCACCTGCACATGACAAGTCTTTTTTTGCGCCAACTAAAGTTGAGCCTGTCACGTGATACAGCATACTATAAAAGCCAAACACGAGTAATTCTCGCTCTCTTTACTCACTCGTGCGTCTCATCTCTACTGCCAAAATGTGACCCTTAAAGAACTCCTGTCTTGACTAATGCAGTCAGATGTAAAAGAACTTTACAACAATCACGCAAGTACAATTCTGAACTCTTACCAACTTGTACAATACACAATTCCAAACATTAAACACATACTCATTTTTATAAACTTCAGTTTAATAATTAATCTAATCTTATGAGCTCAAGTAAAAATATTTCCTAATCAAAGAGACACAACTCTGTCAAACCTTTCAGTTTATATGCATGTACATGAAACACTTAATAAATTCAATTGTTATGTTTTGAATCATTATTGTTGTCTTGTATTAATTGTTGTGGATGGAAGATTATTGAACACACCCTATTTTAAGCCTTCTGACCATTCAAACCTTCTGATACTCTTCTCACACTCCCCACATCCGCAACAAGGTAATCCTGAGAGAATTAGAAGTCTTCAGGTAGGAGTGAGAGACGAATCCTTGTTTAAAGGAAGTGTATTGGGATTTTGTGAAAAACAAAAATTTTTTATCAGATGTTATGACGAGAATTTTTTTATGCATTAAAGCTGTTAACAATTTAGAATTAGGCACATAATTCTACCCAGCGTCTTTATAACAGCCACCATTGAAAATAACTTATACAATCTTGATCTAAAATTCATCAACACTTCTTCTAAAACAATAAAAAAAAAATAGCATGAAACAGAATAATAACAACAATAAAACAGAGGCTTTGACATCTAAAATATATTTACCAAAATGCCCAATGGTATTTATTGGCAAAGCATTTAGAAATCTCCAAAAAAGACAATAAAAGCCCTGCCAGGATCTATTGCATAACACTTTACACATACTAGTAGTTC
Organism: Acanthosepion esculentum; assembly: GCA_964036315.1. NCBI lineage: Eukaryota > Metazoa > Mollusca > Cephalopoda > Sepiida > Sepiidae > Acanthosepion > Acanthosepion esculentum. The sequence continues at coordinate 53,844,328 of OZ038491.1, read as the reverse complement.
ACCGTGACACATATGACCACAATTTTGATCTAATAAATAATAGTCTTATTAGAAGAGGAAAGAATTCACCGATAAGAAAATGTATTGAAAGTGCACTGATCTCACAATTCTCTCTTGTCAATCTCAGGCTAGGCTCATATACAATGTCATCAATCATCAAAAAAACAATAGTAGTATAATGGGAAGTACTACTAGGATCCATTATTGGTGGCTACAATCTTAACATAAGATACGGCACAGTGTTGATAGCGGACATGAAAAAGAAGCTACAAGTACTCCTACAGACGGTAGTAAAAGAAAGTGAGAAGAAAAGACTAAGCATCAATTGAGATATAATAAAAGGGCAAACTTTCCTAAGGTCTACAAAGGAAAGGAAATAGTAGAGAGTCATGATTGCCAATGTTCTGAAGGGGAAGAGGATATAGAAGAAACTGTTCTTAATATTATGCCTTTTAATAGAGCGACAAGAATTATTTTAAAATATGGATCTTGATTTAATTCTGTCCTCTTTAAATATGAATCATAAATCTTTAAATCATGAAATAAACAACTTGTTCAGATAGTAAAAACATTCAAATGCCCCTGGAATCTATGCTGGGCAATTTCAGAGCTTTAACATGCATAATCTGACATGGTCAACAGTCTGAACAAGGCCAGTACACTCAGGCCATCAGTCACAGAGACTTGTGATTTCATGCTAATACAATCATCTGTGACTTAACAGTTTCATCTGCCAAGGCTTGGTATTGTTTTTAAGCACTTGACAATTGTAATACATGCAGGAAATATCTTCAAAGGTCAATATTATCAAGGTCACCTTCTTAACAAATGGTGGGTTTCAAACCCAGGTCTCATGGTTGGGATATTAATTCTTTAAACAGTTAACGATGCGCATATATATGCAAATGTTTCTAAAATTATATTCATAGGAAATTTTCTGAAAGAGAAGCCATCAATAAATGAAAATAGAAAAAAAAATGGTGTTTTGTTCCTATTCAGAGGTAAAGTTTATCATTCTATAGCCACTTAATAAAAGTTTTATTCCAGAAAATGATATAATCACAATATTGATATATCATTTAATATATTTAAAACCTATTTAGAATAGATATAATCACAATATTGATATTTTGTTGAATATATTTAAGACTTATATTTAGAATGGATATAATCATAATATTGATAATGTATTTAATATATTTGAAACCTATATAGAACGGATATATTCACAATAATATTTCATCTGTACCTATAATTCTCAAAATGTGTGTGTATATATATATATATGTATGTGTGTGTGTGATCGGATGTTGTTTATGCATTTCCACAGTTTTTATCCAATTTTGATGAAATTTTTGTGTTTGATAGATAATTCTTCAGTGCTTGTTTTGAGTTCAACTTGGCTGGAAAAAATTACAACCTTGAAGGTGAAAAGTTGAAAAAACTGATTTTTTACACTTTGTGAAAAGATCAAAGGCAAAATTTAATGTCTGTAAAAAAACAGCATACAATCAACTTAGAGAGTTGAAATCTAACGCAAAAGATTATTAGAATTGTAAAAAAAATTACATTATAAAGAAAAATTATTGTATATTATTATTATGATGGTCGGTGTAAGAGGTTCATTCTTGCAAGATTGAGAATGCAAAAAATGGCCCTTTTCAGGGCCACTCCCCTATTCAAATTGTTAGCCCTGCCTTTTGGTGATGTGCCTCACTTGCATCCAATTGTTGTTACTAATACTCATTTTCAGGTGGGCTGACTTTAAACTGAAACTGCTCCAACTGAATGGCAAAAATTCCCAGTAATGAAAGACCCAGTCAAAGACAGATTATACTGCTAGTTTAATATATTTTAAAACCTATTTAGAATGGGTATATTCAAAATATTGATATTTGATTTAATATATTTAAAACCTATTTAGAATGGTTATAATCACAATATTTGTGTCAATATAGTCTTCTTTACAAGATGCCATCATCAACAAAGTCAACTTTGAGAACAATGATATGAATACAGATGGTGAACTCTTCTGACCCCAAGACTTCATGAATGATATCTTCCTGATAGCTCATACACGGCAAGAATTGGAGGATATGATCAATACATACCATACTTTGAGCCAACTGGGAGGCCATGACATGCATCTTAGGAAAACCATGTTTATACATACCAGTTATTGCAGATGGAAAGACCATTGCGGAAGTATACAGTTATGCATACCTCAGAAAGAAGATTGTAAGAGATGGTACCTTACTTTTTGGAGATCAAAATATTGTGGTATATCATAAGTATATCATAAGTATTTCTGTTATGTGTACCTCAGAAAGAAGATTGTAAGAGATGTTACCCTACTTTTGGAGACCAAAAGAAGGATTATGTTTGGCTAGGTGGCTTTTACAAAAGGTGGCTTTTATAGCATTATGAGATGTCAATTGAAACCAAGAGAACTACCACCACTTCAGAGTCTCTTGCAGTGGCCTAATGTAAAATAGAGTAAATCATACTCTCCATCACCTTACATAACAGAAAGAGCAACACATGGATCCAACAGCAAACTGGAGTGAAGAACATAATAGAGAGCTTCAAGAAGAGCAAATCTAGATGGTCTGGCCATGTTCTCTGTCTCACAAAAAGCAGGTGAACTATTAGAGTGACAGATTAGATACCTAGGTAGTGAAAAATAAACAGAAAGTGGCCAAAAGCAAGATAATGTGATGATCTGACTTGAAACCTCAGCCCCACATGGCCCAGTATAACCAGAGATAGGAAGTAGTGGAGATCAACCAGAGATAGGAAGTAGTGGAGATCAACCAGAGAGGGGTTCCTCCAAAAGTAGTGAAACGGCCCTGAGTTTGGATTTGTATAATCACAATATTGATATTTGAACAGGTAGGGAATTTTACTCACCTTCATTTATATAAAAATGAACAAACATATAAAATAGAGAAAGAGAGCTAATAGTGGATATTTATACATGCAGATGTACATATTAACATAGATTTACATTTATTTTAGGATTATATATATTTATATATATATATATATATATATATTGGATAACGATATATAAATTTTTATATATCAAGAACAATTTCAAAAGAAAATATGTATGACAAATTGTAAAAAGTTTTTGTGATACGCTTCATCCATTAGCACTTCATCAGACTGGGTTTATTTATGTTGTTGTGACTACACTTGCCTACGAATGAGAGATGTTATGATTTTTAAAATTTAGAAAGAATTGCACATGTGTAGTTATAGCATTGTCAACAAACCCAGTCTGTATATATTTTTCTGTTTTCTCTCATTCTCTGACAAATCTTTAATAAAAGTTAAACATATTAGATTGATTTACATTTCCTATTTGTTTTTTATTATATTATATATATATATATATATATATATATATATATATATTGTCTTAAGATGAGCTATATTTATGGGATAAAGTGCTCAATATCAGAGATAGAGCATGTGTAAATATAAAAGTGAACATAGAAGTCAACACTCAGAGGCGACAGTCTGTTTCATGCTAAATGCAATCGTCAGACTCGTGGCCTGATTCACTTATATATATATAAAGAGAGTGATTGCAATGAAATCTTTGTGCCAATATCAGAAATATTTTGATATCAAGACAGAAGTTAACCACATGAGAATGGGTGATTGATCATACTGTTTTTGCCCCAAAGTATTTTTTTCATGTGGAAAAAAAAAAAAGAATCTCTCAACTCAGATTTCTCTAATCAATATGAATATGTAAATATTGGCAAAATATTCAGTCAGCTGTTTTGGGACAATCACTGTTTTCCCCATCATTTGTCTTGAATCAAAATTTGATTCATTGCCAGAGTAAATGAATCAAACAAAGAAATTCCTTGTGAAATTTCTCATCAACCATTCCAGGAGAATCATGGCATTCACTACCATCTTCAAACTGTTTTGAATCACAGTCTGATTCATTGCCAAAGTAAAAAGAGCCAAACAAAAATATTCTTGTGAAATTTCATATCAGCTATTCCAGGACAATCACGCCCTTCCTTGTCATCTACATCTTGAATTCCTACCTGATTCATTGCAAGGATAAAAAGACGTTTACAAAGAAGTTTCTTGTAAAATATTTTCATCAATTGTTCAAGGACAGTCATGGCATTGAGGTGATGAAGGAACTAAATTTTTTGAATTCACTGTCAGATTAAAAAGCCACAGAACTTGCAAAAATATCAGTTCTTTAGAATTATTTGATCGACATTTCTTTATGTTACTCACATTTAAAAAATGCTTGGATGTTATTCAATAAGAACTTTCAAAATATTACCAAATTGTGAAATTATGGGCTTACAGCCATATTACATTGAAACACTGATTTTTGTACAATGACTGAAGTTAAGCATCATTGATCCATGTCGGTACCTAGATGGGTAACTTCATAGGAATTTCAGGTACTGAAAGCTTGGATGTGTGGGTTGCATAATGGATAACTGCTTAGATTTGGAAATTGGAGAGTTTCAATTCTAGTCAGGTTTTGTTATATTCACTTACGCACAATAATAAAGGCATGAAGCCATCTCTTCTCTTCTCAGTTATGGCTTAATTATTGCCAAAAGATTCTTAGAATTTAAAAATATTTTCTGCCTTTGGTTTGGTTTGTTTTGTTTTACAGCATATTAACCCCAATGGGTTATTTAATGCCAACAAGATTTTTATTACTGGTAATTTTTTTTTTTTCAAAAATATATTGCTAGTAATAATTTTTACAAAGTATTTCTGATATTAAAACCTATTTTTACACTTTCATAATGTTTTAACCCAGTTTGGGGGTTAACTATTTGCCCAAAGCTGGGGCCCTAACAGGTGCTACCACCCCAGGTCAGGGTAGATATGGGAACACCTGCAATTAAGAAGTGGTTCCATGCTCCTCAAAAACCACCTGATCAGAGGCTTTGCTGCTGGATGTAGTTTACTGTCTTACCCAGGACACAGATGTAGTTTATTGTCATACCCAGGATGCTATTTTCTGGCTTTAAATAGCCTGCTAAAAGTTGATAAACCATAAAAAAAACAATCATTTGTGAAATTATGTAACCCCTGATCTTTTGACTAAATCTGTAGGAAATTGAAATTTCACTATTCTCAGTAGATTACAGAATCTGTCTGTAAATGAAGTCATATCGTCAATATATCATGACAAAATTTCATGTGAGATATCTTCATGTGAGATATCTTCATGTGAGATATCTTCTTAATTAATATATTTTGATAACAATTGTAAGCACTTTTTCTGAAATCTTTTATTTATATAAATTAATAGAATCATTGATCAGTCATTAATGTATTTCCCTGTCTTTTGCTAACTTTCAAGCAAATTGTCTCCCCCATCTGCATATGCAGATAAGTATATTTTGTGATGTCAGTGAACACTCATTGCCACTTTGTGATGTCAGTACATACTCATTGTCACTTTCATAATGCTCGTTGTAGTAGAGACCTTGTAATCTCAGAAACAACTATTGTACGCCTTTGAACAATGCTGGTGTCTGACGCCTTCGAATAGTCGCTCACACTAATAGTACTTGTTTGATAATACTTGCTCAGATAGTAATCTGTATAGTGATCTGAATAGAGAAATAGTATACTAAATTGAGTAGAGAATAGCGGTTTGTATAGTATAGAGGATAGACTAGAAATACAGATGCGTATAGTGAGAGGAGAAATAGTGATCCAAATACTAATAGAGGAGAATAGAATGGCGATCAATTGGACATCACACCACTTCCTACTTAGGTGTTTCCGCTATGGTCATGTGGTCTACAATAATAGGATTGCCTGTGTTTGCTCACTGGTAATCTATGTTCAAACTCAAGTGTTGGCAGTGACATTTTATTCCTATATAACAGTATATATTTCAGGAAGCTGGATGCCCGTGCCTGAAAAAAATCTGTTTGTATTTCAAAATAACTCTGGGGGATGTGAGATACGGACCTCGTATAGCAAAGACATTAAGAAATTTAAGCATTTCTATTGGTAAACACTCTGATCAATTATGAATGTTAAATGGAATGATTACACTGTCAACTTCACTGAATCTGAGAAAGCTTAAACCAAGTGTATTGTTGCTGCCACCATTGTCAAACCCTGCCCTGCCTTCAATGGACAGGCTCTTTGGTATACTTCATGAACAGGCTCTTTGGTATACTTCATGAACAGAAGCTGACACTCATGCCAAATCTTTTACAGAGAACTTAGCCCTAGCCAAAGATGCCATAGCCACCCTTTGTGTTACTACAAGGATTAAGTGAAACAAACAATAACAATCGTAATATTAATGTGCACAACTGGGAGCAACTAGAAACAGATCATTCACTCTGGCATCAAATTACTTTGAACAGGAATGACATAGAAACATAGAGGATAAGCATCAAAAACAGAAGTCTCTCAAATTTTCCACTGAGAGCAGCTCTGCGGAGCAGGTGTAATGTGCTAATGAATGTTCCATGCAAGGACCAGCCTTGCCAGTCACAGACATGTGATTTGGTAAAAGATGAAACAAAAATATATTTCTTTTCTTTCATATTTTAGCAGTACATTACTGTGACAGCAATACAGTACTGGTGACTATCTGTGAGTGTGACTATTTTGTTTAAATATAAGTTTTTCTGTGCCAAGAAAGAAAAGGAAATCATACACTTGAAAGCTTTATAAATGATGTTCTCTAGTTGAATTATTTCACAAGCACTATAAAATAGAATAAAATTCAAGGACACTTCTAAGATTTCTCTTACATTGTATGAAACATAATGCAAGGAATTTTTGTATTAAAATAAAGAACAAATATATATATATATATTTGTGTATTTAGGCAGCAAATTCTCTTTTGTGCATGTCTGATTAAATAAATTACAAACATTATGTTTGCTTATTTTTATCATAATCCTTTCATATTCACAAATATTTTTCTGGAGATTACGGTTCAAATAATATTTAATTGTAATATATGGAAAAATATCCATGAATATAAAAGGATTTTGATAAACATAAGCAGAAATAATGTTTGTAATTTATTAAAATCAGACACACATATATATATATATATATATATATGGCTACAACAATAAAAACAATATTTCCACATGTGACAGTACTTGACGTAATTTTCAGTTGAATGTATGAATATAATAGCATTTTCTAAATTCTTCCAGTTGCTAAGGACATTTTGTTATGTTATTATTAGTTACTTTGTTGTAAAAAATTCATTTAGTTTTTGCCTTGAAAAAGTTCACATTGGACAAAATGCTTCGGCTAATATTATAGTTTTCCTATTGTCTTTTACATTTATAAACATTGTCTTTTTCTACAGGTTAACTCTGAGAAATTTTTCACACACATATATATATATATATATATATATATATATATGTAAATATTTTCTTTTTTTTTTCATACTAATGTTCACCCAATACAAATCCCAAGAGCCACTCAAAGAAGTTTAGATTGTAGTAATCCGAAAAATGTTTTTTCGGAAGACTGTTCCACAAACTAACAGTTCTTTAGAAGAAGATATCGGAGTAGAACTTCATTTATGGATGTATTGAGATGATGAATTTTCTTTCTGGAAGATGGACAAATGTGTATATTTAAAGTTATTTATAAAATTGGACCTTGGCAGAAGTCCACAGTAGTCAGATGCCGAGTGTGGATTGAATTTCTTGTAGTAAATTGGCCTATAAGACAAGGTAGCTAATCACTGGGTTACAGTCAGTACACACATAAATATATGCATTATTACATGTCAGACAACTCAATGTTGAGTAATGGTTAGCAAAGTTTTGTCTTGTTTAACATTACTACTTAATATATGTATAAGAAGAAATAAAAGAATCTTTGTCTACATACAAGGTGATTGACAAATATAGCAGAAAATAACATGCAAGTGTTTTAGGTGCTTATCAATAAAGAATTTTCGAATTATTTTAATGGCATATATGTTATTTTATATGACAGCTGTCAGACTTCTATATAAAAAAAAAGCACAGTGTATGTTTGTCCATCCGCCAATCTGTTTTTCAATTTCAGCGAATCTTATACAAAAAAAAATTTTTAAAATTAAAAATTAAATAAATAAGTCATTTAAAGTTAAATTTAAATATCGAACAGAGTGAAAGCTTTAAAATATTATTTTTTATTAAAAATTTAACTTTAATTTCAGTGTTTGTTACAATTGATATCATCTAATTAAACTATAATTGAAACTTAAGTGGGACATGCTACATTGATTATGTGTTTTTTTTTTTCCTTTTTCTAGCATGTGCACTGTGATGTATTCGAAATTTTTTTTTTTTTAAGCTTTTCACCCCAGGCAAGACTGGAAGCCACTAGCTGGCAAGGGGTTACAGAGGATTTGGAGCAAGAGCAAATAGGAGTGTTAGAGGAAAGGATGTGGAGAAGGATAGAGGATAGATCAAGGCAACTGGAGATGTCGATTGACGTTACACTTGAATAGTTGGAGATCATAGTCATCAGGGAAACAGGAATAAGGTCTGTTATATTTATGGGATAAAGTGCTCAATATCAGAGATAGTGTGTGTAAATATGAAAGTGATCATTGAAGTCAACACTTAGAGATGACAGGCTGTTTCATGCTAGAGGCAATTGTCAGGCCATGAGTCTGACGATTGCATCTAGCATGAATCAGCCTGTCACCTCTAAGTGTTGACTTCAATGATCACTTTTATATATATATATATATATATATATATATATATATATATAAAGAAATATAGTCTTAAAGCGTGCTATATTTATGGGATAAAGTGCTCAATATCAGAGATAGAGCGTGTGTAAATATAAAAGTGAACATAGAAGTCAACACTTAGAAGCGACAGTCTGTTTCATGCTAGATGCAATCGTCAGGCCTGACAATTGCATCTAGCATGAAACAGACTGTTGCTTCTAAGTGTTGACTTCTTTGTTCACTTTTTTATATATATATATATATATATATATATAAGCATAGGAGGTACGGTAGAGTAATGGATAGCAGCTTGGGTTGAGGAATCAAAGAGCTGAGTTTAAATTCCAGTCAGATCCATTACATTCACTTACATGCTAATACTTTTAGGAAAGGTATGGGTAAATAGCAGGACAGACTGGGTTCTATAGCCTTGGATGGTAACTGGTCTAAG
>OZ038491.1:53817643-53822643 GCA_964036315.1 Acanthosepion esculentum | reverse complement strand
TTGGTGTCCATTTTTATATTTACATTTGCTCTATCTCTGATATGATATTGAGCACTTTTATTCATAAATATGCTCTCTCTCTCTCTCTCTCTCTATATATATATATATATATATATATATATATATATATATGTATATATGTGTGTGTGTGTAGAAAAATAGTTTTGAGGTGTGCTATATTTATGGGATAAAGTGCTCAATATCAGGGATAGAGCATATGTAAATATAAAAGTGAACACTGAAGTCAACACTCAGAGGTGACAGACTGTTGCATGCAGGCCATGATTTCATCTAGCATGAAACAGTCTGTCACCCCTGAGTGTTGACTTCAATGTTCACTTTATATATATATATATATATATATATATATATATATATATAGGTAACTATACTCATGTTGAAAAACCTTCAAACTCTTGATTTAACAATAGCCAAATCAATCACGAAGGGAAAAAAAAGGTTTTAAAAAAGAAAGAGCCAGGAACATGGAAGTCTGTCAAAAATAATCACACAGATACAGGTTCAAGGCCCCAAGAAAAAACCCTGATACGAGTAAACAACTAACTAAAGAGCTCAATACAAACATAGAGCAAACCTAATGAGCCAGACAAACCTACCAAGGTTTCACTTAGGCAGATCGTCAGGGGAGCCAGCCGACCCTGACGATCTGCCTAAGTGAAACCTTGGTAGGTTTGTCTGGCTCATTAGGTTTGACTATATATATATATATATATATATATATGCCAAAGTTCTCACTACACTCAGCACTGGACACTCAATGCACAGTTTAAAATTAGTTTTTCAATGAAACCTTTTGCATATATCTCATTTCCAATATACCGCAAAGCTTAAACGTCAGGTAAAAATGTCCAGTTAATTTATTGCTTTCATTTTGTAATCATCTGATGAAGTTTTTCCAGTTACATTCACTGTTGTCTTTGGATCATTTTTAAGCGCTCAATCGTTTTCTACACCTAATTTATGGCTTCTGGTTTATCTGATGGTCTCAGATGAATTTGAGCCATCGTTTCAGATAAGCTGTGGACAGGTTGGGGTTTTGCTGCAGTGCCCTGATAACTGCACTCCTATCATAATCAGACATCTTGGGTTTCTCACCATAACTTTCTGGATCGCACAAATCTTTTTTTCATAATCGTCTGGCTTGAATTGATTCCCTCAGCTTTCTTTTATATACTGCATGATGTAGACATGGCAGTTTTTAACAACAGAAACTAATAAATCAAACTTTGAACTCTGTATTGGGAATTGTCAGTGGGTTTGAAGTTTATTGGCTATCAAAATTTTCAATTATTACAATTCCATTAAAACTACTCAACTCATGATCACAGCTCAATTCACTCTGGACAGAGTTTAGATAATAACTAGTCTAAGAAATTCAAAAACAGTAATGTAATTATTTAAAAAATACACTTGAGCTTAATGTATGTGATAAAGTGTATATAAAATATATAAAAAGTGTATATAAAATATATCACTGCTACATCTCATCTTGAGTTTCTACTATGTTTCTAGACAGAATCTAAAGATGAATCTCTAATGTCGTTGGTCCTGACCTGAGGTTTCAGATTCAGTCACTTTCCTACCACTGTAACATAACATTCTCATGCCTCATCTATAAAGACTTTCATGATAATTTTTCTGATGAGATTTTTCTCTATAAAACTGAAACTTCATGAATTTAAGTGCAATCCTAGAAGCTAGGTTCTATCATTTTACTGTTAAAATGGCCAAGCTTAAGCATAAGTTATCTGGTAATGGTTTCTTCTCTCGCACTTTTTGCATGTAGAATTCTCTTCTGGCTTCTTGCTTTCCTGTCAGCTACGATCTCCAAAAATTTAAATGCAACCTCAATTGTCATCTTCCATCTGCTTGAATCTTGATCTCTTAATATCCCCTCTCCTTAAAATTTTCTCATTTTCTTTTTCTCTCAATATCCCCTTACACCTTAGTGGCTTTATCACCTTGCTTAGGATGAAATGATTAAAAATAAAATGTGTTTGTGTGTTCATTGCAACTATTCAGAAGAGAAAACAAGATGAACTGAGTTAAATTTTGAAATCATTTTTGACCCCCAGAAGTACAATGAAAGATTATAATTTTTCTTAAATAAAGATTATAGTTTTTTTTTTTTGTTTTTTTTTTTGGTATTGGTAATTATTAATGCAAAGATAAACACTATTTGAACATATATTTGACAAGTAAATGTTAGAATTTGTTACCAAAAATTTGTCTTTTTTTCTCCTTGAATCATAATAGTATTTACTACAGCTTGAATATTTATAAATTTTGGCCCCATTAAAGTGCATAATTATACAGTAATCACTCTAAATTGTTTCAGAAGCCATAATTGTGCCTTGGGTAGAACATGTTGCAAATAACATGTTTAATTATTTAAAATATATAATTAACCAATTGTCGTAAATCTTGGTAACTGAAAAGAGACCTGAAGTGAATCCAAGTCTCACTCAACTACTTGTCAAGTACAAGCTGCTAGACTTACTGACCAAGTGACAATTTATAAAAAGGAGAAGAGAATGATATTAAAATAGTTTACAACACCAATATAATTCATTTTAAATTATTCAAATTTTTTTCTCATAACATTTAAAAAAATGTGAATAATGAACCAATTCTTAATAAATTTTGCATTAGAGATTTCCATTTTCAAGAAGCCTGTCTCTCAACAGATGCAGTCTTCATATTTATATACCTCCATTTTCTATAAGAGGCTTCTGAGAAGTATGCTCCTCAAAATACATGGTCTTCTATTTCTATTCAGAAGCTTTCTTTTTCTATAAAAGGATTCTATGAAGTAGGCTTCTCGAAATAAACAATCTTCTATTTATATTTAATTACTTTCTTTTTCTATAAAAGGATTCTATGAAGTAGGCTTCTCGAAATAAACAATCTTCTATTTATATTTAATTACTTTCTTTTTCTATAAAAGGATTCTATGAAGTAGGCTTCTCGAAATAAACAATCTTCTATTTATATTTAATTACTTTCTTTTTCTATAAAAGGATTCTATGAAGTAGGCTTCTCGAAATAAACAATCTTCTATTTATATTTAATTACTTTCTTTTCCTATAAAAGGATTCTATGAAGTAGGCTTCTCGAAATAAACAATCTTCTATTTATATTTAATTACTTTCTTTTTCTATAAAAGGATTCTATGAAGTAGGCTTCTCGAAATAAACAATCTTCTATTTATATTTAATTACTTTCTTTTTCTATAAAAGGATTCTATGAAGTAGGCTTCTCGAAATAAACAATCTTCTATTTATATTTAATTACTTTCTTTTCCTATAAAAGGATTCTATGAAGTAGGCTTCTCGAAATAAACAATCTTCTATTTATATTTAATTACTTTCTTTTTCTATAAAAGGATTCTATGAAGTAGGCTTCTCGAAATAAACAATCTTCTATTTATATTTAATTACTTTCTTTTCCTATAAAAGGATTCTATGATGTAGGTTTCTCGAAATAAACAATCTTCTATTTATATTTAATTACTTTCATTTTCTATAAAAGGATTCTATGAAGTAGGCTTCTCAAAATAAACAATCTTCTATTTATATTTAATTACTTTCATTTTCTATAAAAGAATTCCAGGAGGTTTGCTTCTCAAAATATGTGTTCTTCCATTTAAATTTAAATACCTTCATTTCCAATAAGATAATTTCAAGAAGAGTATCTCTTCATGGTCTTCTGACAAAATCAAGTTATACTATGTTGAAAATTATGTAAACTGTATTAGTCATTTGGATTCTATGTCAATTCTTTTGAAACTGAATTTCATAAGCTTCAACCAGCAAGGCACAATACAAAGAAAGTTATGTAATGCATTATTATTATTCTGTATGCTATGTCCTTTCAGGAAGTGGCCGATTATAACTCTCCACAACTTCCTATTGATTGAAGCTCTTAACAGTGTTTGTCTTTTTACTGTCCCTCTCCCTCCCTGTTCTGCCATCCATTTACACAAGCTTCTTAGGTAGCTTATTCATTTTCTCTCTCTCCATTTGTTGTGAATGTCAAATTTTCAAAGTAGTTTTTAAATTTATACAGATATATATGTTAATGACTAATCAATAACACCAGGCCACCTAAATCCTACCTATGTAAAAATAATGTTCTCTATGAATTCTCATGCCCTTTTGCAAATTGTATCTTTAACACTAATAATCCAAAAGACAACATTAGATACTTATATTGGGCACACATATACCATATTCTTATACAGATTGACCTGCCACCTGTCAAAACCCAGTGCAATCCATGCACACATTGACCAACACATCATGAACAACCAACATGTAAATATCAACAAGACAAATACTAGTAGATAACACTAAAATACTCTACAGCACTCAATGCATGAAAAGACTCAAAACTCTAAAAGCTGTTATTATACAAAATAAACAGCTCACATTAAATAAGCTATCATTCACCACAGGAGATGATATCTTGAAGTGCATATGATATAATTGATGTGTGCACATATAATATTAATATTAAAAATTAACAAACACATTAATTAATTGATAAAATAAATAAATTGCATTCTTTTTGTACTGCCTTGTTGACAATAGCAGTTACACATGACATCACATTAGACGATTTCAAACACCCAGCATCCTAATGAATACCAAGATGCAGCCAAAGGTGTTGAAATTACTACACAGGTATAGCATCAGTGCTTAATAATGACTGGAAAGTCGAAAATACTTGAACAGAAAGAACAAAATATGCATTTCTGACAGTTTATCTCCAAACTCAAACATATACTAGTCAATATCTTTGAAAATTGAACAAGTATAATAAAATATTAAACAGACAGATCTTATTGGTATGTTGGTTCTTTATAATCATATATGAATATATTTTTTTAAAAATATGTTTCCATTACCACACAGGACTTACCATGTTTCAAAAACAGAAGCTAAAAACTTCCAATTTAATTATAGAAATTAAATTAA
>OZ038491.1:53812643-53815143 GCA_964036315.1 Acanthosepion esculentum | reverse complement strand
ATTCTCACATACATGCAGATGGGTGTACACACGGTTCCCTCATAGTAAAATAATGTCTGCTTTATTTAAATACATACATACATATATATATATATATATATATATATATATATATATATATATATATATATATATATATATATATATATATAAATGACTAAATCCTTGCTTGATGTTGATGATGTCTGTAGCTTTGCAGAATAGATTTGAACTATATATATATATATATATATATATATATATATATATATATATATAAATCATCACAAAATTCTACACATTCTCACATACATGCAGATGGGTGTACACACGGTTCCCTCATAGTAAAATAATGTCTGCTTTATTTAAATACATACATACATATATATATATATATATACACACATATATAAATGACTAAATCCTTGCTTGATGTTGATGATGTCTGTAGCTTTGCAGAATAGATTTGAACTATATATATATATATATATATATCATCACAAAATTCTACACATTCTCACATACATGCAGATGTGTGTACACACGCACATACACTTTGCAAAAAAAAATCTTACACCAATGAAAGGAGCATATATAGAAGAAACATCAAGAAGTATAAAGAGTCAATTGCTGATAACTTCTGATGAATGGACGGAGTGATTACTAGAGGATCCATCTACAATACTCTAGAGTTGGGATATTGAAAGTAACATCAATTAGCTAAGTGAAAAACCTATTATCTCTTTCTGTACTGGGTGTAACAGCAAAATTGTCCAATTGTTAGATTGAACTCTGAACTGTTGTATCTTAGAAATTGTTAAATCTAACTGGAATTCTCCAAGGTTTTTATAACCCTGTTGGACTCTTACTTTCAGCAATAAGTATTTTTAATTACTCTCTGACCTTAATAGAAGTATCGTGATGAACTTCATCTTAAATGAAAATGACATGTTCATCATTAATTAAGGATTGGAAGCTCATGAAGTATTGAAATAAAGATCAAATATATATCTATTATTCCAGAATGATTTTCCAACTTATTCAAGATGATCTTCACCCTCTTTAACTTTCTGTCCTGGAGTAACAAGGTGCCTCACAGGTTTCACCGACAATTTCATTTTCAAGTTTTTTTTTCACTGTTCTTTGGACTGTCATAGCTGAAACTCCTCTCTTGCATGCCAAACGTCTTATGAATTGAGTTGGATCTTTTCTAATTGATCTCTTTAGCTCTAAGTTGAAATGATGATCCCTCTTCCTGTTGTGATCTCCTAATCCAGTTTTCCTCTCTACTGTTCCCTCTTTTTTAAACTTATTCACCATTCTCTTGATGATTCTTGAATGGACTTTGAAGATGGAAGCTAGAGTATGAATGTTGGTACCATTACTGAAGGCCTGAATGACCTTTTTCCTCTCACCATTGCTCAGTTGGAACAACAATATTTCTGACATATAACAATTTTAATCTGCTTTCTTTTCAGCTGAATATTAACTGAATTTCTCATATTCTTTGACAGTCACCCCTTGCATGTTAGTGGCTTTATTATCTTGCTTGAGGTGAAGTGATTATAAAAAAAATTATTTTCCCTTACCTTTCTGTCAGTCCATTTGAGTTAAATTTCAATTCTTTTTTCTTTATCTTTGTCGTATTTTTGCCTCCTAACCTCAAATATTAACTTTGCCAAACACCATATTAGATCTTGCTTCTAGGAATTGTTCATTGCCTGTCAACATAGGCTGTAAATCACGTGATTACCCCCCAAGGAAAATCAACTTTTTTTTTTTCTAGGTTATTGCCTCAAAATTCCTCTGTCTAATGGAATCCAACTTTTGAGGTTTTTTTATCATATATTTTCTTTTTGCATCTTTATAAGCAGTCTTGTTAATCAAAGTTATTGGTTGAAATCTCACACTATTTTTGTTTTGTTTTGAAGACTTTGACTGCTGTTTGCACCTGCTTGTTCCCATACTCACCTGGCTAGCTTCCACAGAAAATCGGTTGTTTTAAATGCACATCAGTGCCAAAGGCAGAAGTTCTTAAATGTCTTTTTTTGAACGAGCTACAACAGAAGGCAATCTGTTGAGTTCTATAAGATTTATTGTTCACTTCATAAATGAACCCTACTTAAAGTAACTAATAATATATCTGACAGAAATTTAATAGTTTCCATAATTAAATGGTTCCTATTTTCTTAGTTTTTTTTATTTCAAAGAAAGAAAGAAAAGATATATCACAGATGCTTTTGTTCTTAAGATAGAGAAAGAAAAGAAAGAGGTGATAATGCTCTCATTTGGTTAATATCTGCTTCAGTTAAATAGAAAAACTTGCCAATTTTAATCTTTTCATTTGTACCCTCTTACTTCTTTAAATAATGACCTGCATTAATAGTTATGATTATTATTGTAATATTTTTTTAAAGTTATTAAGCTCAAATATTTAACAATGCAATACGGGAATTCCCATGGGTATTTTATTGTCATAGATCTCACCAAAAGCTTATTCAATCATTAAATTAAGAATTAT
>OZ038491.1:53792643-53807643 GCA_964036315.1 Acanthosepion esculentum | reverse complement strand
TTTTTCTAAATATGTGATGCTTTCAATAGAATATATATTAGTTTGACTTAGCAAAGGGTTTTTGTCTGCTCATAGCCAACCTCTCATCTAATGTGTGTTTTAAAGCCCTTTACTCAACAACTAGTGGTCTTTAAATGTGACACAGCCTTCTTCTGAGAATTTACCCCCATTCTAACAAAGTAAGTTAAAGTGAGCCAATACTAAATATATTCTTAGTAGTAAAGTAAACCTATCATCTGCAAAGAGAAGGACAAATAATGTCTTAAAAGCACAGATTTTAGTTGTAAATGTTTTAGAAATGCTATTCATAAATATCATATACACACACACACACACACACACACACACACACACATATATATATATATATATATATATATATATATATATAAACATTTATTGATTTCCAATTAAAAGTTTGAGAGCAAAATCAAATAACTCTTCCTAAAAATATACCAGTTAATTGGGACGTACATAAATCTATATTTCCGAAATTTTATCTCATAAATTGGATTTAGTAAAATACATAAACTGAAAATGTGCGTTTTCAGTCTGAAGAAAACATCTATGGTTGCTGCATTTGACTGATACATAAAAATTCTTTCTGATCTTGCAGGAATTAATGTTGTCAAAAGCCGATAATTGAATAAATTCCAATACTTGTAATTTTTAATGGTTTTTAATTTAATAATTAAAAAAATTGAACATGGGGGAAAAATTTTATTTTTAAGGTATGACTGTGATATATTGTATGAAATCCACTGTAAAGTATAGTGTTATATTGAAAATGTTTTCATTTTTTAATCATTTCTTTATTTTTCTTCTAAATATGTGATGCTTTCAATAGAATATATATTAGTTTGACTTAGCAAAGGGTTTTTGTCTGCTCATAGACAACTTCTCATCTACTGTGTGTTTTAAAGCCCTTTACTCAACAACTAGTGGTCTTCCAATTCAAGTTACAAGTTCTTTTACATACCAACTTCTTTCAGGACGTGAGCAATCAAGAACTTCCTTTCCTTCGTAGCTTTAAGACATAATTGTTTCTATACTATCTTTCCCAATTCCTATTCTGCAAACATTGACACAAGCTTGATAGGTAGGTTTCTCACTCTTTCCCTCTTGTTTTCAGTATATCCTGTGAGTGTCACATTCTCTAAGCCTTCTTTATGTGCAAAAATCTCAACAGTTTTTTTCTACTTCTAAGTATCCTTTTTGTTTCTATCATCCTTAAAACTTTCTCATTGATCACATGTTCCGTCTATGCTATTCTTGGCATAAGTTACAACTGCTTCTTCTATCTACTATTTCTCTTCAGGATATGGACGATCATGGCTCTCCACAAGTTTCTGTCCTTGTAGCTCTTCGTAATGTTTGGCTTTTTCATTTCTCTTCTAACCCACGTTCAGGCAGTCATTTACACAAGCTAGGTAGGTTATGTGCTGCTTTCTTTTATCCCTCTTTCCTTCAGTGTATCCTGTGAGTGTCAAATTTTCTAAGCCCTTTTTCCTCATTATTTATCCTAGAAATTTCAACTGTCTATTTCTGACGCTTTGAATAAGTCCTTTTTGTTTCCAGTTGCTTTAAAACTTTGTTGTTGCTCACACATTTGGTCCATGATATTCTCAGCATCCTTCTGTAGAACCACATTACTTCATCTGATTGTCCAGCATCCACTGCTATACAAGAGGACAGATATCACATAGCTGTTAAGTACCCTTTTCTTTGTTTCTAATGAAATTTTCCTGTTTCTTAATACTGGCTTAGCTTTGGAAGGCACCTTTCACTATCCTTATGTGCCTTGTGATTTTGGTATTGCATTTTCCATCCTCCATGAAAAACACTTCCTTAAAATGCTTAGACCACATTTGGCTTGTAGAATCAGAGATAGTTGAAATTTTTAGGGCACCTTATGAGGAAAGAGGGCTTGGAAAATTTGATACTCCCAGGACAGATTGAAGGCAAGAATGTGAGAAGAAAACAACACATAACCTTACCTGGCAAACGAATAGCAGAATAAGGTTTAGGAGAGATAACAAAAAAGACAAAATTTATTAAGAACTACAAATGACATGACATTGTGGAGAGCCATGATCGTCCATGTCCTGAAGAGACATGGCATATAGAAGAATAGCTGTTAGTTGCGTAAACCAAATAAATTTGGATGTAAAGATCTGTAGCAAACAATTTAAATACATTTGAAATATTCTAATATGATAAAAAAGAAATGCCATATCTTTTTGGGACATAGGCGATCATAGCTCTCTACAGCTTCTTTTTTTAATATCTATGAATCAACATGACTTTTTGAGAGAGATAGTGATGGAGTTCGCGCGTTGTTTTCTCTATGGTTTTGAATCCAGAATTTAAAAAACAAAATGAAAGCCATCAGAAGGGAATTGCTATCATTGATTTCTATGAGGAATTTTAAGTATACACTGATTTATTCAAATTGTTGTTTATCTTATTTGCTGTTATAGACATGTTTCAACCAAGTACCCTCTGGCCATCTTCAGAAAAATGACCAAGAAACAGGATAAAAAATAACACAGTAATATCCCCAATTAACCAAAAACAAAAACAAAAGATTGTCTGATGATGGCTAGTGGGTACTTGTCTGTAATGTTGCGTCTATTATAGCATCTAAAACAATGAAAGATGAAAATAATAGTTTGAATAAATATGCATATATATTGGTAAGGAAATTAGTCAAAATGAAACAGAATACAATGGTAAGAAGCCTGAACAGAATTTTTCTTTCTTTTCCAAATCAATAAATTGTGATAAGCATTTTGAAGACTTATCCCAAATTCTATTTTGAAATCTAATTCAGATATTAATTTTCTTCATGAACAAATTTATTGCATCACCTCTCTTCATTACATTAGAGTGTGTTTCTTTATTAGTAATGTTATTTGCAAAAAAGTCTAATTTGATAAAAACAAAATCTAATTGTGTTATGTGGTTTGTGCTTACCAGTACCATTCTGTGTGGAGATGCAGTTGACAAAATAATAAAATCTCTACATCTCATTAATCAAACAAGTTAAAATTTATATCAACGTATCCATAAATAATTCATGTTTATA
Source organism: Acanthosepion esculentum (assembly GCA_964036315.1). Lineage (NCBI taxonomy): Eukaryota > Metazoa > Mollusca > Cephalopoda > Sepiida > Sepiidae > Acanthosepion > Acanthosepion esculentum. The sequence goes on along the minus strand of OZ038491.1, from coordinate 53,804,555 downwards.
TAAGTCTGGTTAAGAACTAACAGAAGTTCTTCAAGGATTTTCTGTTCATTATTTTTTTATATTTCTGAATATTTTCATCATTTCAATTGAAAGTTTATATATGAATTGTTTCAGCTTTTATAAGCCATTTTCAAAGAGATTTGTCTTTTTATGCTATATCAGTTTCATCATTTTTCAAATATCTCATCTTCATATGTCATATTGTATTTTTAAAGTATTGTTTTCATGTCTTATGTCATGTTCTTATGTCAAGAAATACAGGAAAAAATAAAGCAAAAAATCCTTTAAGTTTTGTTGTTTTTTAAGAAAACTTATATAAGCATATATATACTTTATTATAGGATATTGTATTTGAACATGTAGGAACAACACTACATAAATGCACTCATGTTTTGATGTATATCAACACATCTCATCAGAGAGTAAATAACTGATTATTAGAATTGTTAGGATATCATTACATACAACTTTTTCTCCTGAAAAAAAAAGAAAGAAAAAAAAAAGCAAGCAAGAAAGAAAGACACAAGATATAATCTCTTTTCCAGAGAAAAGGAAGAAGAGAAAGGAAAAATATACAAATTGTTATGTTTATAATCAGTTCATCCAATCAGATTGGCCCATGCTAAGTAAGAGGTCATGAAACACAGATTTAAAATTGCAATGAATACAAACGTTATATTTGAAACAAAGTCTTCGCTACAATGTTAATGTCAAACGGCTGACACTTTCTGTGAGAAAGAAAATGCAATTTAACAATACTTTATAGTAGATGAATAATATGCCTCCTTGAGAAATAAATGAAAGAAAAGGAAAGAAAAATATTTCACAAAATAACAAGAACTAAAAGATCAAACAAAATATTTAAATAAATGGAATAAACGATATATAGGAAGAGGAGATACAAATATGTTTTCTTACCATTTGGAATTGTTAATACAGATAGATAATAATAGAGATAGGAACGTGTTTGCACATTTATTTAGTCGTGTATAAACTTCTCTTCAAATCTGCGCATGTTTTTTTAATGCTATTATTCACCCAATACAAGGCCCAAACCAACTCATAGTAGAGTGTTACTGAATGGGGTTGTTGAAAGTAGATAATGTTTGACACTAGATTTAGGTTAAAAGAGATTATGAATGTAATGGTCAGGAAAACATCCTCTTTAGAGTCTGTTTGATGAAGTAGCTGTTCTTGGGGAGAATCCATCTGAGTGGAACCTCTTTCTGGAATACGAAGGCAATGAGGATGATTTGAATTTGTGTTTGTGGTAAGGCTGATCCTATCTGTAAGAATCTGATCCGGTGGATCTAGGGAATGTGGTTCATTTGAAAATTTCTCTTTCTGGCCCTGAGTTTCTTCACATATTAATCCAATAGAAAACTTGTGTTTCATCATTAAAAGAGACAGATTTGTCAATGGAAACCATGTTCAAAGTAGCTCTCTGTAAGGCAATGAGAAATGCTTTCAATATCATGTTGAAATTAAAACAGTCGTAAAAGTCAGAATTGGTGGAACTAGTGAATATAGTTCAACAGCATTGACTTTGTTTTTTGTATAGTTCAACAGCGTTGACAAACATTGACAGTGTTTGTTAGTAAAGACTGCCTGAGCAACCACTGATAGAATTTTTGACATTGGAAATTTGTGCCCCAATCAAAATTCAAAGATATATCTGTAGTGATATGTTTGTAATATATCTGTAGTAATCCATTTCACATTCCTCACTACCCTATCTTTGTCCTCGTACCTCACATTGAAGTTTGTAATCTTTTTCGTACAAAAACAAAATAAGCCTTCTATGTGTGCCTCAGTTATGCAATTTTTTTTATTAGTCCTAAGTTACTTGGTAATTTATATGACTGTGTATCGCGCAGACTATTTTGTGCCTCTTTCTTCTGGGAGATAGGCCATGTCCATTACTGTCTCAAAGTAATTAAACTTTGTGATCACTCAGTGTTCATCTGCTGAATAAGGCTTAAAAGAGAATTTATTTTTGCTATCTCTACAACACAAAGTTGCATCGAAATCAACAAATGGTAAGAGATTCATAGCTTTTCCACACATTGCATCCATCTTTAATTTTAGTTATTGATCAAATTCAAAGAGGCATTAAATTCAACATTCTTCATCCAATGTTGAAGTTTCTGTGCATAAGTGAATAAAAAGTAAACCAAGAACTTTCTTTCTGGATGGAATGAAAAAGTGGATTGATTGTTTAGAAAAATGTCTAATTCTAAATGGGGAATATGTTTTGAAAAATATGAAGTAGAAATAAATTGATTTTGAGACCAGTTTCCTAATTGCATTTCGTCTAAAACTTTTTTTTCATATGAATGGAAATATTACTTATCAATCAACCCTCATACAAGTAATTAACTGAAAGTACTAGCACATATTAGTATTCATATCAGTAGATATATATATATATATATATATATATATTTTGTATTGGAGCAGGAGATCATTATTTAAACATCTATTATTAAATATAACAGACAATGAATGTTTATTCTATCTGATTAGCTGTTCAAATGTTTGCTTTAATTTCTGGTGAAAATAAAGACAAAAATTGTCCAATGTTTGAATATTTTTTTATTAAGTTGGGCCTAAGATTTCAGCTCACATGAACCATCTTCAGAGTGGTTATACAGACAAAGATATCCACCGTCAAAGATGATATTTTGTTATTTTGATATAGAAGATTGCTATGCAATGTTAATGGTCATAGTATAGCAGACACAGATAATAAGTTCAAGATGCAGTTCTATGACGTCATACCACATGATAGACCAAAGTATTACAACCAATGTCTAGATGCATTGTAATGTGTTGTGACTAGTTTGAAATGTAATTTTGTTGAGTGTGGGTTGCTTCATTTTAATTAAAATGAAACAACCCACACTCAACAAATATTGTTGGACAATTTTTGTCTTTATTTTCACCAGAAATTAAAGCAAATGTTTGAACATTAGAATGGCTCATGATCAGACATAATAGGCATTCATTGTCTGTTATATCTAATAATATATGTTTAAATATATATATATATATATATATATATATATATATATATATATATATATATATGTAAAAGTGGACATTGACCCAAATAAATAAGCGAACAAGCGACTTCAGGTAAATGACGGCCATTATAGACTACCAACAATAAGCTATATAAACAAATTTTTACTACGTTAACCAAAAACACCGATCAAAATAAAAAAAATAAAAAATAAATATATAAGATAAAAAATAAAAATAAAAACAAGCAAAATAATTTGACATAAATAAATAAACAAATAAGCGACTTCCGGTAAAAGTAACCGCCAAAATAGACTACCCATAATGCACCACTGACCCTTATATAAATAGCCGAGAAAAATAACAGCACTAGTCGCCTGACGATTGCACTAGCATGAAACAGACTGTCGCCTCTAAGTGCTGACTTCCATGTCCACTTTTATATTTACACACGCTCTATCTCTGATATTGAGCACATTATCCCATAAATATAGCACACTTTAAGACTATATTTCTTTATATATATATATATATATAAATAATATAATATAATATTATATATATATATCTATATCTATATATATATATATATATATAGAGAGAGAGAGAGACTGAAGATTGCATTAAAGCATAAAACAGACTCTCATCAGTCAGTGTTTACCTCAGTGTCTATGTTTATATTTACATATGCTCTATCTCACTATTTCTGATATTCAGCACTTGTATTCATAAATATAGCATATCGAAGTAATATATATATATATATATATATATATATATATATATATATATATATATATATATATATCCAAAAAAGGAATCTTATTATCTTTAGTTAGTTCATGTGTAAAATTAAGTACTGAATTATTTTTGAAGGCTTGTTGCAAAAAGGTTAATTCATCGAAATTTTTAGCAAGTATAAGGATATCATCAACATAACGGAGGTATATGCTAGGTGTTTCAATAATACCAAAAATTTTATCTTCAAGATGTGACATATAAAAATTGCTAAATGTTAGACCAAGGACAGATCCCATAGAGACACCGTCCACCTGTAAATAAATATTATTAAGGTGGTCATAGAAAGGAACCTGTGTAGTGCAGATTAAAAGGATTTTTTTGAGTATATTCGGATTAATTTTAAGAGGTTGCATAAGAGGGTTGTTATAGATGTAATTATATCAATAGTTTCAATGATGGGGACATTAGTAAATAGACTTTCCACATCAAGGGAAGCTAGTATTCCATTATTCGTTTTATGAGTATGTAAGGTTTTTATTAACCCATGAGTTAATATTATATTTATTAGGTAGATAGGGTGTTATTAATTTATTAATAATTTTTGTCAATTGGTAAATAGGAGTGGTTACTTGAGAAATAATGGGACAAAGAGGGTAGTTAGATTTATGAATTTTAACCATACCATATAGGTAGCCAGGCTTATAGTCTCCTATAATTTTAGACATTGTTAAAAATTTTGACCCTGAAGATGAACAATGATGTTCGAAAGTACTCGGTTATCTTACGGACAATATTTATTTCGATATAATTTTCAAATAAAAAATCTCATTAGAAAATATGAGAAAATTCAAAAGAAAATATGCAGGACTATGTTGTCTTTGACATTCAACACAACATGTTTAAAAGAAAAGTTGCTGCCAAATTACACACACACATATATATATATATATATATATAGCAAGGTAAAGAAGGGTTTGGTAATCTGTATGGATAATTCCAAAGACGATGTAATCCAGAGAGCTCAATGTAACAACAAATATTAGTTAATTAAAAAAGAGACAACCTTAAGGTTCCATGACTATAATTTATAAATAAATTATAGTCATGAAACCTTAAAGATTTTTCTTTTTTAATTTAATTAATTTATATATATATATATATATATATATATATATATATATATATATATATATAGTGAGAGAAAGAGATTTGAAAACACAGGAAAGCATCTTTTTTAAGGATTCTTTTCAACCAACACTTCATCACAAGAATATGCTGGTAAATATTAAATTGACAGAACAACAATTCACATTTAGTTTACTCATGGTGACTTTTCTTCTCCCCCTCATATTTTTCTTTTCTCACAGTGCAAATTTTTATTGAAAGAGTAGCCAAAAATTTTGTTGTATGTTTTCAAATTGATATCCATTATAATCCAGATATTGCTGACAATGTAAATCCCAAGCTGTAATCAACATTTTGATGGGTTTCTTGAACTTTTATGAAAAACCTTTCTTGTGGTTCTACAGAAAGATGCTGAGAATACCATGGACTGAACAAGTGAGCAACAACAAACTTTTAGAGAAAACAAAAACAGAAAGGTTAGTTATAGTTAGAATTGGAAAGAGAGAGTTGAAATTTCTAAGGAAGTTAATAAGGAAAGAGGATTTAGAAAATTTGACACTCATAGGTTAAATTGAAGGCAAGAGGAATAGAGGAAAACAGATTATGACCTACCTAACAAGCTTGTGTGAGAGATAGCAAAAAGACAAAATTTACTAAGAACTACAAAGGACAGGAAATAATGGAGAGCCATGATTACCAACGTCTTGAAGTCAAAATCCAAAAGAAATAGAGCAAAGATGAAAATATGGATATCTCCATCATTTTTTTTTAACAAACGATGAAACAGTTTTTCAGACAAAATTGCTCCTTAATGCTCTCAGTCTGATTGATTTGATATTAACTGGTTCATCTAATTAGTTTGGCACAAGGCCATTAGTTTGTAGCAATGTAAGAAAATTAAACTCCAAAATAGCTCATAAAACAGCCTTGCTCCCCAATACTCCATAGCAAGGTGCATACAAAGATGGACATCCTAAAATAAATAACCCCAGATTTATTATTTATTATTATTATTTATTATTCATGCTAGTGTGAATTTAATAATAATCATATTTTTTGTCTTTTTTTAATACAACATCCCTTCCAGACTTAAACAATCATGACTCTCTGCAGATTCCTTTTCTGTGAATTGCCAAACATTCTCAAGAAAGATGGTTGCCTGTTGCCTTCATCATTGTTTAGAATTCAATGTTTTCTTTCTATTAGACTGGTTGCCACCCCAGTCTAGATAACCCATTCTATTCTGCTATCTATGACTTGTTGGGGTGGAAAGAAGGCATAGGCTTATGCTTCTCCCAAGTGCATGGTGAAAGTAAATACAAGAAGACTGGAGTGAGATAGTTGTACTAATAATAAAAAAAATATTATTCATTTAAGATTAGCATTTCTTTCATTTTATTGCAATTTTTAAAGTCTTACTGTTATGTAATATCTGTTCTCCTAACAGCCAATGCTAGACAGTATCCCCAAAGGTGAAAAAGAGACCGGAAGCAACAGAAATCTACTGCTACAGAATGATGCTGGGGATACCATGGACCAAATACATGAGCAATGACATAGTTTTAGAGAAAATTCAGAAACTTATTCTTAACATCAGGAATTGATAGCTGAGAATTCTGGTATGTATAATGAGGAAAGAGGGCTTGGAAAATCTAATACTCACAGGAGAGATTGAAGCCAAGAGGGATAGGGGAAAGCTGTACATAACATAGTGAGCTTGATTAAATGGATGGTGGCACAGAATTTGGAAGAAATAACAGACAAATTATTAAGAGCTACAAAGTAGAGAATATTGTGGAGGGCCATGATCGCCTACATCCTGAGAGGACATAGCACTTGAAGAAGAAGTAGTTTAGAGTATTGACTAGAGATACTGATAGTCCAGTGTGACTTGAACACACATCCTTCACCTTCAGGTTTCCTCAGGAAACCTGTCTTAATCTGACGTCTATCTTACCAACAAGGTCTTTGGACTGCAAATATATAATCTTTTGAAGCAAGCAATCTTTTAAAGCAGTTGTCTCCCTTGTTATCCTGTTAGGCTTGTAAGGTTTTCATCAATGTCTTCTGACTGAATCAATGTGTGACATCTTATAATTTATTGACTAGACTGGTATAATAAAAAAATTGTAGAGAATATCAATTTGAGAAAATGCAATAAAAGTAACATATATCATTCCAGATATTTATGAAGATATGATTAAATACAGCGACAAAAAAAATGTTGTTCTCTTTAACTAGATATAAATTTGTATACATATATATGTGTGTGTGTGTGTATTTGGGCAGCAATCCTTCTTTTATGCAAGTTTCATTATAGATGACTAACAAGGTCCTGTAATTAAGTTTTTTTTATTTAATTATTCTTGCATTCATATAGATGTTTTATTTTCCAGACATAAAGTTTGTAAAAATTGTCGAAATGTTCTGTGTATCTCAACACTTTTCACTATTCTATTAACCATTATGAAGGGTCTTTTTCTATATTTTATTTTTAGCAGAATGTGTAGAATGGGAATGTTTTTGTTATTTTCCAAACATGCATGATCAGAACATTGTAGCCATGTTCTTCATTGATGATTTTGAGTATTGGCTTTTTCTTTTTTATTATTAGTGTTTCCATTATTTTATATATATGTATATATATATATGACAAAAGAACAACTTATTTTAGCTGCTGCGATTTGTGCTCTGATGGTCTTTATCAAAGCGAATGTAAGTATTTTTATATTGCAAAAAGTATTTCTAAATAGAAGTAAAAAAATGTTGTTACTTTTAAGAATATTTTAAATTTAAGAACATTCACTGACAGTCAAGGTAAATCAAAGGATGAAACATATTGTCTAAGTTGTCATTTACAGATCTATACTTATTGAATTTTTACAGATACATACATATATATATATATATATATATATATATATCCATAATTTAAAAGCCTTAAAAAACTCAGCCCAATAATTATTGAGAAAAACCCTTTGATAAAAAAAGCCATGTAAATAAACAAATAAACAAACAGATCAAATAGATAATAATGAAACATAACCTTCTAGTCACTCAACGACTCAAGGCAAACCCATAAATAAAAAAGACGCCGTCTGACTAGCATAAGCCAAAAACACTCTGGACATTGTAACTTGATACGCTTCTTTAGAAAGGGACTGGCCTGTAGATAAAAATTAATTCTTAATTCTTAGCCCCTTAAACCACCAAACTTCAACGGCCGAAACTAGCCGTTTCCATAGCAACAAATGTTCCAATGATACCGTAGTTATAAACACCAGCTAACCAAAAGATAGCTTATTCCCAAATTCTCGCTTGACAAGGAAGCGGGTCCAGACGCCTTAACTCTTCATAACTTAAAAAATTATGTTAGGGGTCTCGGCTCTCGCTTTTGAAACATGAGAACTCTTATGTAGCGGAGGAATCATATTTTTAAAAACTAAAAATATCATTATAATATATATATATATATATATATATATATATACATATATATATACATATATATATATATATATATATATGATAAGATAAAAACATAGATAAATTCAATACTATTCAAATGCCAATATTTATTAAATAAATTGTTTACAATGCAAAAATGTTTATGTCAGGGAGACATTTTATGATCTAAAAACCTGCATCTATGAACACAAGAGAGATTTGCATTTGGTCAATCTTTCAAGCTCTCTCATATTACACAGGAACAAAAAGGGCCATAACTTTAATTTTACTAATACCACCCTAATAAAAAAAGAGCATAATTAAGGAGAAAATAATTTGAAAGTTTAATAATATTATTATTATCAGCTATAAACATCGCTAACCTTTATTGAATTCATTCTTAAAGAATTTAACTTATGTCTATCTGATACAGACAGTACATACATCACAACATTCCCATATCAACAAATGATAAAACCAACAGACATGTTGTCTGCTGGACATACACAACTGACCAATGAGAATCAAACTACAGAAAAAAAATTTTTTTTTTCCTTGCTTCATATTTCAGTTCGTTTTTCACCTAAATGTTTTTAACATTTTTAACCATTCCAATTCTCCAATTCCTATATGGGGTTTTCACATGAACCCTTTTAATCCTAATTTCATATTACCAGTGTCACAATAGTCATATATATATATATATATATATATATATATATATATATATATATATATATATGATGAAGAAATATCTTTTATTTTCATAATTGTTTTAGACAGTGTTTCATTACTTCTCACTGAAGGGGTTTTTCATGCAGAAATGGAAAATTGCAATTCAGAAAAGAATAGTATACTTATTACTAAGCTCATGCTGATCCATAAAACAATTTGGGTTTTCTATGGTAGCCCATTGATTATTACAAGCCAGAAAATTATTTACTTCGCAGAAACTAATATTGATGAAGAATGACTTGAAGGCATGATAACAACTGTCCAATATAATGTTCCTAGAACTGATGGTGTATATTTTGAACTCAAATCAATACTTGGTTTTGCTTAGAGTACTTGGTATTCTCAACTTGTTTTTAAGCATCATGAAGTAGATACTGTGTAGTTTTATAAAGCTGAAAGTGGGTGCCTCTTATCAAAATTATTAGTTTTAATTTTTTTCTTATTTTACATTGAATGTGTACATGTGTTGTGTGTAAATCTTTTCTATGTAAATTACCATTACGTACAGAAAGCATACATAACTCTACCAAATAACAGAAACCATATCACTGGAGGACTTCCAACAGCAGCATCAACTAAAATCTATAGCAAATGTAATTCAAAAAGAAAATGATATAGTCAAGATGTTGATGTTTCATACAACTCTTTTTTTAAATTTTTTTTTTTAAGCAAATCACCCCAAGCAAGGCAGGAGTGCTACTAGCATGCAAGGGGTTACTGGGAGTAAAAGTAAAGAGGTGTATTTGGGAAAAGGATAGCGAAGGATAGGGATCAAGGTTAAGGCATCAGAAGATGTCGATTGACATTACATTTGAATATTTTAAGATTATAGCTATCAGGGAAGCAAGTGATAGGAAGGAAGTTCCACTGACAGGAGGTGCGAGATAAGAAGCTGTTAGAGTAGAAGAGATGGCTACATTTAGCAGTGAAAGGATGTGAATGAGATGCCAACCTAGTAGCATGCTTAAATTAATGCAGTTTGAGAACCAGTGAAAGTGGCTCGTTGGAGCAGTTGCCACGTAAATACTTGTAGAAAAGGCAGAGGGAATCTACAGTACGTTTGTGAGATAGCTACTACTGACGGGATGCCAGATCAGGACCAACCACGTTGCATATCCATCTCTGGATTTTGTCTAAGTCCTCGAGATAAATAGCGGGAGTAGCAGACCTTATATAGTAGCCGTATTCCATGCAAGGGCGGATGGTTGATTTGTAGATTTGAAGGATGGACTCAGTCGAGAAAAACCTTCTGGCATAACACAGAGAACCAACTTTCCTTGTGGTAGATGAAACTATAGATTCATTGTAGTTGTTCCACTTCAGGTGAGACCAATCAAGTGCAGAGAGGTGCTCTCATGGAGTTTGGCATCAGCCATCCTGATTGGAGACAGGGAGGGTTCTCTGCAGTGGGTAACTGAGAACAGTTCCGTTTTAGAGACATTAAAGTTGACACGCCATTTCCTGTCCCAGTCAACCACAGATTGAAGGTCTTTCTCAAGGCCTACAAAACAAGGTTAGTTTTATCAACAATGCTGGATTTACTATCGAGGCAGGAGTAAATAGTATTGTCGTCAGTATAGATGTCAACTTGGGAGTTGATGATATCAGGAAGGTCATTGATGAAGAACCCAGGATAGTGTAGGACCCAGGATAGAGCTTTGGGGGACACCAGTGTTCGTGTGAAAAGAACTGGAGGAGAACCCGTTTAGGACGACCTTCATTTCACGGTTTGACAGGAATAATTTTTGTTACACCGGCCTTTCTAACACAAGGGAATTACATTGGTTCTCACTATATATAGTGCCAGTAATACCTACCCGGGGTGTGTAAGCAGCGACAGTACTACAACTGCCTAGCTGAGTAGTACCCGTTTCCTACCTTTGTATCTGTGATGTTAAATACACTTGTTCCTTAAACCAACCTCGACTTGATTTTCTTCTTTTTACTATTGTGCCATGACACAACGATTTTATTAAGTCAAGTAATTATCCTGTAATGCCGTATCCCTGAAGCTTACAAAGAAGGCCAGTGTGCCAGACCCTATCAAATGCTTTATACAGAAGTTTAAGAAGCCGCCATCATTACTGGAAAGATCAATAAAAGTTACTGGACTTAAGAAGCCAATTTTCTTGACAAATTAATTTCAACCTATGATGGTGTCACTGGCTGCTCAGTGAATGTCAAATGAAGAAAACAGCTAATATTACCATTAGCAAGAGTGATTAGGAGAACATATACTCCACTTTGATCCTATTCCAATGGCTAGAGTGGGAAGAATAGTTTAACTATAGTAGTACTGGCTGCTTGGCCAATGAATGCTGAATGTTTCCTTGTAAGGAAATGGCTAATATTACCATTAGAGCATGGGTCAACAACCCCTGGCACATGGGCCACATCCAGCCTGCAAAGGATTTTTGCCAACTTTAACACCTGGACACAAATCATTTAATTAATTTGTCGAGAAAGTGGCAGAAACATATCAGTTGCAGTTAATCAACTTACAATGCAAAGGATTTTTAAAATCAAAATGTAATTGCAAATCCACTACTGACTTCTACAAGAAATATGTTTTCCCAAGTGGAAAATATAAAATCCTATTGAATGATATCATAATTTGGAAGTACATATACTTGTGAACAACTTTTTCGAAAATGAAATATATCAAAATCGTTTTTCGAACAAGGTTGGGTGATGATGACCACCTGGATGATGTTTTGTTCCAATTGCTGACAAATATTTCACCTGATGTGGAGAAGTCATCAAACTATAAGCAGAAACAAATGTCTCATTAAATAATTTGCCATTTTTAACTTTATTTTGTTTGTAGTAAGGAATTTGCA
>OZ038491.1:53720143-53787643 GCA_964036315.1 Acanthosepion esculentum | reverse complement strand
AATGATGAGAGTGAGTTTTCTTAGCTGCCGTACCTTTTTAATCACCATTAGACTCAGCCAACATTTTTTGAATCCTCTGTACTGTCCGCAGATTGACACCCAAACACTGTGAAATGTTCGTATTGGAGATTCTGGCACAAATGCCAAGCAGTACAGCATACCATTTCCAAATTTCTGGTGTAGTGAATTGTGTCATTAGCTCTTTTTCTCACAGATGGTGCCCAACTGACCCCACTATATTGTGCTGTTGACAAAATCAAAGACAAACAATGCACATGTGCAAATTAAAAATATAAAATGGTGACAATTTATCCATTGCTCCCTGTGTATTTGTAGCATATGGCCATATGTGTGTGTGTGTATGTGTGTGTGTGGGTGTGAGAGAGAGAGAGAGATTATGCTTGGAGATATATATATATATGTATATGATCATGCCATTTACCAGTGACGTACATTAGATTCAACCTCCAATATCTCTGTTGCCAATTTTATTACCAAGCAAAACTTGCTATCACCATTTTTCTGCTTTAACCACACGTCCTGTATAAGTAAATTTACATGTTGGATTAATCAGATACACTCTGTCAAGTGGTCACTGAACAATGTACTGATCAAAGTGTTACAATCCCATCTCCACAAAAAAAAAAACTAGCAGATAACAGTCTGGTCTAGAAAAAAAAATATCGAAAGCCTTGAACAGTGATGCATACAGTCTCTGCTTTTTGTGCCTCAGACTTTTTCTTGTGCAAATTATTGATCTGACTGATTCACACGTCTTTTAGAAGGTTGTGAAAATCAATAGGGAGAGAAGGGGATGAAATTAGTGGAAAAAGCAAAGAAAATCTTCTACGTGCTTCCCCGGCTTCTCTATCATCTCCGTTATTATCCAGGCATCAGCATTTCTCACGTTTCGCGTCCCTTGAATAATATATATATTTTGATAGACAATATGGATAAGTAACAAGTTGCCAAATGTTGGTGTCTGTATCCTTTAGAAAATATACGTGTATTTTTTTTTTTTATTCATTTATGGTTATAACATTGTTTTGTATGTTTTATTTCTCTTGGTGGTGCTAATGATAATGGCAATATCAGCCATTGTCTTATAAGGAAACATTCAGCATTCATTGAGTGAACAGACAGTACCACTCAAGTTAGACTTTTCTTCAATCCCTGCTCATTCCTGTGATCAAAGTGTTGTATCTGTTCTCCTCATCTGTAATTGTAATGGAAATATTAGCTGCTTCCTTATAAGGAAACATTCAGCATTCATTGAGTGAACAGACAGTACCACTCAAGTTAGACTTTTCTTCAATCCCTGCTCATTCCTGTGATCAAAGTGTAGTATCTGTTCTCCTCATCTGTAATTGTAATGGAAATATTAGCTGCTTCCTTATAAGGAAACATTCATTGAGTGAACAGACAGTACCACTCAAGTTAGACTTTTCTTCAATCCCTGCTCATTCCTGTGATCAAAGTGTAGTATCTGTTCTCCTCATCTATAATTGTAATGGAAATATTAGCTGCTTCCTTATAAGGAAACATTCAGCATTCATTGAGTGAACAGACAGTACCACTCAAGTTAGACTTTTCTTCAATCCCTGCTCATCCCTTTGATCAAAGTGTAGTATCTGTTCTCCTCATCTGTAATTGTAATGGAAATATTAGCTGCTTCCTTATAAGGAAACATTCAGCATTCATTGAGTGAACAGACAGTACCACTCAAGTTAGACTTTTCTTCAATCCCTGCTCATTCCTGTGATCAAAGTGTAGTATCTGTTCTCCTCATCTATAATTGTAATGGAAATATTAGCTGCTTCCTTATAAGGAAACATTCAGCATTCATTGAGTGAACAGACAGTACCACTCAAGTTAGACTTTTCTTCAATCCCTGCTCATCCCTTTGATCAAAGTGTAGTATCTGTTCTCCTCATCTGTAATTGTAATGGAAATATTAGCTGCTTCCTTATAAGGAAACATTCAGCATTCATTGAGTGAACAGACAGTACCACTCAAGTTAGACTTTTCTTCAATCCCTGCTCATTCCTGTGATCAAAGTGTAGTATCTGTTCTCCTCATCTGTAATTGTAATGGAAATATTAGCTGCTTCCTTATAAGGAAACATTCATTGAGTGAACAGACAGTACCACTCAAGTTAGACTTTTCTTCAATCCCTGCTCATTCCTGTGATCAAAGTGTAGTATCTGTTCTCCTCATCTATAATTGTAATGGAAATATTAGCTGCTTCCTTATAAGGAAACATTCAGCATTCATTGAGTGAACAGACAGTACCACTCAAGTTAGACTTTTCTTCAATCCCTGCTCATCCCTTTGATCAAAGTGTAGTATCTGTTCTCCTCATCTGTAATTGTAATGGAAATATTAGCTGCTTCCTTTTAAGGAAACATTCAGCATTCATTGAGTGAACAGACAGTACCACTCAAGTTAGACTTTTCTTCAATCCCTGCTCATTCCTGTGATCAAAGTGTAGTATCTGTTCTCCTCATCTGTAATTGTAATGGAAATATTAGCTGCTTCCTTATAAGGAAACATTCAGCATTCATTGAGTGAACAGACAGTACCACTCAAGTTAGACTTTTCTTCAATCCCTGCTCATTCCTGTGATCAAAGTGTAGTATCTGTTCTCCTCATCTATAATTGTAATGGAAATATGAGCTGCTTCCATATAAGGAAACATTCAGCATTCATTGAGTGAACAGACAGTACCACTCAAGTTAGACTTTTCTTCAATCCCTGCTCATTCCTGTGATCAAAGTGTAGTATCTGTTCTCCTCATCTATAATTGTAATGGAAATATTAGCTGCTTCCTTATAAGGAAACATTCAGCATTCATTGAGTGAACAGACAGTACCACTCAAGTTAGACTTTTCTTCAATCCCTGCTCATCCCTTTGATCAAAGTGTAGTATCTGTTCTCCTCATCTGTAATTGTAATGGAAATATTAGCTGCTTCCTTATAAGGAAACATTCAGCATTCATTGAGTGAACAGACAGTACCACTCAAGTTAGACTTTTCTTCAATCCCTGCTCATTCCTGTGATCAAAGTGTAGTATCTGTTCTCCTCATCTGTAATTGTAATGGAAATATTAGCTGCTTCCTTATAAGGAAACATTCAGCATTCATTGAGTGAACAGACAGTACCACTCAAGTTAGACTTTTCTTCAATCCCTGCTCATTCCTGTGATCAAAGTGTAGTATCTGTTCTCCTCATCTGTAATTGTAATGGAAATATTAGCTGCTTCCTTATAAGGAAACATTCAGCATTCATTGAGTGAACAGACAGTACCACTCAAGTTAGACTTTTCTTCAATCCCTGCTCATCCCTTTGATCAAAGTGTAGTATCTGTTCTCCTCATCTGTAATTGTAATGGAAATATTAGCTGCTTCCTTATAAGGAAACATTCAGCATTCATTGAGTGAACAGACAGTACCACTCAAGTTAGACTTTTCTTCAATCCCTGCTCATTCCTGTGATCAAAGTGTAGTATCTGTTCTCCTCATCTGTAATTGTAATGGAAATATTAGCTGCTTCCTTATAAGGAAACATTCAGCATTCATTGAGTGAACAGACAGTATCACTCAAGTTAGACTTTTCTTCAATCCCTGCTCATTCCTGTGATCAAAGTGTAGTATCTGTTCTCCTCATCTGTAATTGTAATGGAAATATTAGCTGCTTCCTTATAAGGAAACATTCAGCATTCATTGAGTGAACAGACAGTACCACTCAAGTTAGACTTTTCTTCAATCCCTGCTCATTCCTGTGATCAAAGTGTAGTATCTGTTCTCCTCATCTGTAATTGTAATGGAAATATTAGCTGCTTCCTTATAAGGAAACATTCAGCATTCATTGAGTGAACAGACAGTACCACTCAAGTTAGACTTTTCTTCAATCCCTGCTCATCCCTTTGATCAAAGTGTAGTATCTGTTCTCCTCATCTGTAATTGTAATGGAAATATTAGCTGCTTCCTTATAAGGAAACATTCAGCATTCATTGAGTGAACAGACAGTACCACTCAAGTTAGACTTTTCTTCAATCCCTGCTCATCCCTTTGATCAAAGTGTAGTATCTGTTCTCCTCATCTGTAATTGTAATGGAAATATTAGCTGCTTCCTTATAAGGAAACATTCAGCATTCATTGAGTGAACAGACAGTACCACTCAAGTTAGACTTTTCTTAAATCCCTGCTCATCCCTGTGATCAAAGTGTAGTATCTGTTCTCCTCATCTCTAATTGTAATGGAAATATTAGCCACTTCCTTATAAGTAAACATACAACATTTATTGACCAAGCAACCAGTGCTACTTTCAGTTGATATTTATAAAATCTTTCAATTAAAACAAATTTTTAGGCAAATAGGTTTCTTAAGTTCATTGACTTTTATTACTCTTTCCAATGTTGATGGAAGTTTCATTCCTAACCTTTTGTTTGAAGTCATGTGAAATGTTAACATCTTGATTATATCATTATTTTCTCTCTTAGTTACATGTAATATTCAGTTTGTTTAGTGTTGTTGAAAGTCCTCGAGTGATGTGGTTTCTATTAGATACAGTTCTTTGTGATTCTGTAACAGCAGTCCATGAGGTTCAAAAAGCATGGTCCTCTCTTTCACAGGCTTCATTCACTTGAAGCTCTTTTGAATCATTGATCTGAGAAAATAGTTGTATACAGTTGACAGTTTAGATATTTCTGAATGAATTTGGCGCCATGACTAACCTATATGAAAGGAGTTGTAATTACCAAGATTTTCTTGGTTTTTATTTTAGTAGAACTTCAGAAATAAAACAAACAGACTCAAGGGTATAAAATAAATAATATATTTTTTATTTATTTGCTTTAGAGTGAAGTGATTTCTTTGATATTTGGTGCAGCAAAATGTTCATTTATAAGGTGGATAGTGGTAGCTGTCTAGAGAAATGCCCATTTCAGCTTTGTCGGGGTAGTTTTAAAGTCAGACCTTGCTTGTAGTAGTAGTCATTTTATAAATAGGTCAGTGTCAATCTACTGTGTTTTTCTCGACCCTAAGAAGGGCAGAAATATCATTAGCAGATGACATCTTAGCTACTTTACATGTCGCCCACAGCTGGTTTCTCTTGCAGCTGTGTCTCTTATTCACTGGTTTCTGTTTTTCCTATTGCCATAATGTAACTTCTTTCTGCTTTTTCTATAAATACTTTCATGGTAATTGTTCTGATGAATTTTCCTCTATGGTACCTAGACTTTATGAATTATGTGGGGTACTACATTGGCAACAAGGTCTTATCATTTTACATTTGAATTGGTTAAATGTAACCATAAATTCTTTGCTAACAGTTTCCTTTCTTGTACTTCTCACATGTGGAACTTCTTTCCAGCTTCTTACTTACCAGCAAATTTTGTTCTTCAAAAATTTAAATGCAATGTCAATCGTTATCTACTGTCTTCTTTTTTCCTCTTCTTTTATTGTTTTCTCTTCTTTATAATGTTTTTCTTTTTCTCATTCTTTCACACTTAGTAACCCCTTGTGTCTTAGTGGTTTTATTGCATTACATGGAGTGAAATGATAGATAAAAAATATGCATCAGTGGCCAACAAATAAATAATATATATCCAGCAACATCCCCACAAAATATGTTAAAATGTATTAAGCAAATAGAAAATATTCCCATGTTTCAATGTTTTCGTCTTATTGACTCATACTGTTCTCTTTTCAATAATCTACCATTGATCTAATTTGGCATTCTGTCCTTTTCCACAAGCTCAAGTGCTATGGTGGTACTGGGCAAATATTTAGTTTAATCAAATCATTCCTGAAAAATCATGTAATGAAGATCATGTTGAATGGAGATGCTTCTAGTTTATTTCACATGAATGTGGGGTTTCCCTCAACGTTCTATCAACCTTACATTGTTTCTTATCTTCATCAACAATCTTCCTGATGTCATCAGTTCCTGGCTAGGTATTTTTATGCTCTTGACAACTATTTACTCTTGTCTTTGTAGCAATTCCAACAGGTCTGACAAAGTAAAACTGGCAACTGCTCTTGAAAAAAGTCTCCAGTCAGTGATTAATTGGGGCAAGGAATGGTTTGTAAATTTTAATGTCTCCAAAGCAAAATTGCTTTCATTTAATCACCATAGAGAACCTTTTCTGCCTGATATACCTGATGCTAATCTCCAGGAGAGCAACACTTTGTGTCTTTTTGAACTCACATTTTCCACTGATATGAAATGCAGTTATTATATTGGATCACTTGCTAGGACTACTGCTAGGGAACTGCATTGTACCAGAAAATTTTCTCATCAGATACAATCTTAGAATACTACTATAGATCTCAAGATTCTTGACAAAATTCAAAGAAGAGTTTGTAATGTAACTGATCCTGACTTCACTGATGTGACGTGGCTTCTCTCTGCCTTTTCTATAAATATTTTAATAGCAATTGTTCTAATGAGCTTTCCTCCTTGGTGCTTTGACCTCATGAATTTAAGTGTACTACTAGATCAGCAACTAGGTTTCACTATTTTACTGTTGAATTAGATAGATACAACTATCTGTTCTACTCTAATAGTTTCTTTTCTCGCACTTCTCAGCTGTGGAACTCCCTTCTGGTTTCTTGCTACTCTGCCACCAATGGTCTTCAAAACTTTATTTGCAATGCCAACTACCATTTTCTGTCTTGCTGAATTCTGTTCTTTTATTGTTCTTTTTCTCCACATAAGTCTTCTCATTCTCTTTCACTCACCATGCGTCTTAATGGCATTATTGCCTTCCTTGGGGTGAAATAATTAAAAAATATCTATTATGCAGGGTGATTATGAATATTCAAAAATTCTGAAGTGTGATAAGATATATTTCTTACATGGCTCTTCCCCCCCCCCCATTTCAAAATTTTTCTCATTGTCAGTCATTTTTACTTTACTCTAGAAATAGAAAAAGTCATCACCAATCAAGATATTAAGATGTGAATAAAATCACCAATCAATATTGGGATTTGCATTTCCTTCCTCTGTGTACCACGTTCCTTCATGACGTGGGTGATCATGGATCTCTAGGGCTTCCTGTCCATTGTAGCCCTTAGAAACATTTTTACTTTTTCCAAGTCACCTTACCCTGCAGTTCTACCTTCTATTCAGGTAGGTGGTGCACTGCTTTCCCCTACCTCTCTTGCCCACAGTATGCTCTGTGAGGGTCAAGTTCTCCAAGCCCTCATTCCTCATTATCTCTCCAAGAAATTTTAACTCAACTGTCTCATTCTCATTATAAGTGTTCTTTTTGTTAACATTGTTTTAAAAGACTTCCTTGTTGCTTACTAACACGCCCATCCATGAATTTTCCAGAAATTACTTCAGATGTGGTCTCCATGCTTTTGCTTTATTTTTTCCTTTTTCTAAGAATTTATTTTATTATTTATTGGTCTATTGGTTTTCATTTTGGTTGTTTAGTCAAACTACCTTTCCCATTGTACCTCCTCCAGCCCTGTTTATCATGGACAGCCGAATGAAAACAGTGTATCCCGTAAGGATTTAATAAAAGATTTAGTTAAAATTTCCCACAAGGGTTACTATGATAGACAGCTGAAAAGACAGAGGATATAATGGATAAAACACTGGAAATAAAACAACCAATTTGGTGACACTGGTAGGTCAATTGAATAAGAAAATTAGTATAGCCAATATCTTTGAGAAGACTTAATGATATACTAAATACTGTTTAGACTTCTTTTTCATATTCTTTGTCTACAGTTGACATATTAATGACTGTTTTCACATTGAAATTTTGCTTTCCTTAAAAGTGTAAGTTTCTCTTATTCACATCATATATAACCTGACGATGTTTGGGAAATAGATTGGCCAAAACATGTCAGCAATTTCAAGCATAGATCCATTATAAAGAAATTGAGTAAAATGAAATTGAATATAGAATAGGCTGTGTCAACGGTAGTTTCATCCAACACCGCAAACTGTTACAAAACCAAATACCCTCATCAGGTTCAGACTTTCATATGGATATCATGTATGGTGCCAGACCCATTCAGAAATATCTAAACTGTCAGTTGTATACAACCACTTCCTAATCAATGATGAGATCAATGGTAAAAAAAGTATTCAAATGAATGAAGCCTGAGGCTCTTGGTGAAGGTCTTCCTTCTTTGAACATTGTGGACGGGTGCTATAGAATTCCAAATAATAGAAACTGCATCACTTGATGACTACCAACAGTAGCAACAACTAAAATGGATAGTGTATGTAACCTCAAGAGAAAAAAATGATATAACTAAGATATTAATTTAATTCCACGCTACTTCAAATAAAGGCTTAGGAAGGAAACCTCTATCAGTACTGGAAAGAGCTAGTGGATTTAATAAACCTATTTTCCTGAAAAATTGTTTCAAGAGAAAGATTTTATAAATTTAAATTCTCTGTAGTACTGACTGCTTAGGCAATGAAAGTCAAATGCTTCCTTATGTATTAGTCCTTTGTTCTGTTATCTATTCACATAAACTGATTAAGTTACTTGCTTTTTTCTCCTTGGTTTTCTTGCCCTCAATATATAGAATAAGTGTTATTTTCTCCAGACATTCTTTCCTCCTTTTGCTATCTTTCTTATGGTAGTAATTTTTATAGTAGTTCCTATTTTTATTAAACTTCCTCAATGCTTATGTGATATTCTTAGAACTGGTTTATAGCATCAGCTCTTCGTTATTGTAAATCTCTTTTTCATCTGTTCAGAGACTGTTCAGCATTTTGCATAAAACAAATTTGTTTTAAGTTCACAAAGTTTTTGTGTTATTTTAAACTCAATATTAATTGAAAACTTAAAACCACTAATTTTTTTCAGTTATTTTAAAATTTGAATTTTTAACTGTTCCCTCCTCATCCGGGCACAAATCTCAATGCTGGATGGCCAAGAACCATATGAAGTGCGGATTTTGGTCATGGGATCATCTTGATTCCAAAAAGGTATGTCTATGTAGAGCAAGTGTGGCCCATATTAGAGGGGTTTCATGTACGCAGACAGACAGATGGAATGTGCTGTTTATTTATTTAGAAGATATATTATAAAGCCAATAGACGAAATAGAAACATGATGAGAATAGATATTAAAAATTACAATTTTCAGTCATGCTTGTGTCTTTTCTCAGTGATAAATACACTGATGTTGGTCACTTTTTAAAAAAAAAATCATTTGAACAAAATAATATTACACGTGTAGATCTGTTGTAGTATCTTTCACACTTATTGGAGAGGTATAAACGATAACAGATGACACTTGATTAGAAGATACAGTATTTTTTATGAGTTAGTCTATGTTGTTTTAACCTAGCTAGTGGGGGGTAAGGTCACTGGCCTCTTTTATTTTAGTCCATTTTTCTTTATTATAATTTCCCGACCGATCCCTCATTAGGTAACAGGGACTTGATTTCTATGCTGGGTAAAGGACAACTTTTTACTTCCTCATATTTTCTGAAATGTCTCTGATTGGATGCACATCTCTGTAAAAGATTTATTTGACTGCTTAAATCTCAAACTTTTTTGGCTAGTTATCTGTTATTTCTGCATGGATTAGAATTGTAGTTGGTTTGCTAATATTATCACTTTTCTTTCTTTCTTTTTTTCCTTGTGCACTACATTAGCCATACATTTGCAAAAAATCTACAATATTGTTACATATTACATATGCCAGATACTATAACTGAAGGAAAATATTTAAAGGTACAACATTGTAGTCATTTTTTTATGAAAATTATATTCAGTATAGTATTTACATTAGTCGGACTATTGTCCTCATCTTTGTCGCCATATTTGTCACAACGTTTCGGCCGTTGTACGTTCCGGCCTTCTTCAGGTGGTTGGAATTTCGAACTGAACCCTTTATTTCGATCACTGGGGTAGACTGTTCTAGTTCCACGAGCCATGTTTGATGGATGTCAGTTATCAGTTATCTCCTGCTAATTTTCTCTCTGAAAGTTCTCCACTGCCTTAACCAGGTATTGAACTCACACTCTTTGGGTCTGTCACTGGATCTAACCAACGCCTTTATCCACTGTGCCATGTGTCCTTGAAGGCCGAAGCGTACAACGGCCGAAACGTTGTGACAAATATGGCGACAAAGATGAGGACAATAGTCCGACTAATGTAAATACTGTACATAATACCTCATCTCAGAAATATAGACAGACTCTATATTCAGTATGTTTGTGTAATGATAAATGTTTAGTAAAATATGACAAACAAGAAAGGTTTTTTTTGTGACATGTTTCATCCATCAGGATTTTATAGGACTGGGCTTTGTTGACATTGCCATTTCTACACATGTGCACGAAACGAGAGACACAGGTAATATAGAAATTTTTTAAAGAATATTTTTTGAAACAATTTTTTTTTTCTCAATCTAGCTGAAATCATCTGTATTTTTTTTCTTTATCTGTCCATCACCTTTGACCCTGACTGTGCCACATTGTGACAATATAAAATCTACCAAGAATGGTGATATATTGTAAGAGCCTGGAAACTGTAGGAATTATGGGGGGTGGGGGCGTTTCAATCTCTGTTTTTATTAGCAATATTTTTAATGAGTGATGTGGTGAGATTTTATGTATGTCATAGATTGCTCATAGCAATATACTTGGTCATAAATCAGATTGCAAGTCACACTGTTGATGACGAAAACAAATTTACACCAATGACAACCTGACCCCATGCACTTTATAGCATTTGATTTCATAGTGTCAGCTTTCTTAGTGATTTGCATTTCATTAACAACATCTACCGTTTATTGCTCCTGCTTAAACTAGAAAATATAATAGTTTTATCAATTATGTTCTGATGAATATTTACTCTTCCAGAATTCCTTTTAACTCCTTCTCTAGTGTCGACATGTTATACGTTTTTACAGAAAGTGTCTTCTTCAGACACGAATGAAAAAACACATCCAAAGCGTAACATTCAAAAACCAGCAACAGTTATGTTTATACATTGATCTTTCTTCTTTTTATGGATTTCTGAGGTTGAAATGAGTTCAATTGTCAACTCATACGTCTGAGAGAGGTGTTAGCCACCCATCAGGTGCTTCAATAAGCCTCAGTTTCTTAGTTACTAAATTAAAAACATTCGTCTGAAGATGAAATGTTTTTTCCCAAACTAATTGGCGAGGAAGAGGTTAATAATAGACCGATAATATCAACACTTTTGACACTGACTAGTAAGTACTGCATGTTCCATTTGCACTCATCATATTTTAAATAAATATATTTAATAATATAGTGATTGATATTTATATCCTAAATTTCACATATATGAAGATTGCCATTGGAACAGTGATGGAATATAACCTGAATTCATCATGAAAATTCAAATGTTGTATTAATAAATGCAAAGCAACTTAAATGCTTCAGTGTATAAACCAGTCATAACAAATTTAGTAGAGGACTATCTGTCTATATTTCTGAGATGAGGTATTATGTACACTATTTACATTATTATTATTATTATTATTGTCCTTATTTTTGTCGCCATATTTATTACAACGTTTTGGCCGTTGTACACTCCGACCTTCATGTGGTTGGAATGGCAAACTGAACCCTTTATTTCGCTCACTGGGATAGACTGTTCTAGTTCCATGTGCCATGTCTAATGGATGTCAGTTATCAGTTATCTGCTGCTTAATTCCCTCTCCAAGTTCTCCACTGTCTTAACCAGGTATTGAACTCTCCCTCTTTGGGTCCTGTTACTGAATCTAACTAACACCTTTATCCATTTATGCCATGTGTCCTTGAGGACATCTGTGCATGAATTTCTGTGTATTATAAATCTAATGTCTTCACCATCATTTTTTACCAGTGTTCATATTGCAATTTTTGCTGTTATCATTCTATGTTTTTTACCAGAGCTCATATTACAATTTTTGTTGTTATTATTGCTTTTCTCGGGCACTCCTTATTACTGGTTTCAGTATTGTATTCATTTCTATGCTTGGTCAGCTCAGGAGATTTTTGTGGCCTAGCACATATGCTAGGCCACAAAAATGGCACGTGAAACTAGAACAGTCTACCCCAGTTCGACATTCCAACCACCTGAAGAAGGCTGGAGCATACAATCGCCGAAATATTGTAATAAATATGGCGACAAAGATGAGGACAATAGTCCGAATAATGTAAATAGTGTTAGTAGAGAAGATAAGGAAATTTAATATAGAATAGGCTGTACTAGAGATAGTTTTGACCAAAAGCACAAATTGTTACAAAACTCACTCCCATAAGTACCTGGCTCCTCCAGCTATCCTTTACCTTTACAAGAGCCAGATCAGGCCAAAAATGGAGTACTGTTGTCATATTTGGGTAGGAGCTACCCAGATCTCACTCTTCAGTCTCTCAAAAGCATCTCTGAGCCATTGTGGGCAATGAATTATCCTTCATCTTTCAACCTCTTTCCCACAGGCAGGATATAGCAAGCCTCTTGCTGCTCTGCCACTACTTCCACAGAAAGTGCCCAGACGAACTCCATACACTGGTCTTGCCAAGTCAAACCTTCACAGCAAGAACATGGCACACCATTTATACAATGGCACCCCCCCCATATTCCAGCAGTGAAAAGTAAGTTCCACTCAAGAAGCTTCTTCCCATGAACCACTTCCCTGTAGAAGCGACTCCCAACAAAATGTTTCTCCAATCACTACAATCTTAACCTGTTCAAGGCTAAGGTTAACTGTTATCTTACATTACAATACACACAAATGGCTTCCTAATGTAACTCTACCTTGAGTTGCCCTCAGGTATTGTAAAGGGTGAACTTTACTGTAAAAAAAAACAAAAGAAAAAAAGAACCTAAGAACTCAATTCATGTTCTTAAATAGCCTTTTAAGATTGAGGATTTTATATCGATGTCATGCCTGGTGCCAAACCTACTCAGAAATGGCTAAACTATCAACTATATATAACCACTCTCTCAGATCAATGATTAAAAATGGTTTCCAATACATGAGAAAATAAGGATATAATCAAGATGTTGGCATTCCACACTACTTCAAATAAAAGGTTAGGAAGGAAACTCCCATTAATACTAGAAAGAGTGATGACAGT
Source organism: Acanthosepion esculentum (assembly GCA_964036315.1). NCBI lineage: Eukaryota > Metazoa > Mollusca > Cephalopoda > Sepiida > Sepiidae > Acanthosepion > Acanthosepion esculentum. The sequence continues at coordinate 53,774,563 of OZ038491.1, read as the reverse complement.
AGACTTGTGAAAACTATTTTCATGAATAATTGTTTTAAAAGAAAAATGTTATAAATTTCAACCATATATACATAACTGTTCAGTTAATGAATGCAAAATGTTTCCCTAACAAAAATGGCTAATCTCACCATTATTATAAAGATATAAATGTCAAAAGGGAAACTATTTTAAAATGATTGGAATACAATGTTGGAAATTGTTGAATATAAGTCTCAGAACAATCAAAACCTTGTTTAAAAATGTCAGAAAAAGATTCACAAAAATAAAAAGGGTATCAGCAAAAAAGCATAATGAAGAAGTTGATGTTAGAAATGTAAACTGAGAAAATAAAAGCAACTAAATTAACCCCTATATCCCATTCCCACCCCTTCACCGTTGAAACTGTTAGATGTAGACGTCTTTTCTACTCCAATAGCTTCATGTCTCGCACATCTCGCCTATGGAACTCTCTTCCCTATTACTGTTTCCCTGACAAATACAATCTCCAACGGTTTAAGTGTAGCGTCAATCGTCATCTCCAATTGCCTTGATCTATCCACTTCCTGACATCTTTCATTCCTATCTGCTCTCGCTCTATATCTTCCGTAACACCCCTGCCTCGATCGACCCTCCGTCCTTCTCTTTCTCCACATCCCTTTCTTTACCACTCCTATCTGCTCTTCCTCCAACCCTTCTGTAACCCCATGCGTGATAGTGGCCACCGGCCTTGCTTGGGGTGATACGCTTAAAAAAAAAAAAAAAAAAAAAATCATCACAAAAATGGTGAAAATTAGTTGAATAAGTACAGATTTTTGATGATGAAAGGAGAGCTACATTGGATGGACCTGATGACTGGCTTTCAGATTTAGTCATTCAGGGAAACAATCAACCAATACAACTTAGATGTCAATGCACAATGGGTGGAGTAATAATTTGGAAATGATTGAGGCTTGTCTTATAAGCAGCAGAATTAAAGGTTTCTTTAAAGTTTGTGAGGCTTTCTAGGTAAATGCAGGAAATTATTCATGAGCAAGAGATTCTTTGAGTCATAAAGATCATAAGGCAGTTCATTACATTCACTTGCATACAAAATACCTTACGAAAGGTATGAATACATCTCCTCCAATCAGCTATAGGTTAAATAGTAAAATTTATATTTGGTAAAATCAATGTTATTCTAAAAAATAATTGTTCATGTAATATTCACTCATAGTAAAAGAACTATTCTTACAATACAAAATGTTTTGAATTTAAATAACCCATAAAGGGTTGATAAGCCATAAAAAACAAATCAATCAATCAATCACAACCAAGAAGCATTAACTAAAGAGTGTATCCCTACAAAGTAGTTTTGCTTTACATGCTATAAAGTGGACTATTGCCCATATTGCCAAAAAGGATTTCAAAGACACTAAATTAATCAAATGAACCAGATATTAATTCATTAAAAAGCTTGTGGTCCATCATTAAAAGTGATATATATCACAATAGAAAACAATATTCAAGTAAAGATGACCTCTAGGAATAATCAAAACTGGAGCATATAATGTTAAAGATGAAAGAGTAGAAAATTGAACAAAATCCATGGTTGAAAGGTAAATGAAGGTTATAGTATGTCAAGGAGTCCATATTAAGATGTAAAGTAATAATTGATTCAGGCATATTTGATAGTGCACTAATAAAATATATATTTCTATGGCCTATGTCATTTGTTTTTTTTTTATGAATATTAGAACTTAGTTTGCATTATAAAACTAAACACTCCACTCTAAAACAAGTTATCATCAATATTTTTATCAGGATAGATACTATATGCCCGAACTTGTAAGATATATTGTTTATATAAATATAAGTATATTCTCTTATATATATATATATATATATATATATATATATATATATATATATTGAGAAACAATACTATTAAAAAACTCTCCTATCTGTTAATCAAATATTGTGATGGATAAATGGGTCTATATTATTCAAAAATGAAAATAACATTGACATCTCATTTTAACAGATATATATATATATATATATATATATATATATTATAGCTGTTCACTTGTGTTCCCTTTTGCAGACACTTGCTCAGGCACATTTGTGTTTATTCAACACCCACAGAGCTCACCTGTGGTTTATACTGCAACTATGCTGAGCAGACCTTACTTACGCTTTCTGGGAAAGACCGTGTTATATAGCGTGATCAACAATTGAACAAGGCCAACATGCTCAGGCCCTTGGCCATGATGGCTTGTGACTTTGTGCTAGCACAGCTATTGACAGCTCCAAAGAGTTCCATATCCTCAATTTCACTCACAAGGCTTGGGCCAACCCATGGTATCGTTTTCAGGCACTTTCCAAATGTGTTGCATACTGGGATTGACCTCTCCAGTTCGATAACATCAGGTCGTCTCCTTCCTGATAAATGGACCCTGGTGAGATTTGAACCTGGGTCTCATGGTCACAATGTGAATGATCTAGTTAGGGTCAGTGGGCACCGTCTGTGAGAAAAAGAGAACTAACTATGATGCGACTAACTCTGTCAGAAATTTAGAAACAGCATGCTGTACTGCTTGGCATTCATGTCGGAAGCTCCAATACAAACATTTCAGAGTGTTTGGGTGTTGATCTGAAGACAGCACAGAGGATTTGGAAAAAGTTGGATGAGTTTAATGGTGATTAATGTATTGCAGCTTGGAAAACTCACTCTGATTGTTCTGAGAAGAAAAGATCTCCTGAATTTGTTGGTGAGATCTAGGCCATGATGGAAAACGATCCCTCTATGTCAATCTCATCCATAGTCAGGTTGGTAGTGCTACCCTGAGTCAAGAAGTGACAGGATTATGCACCATCTACACAAGCAGGAGAACCCAGTCATGGCTGTCAGACAATTTCTGAGACCACATCACCCATTACATCTGGTCACCTAACTCCCCAGTTGCAACCCCCTTGATTATTATGTGTGGGACATAGTTAAGTGAGAGACCAACAAAACTCGTTGTAGCACCAAAGATGAACTGAAAGCAAGAATTATAGCCACATTCACCAACATAAACAAGGAGATCATCCAGAAGAGTTGCAGGAGATTCCGAAGTCATCTGGGGGCCGTGGTTGCAGCCAATAGTGATTTTATTGGATAAATTTACTCTTTAGTATTTCAAGAATTTTCGTAAATATATCTGTTAAAATGATATGTCAGTGTTATTTTCATTTTACCAATTTTATTTTCATCCTTACCAATAGAATTTGAAGGGAATTAGGATAAGTTGACTGTGTGTACATGGCATAGCAGGTCATAGCTTGTAAAGTTTTGAATTGGTGGAACTGAGTGATTTAATTAATATTTCAATGTTTTTTCGTGTTTTCATCAAAACATGATTTAGAGCTGGAGGCAAAATTGGAAAAGAATAACAAAATCAGATCAAAAGGAAAAAATGCAGTTTGTTGAGTAATATTGCCTTAAGAACACTTAAAAAATAAAGATGAAAAATAAACAAAGATTATTTTTTCTTCCTCAGCTTTTCTCATATGTAAACAATATTAAGAAGAGAGGCTGTTTCTCTAGCTCTTTCTACTGCTTTTATTTATATCTGCTTGTTTAAAAATTCAGAGGTAATCAATCTCCTTTTCTAATTTACTGATGGTGATGTAAATACACCATATTAACTATGAAGCAATAAAATGGTCTAGCACAAAATAACATAAGTATCTATTTTATTTCCTGACAAGTTTATCTATATCATTAAAAAAAAGGCATAAATATATATTTTCAAAATATTGTTGGATTCTGAGCTGAGGCTGGTCTTTTTTCATCCAGGCTTTAGAAACATCTTAAAACAGTTTGTCATTGTCAAAATAATTATTATTGTTGCTTTTTATCCCAATATTCTTCGTTAATACAATCATCATTACTACTATAAATCCATCTTATTATTGTTGCTTTTTATCCCAACACTCTGGCTCTATACACTCTTCTTCATTATTAGTATTATTTTATTACTAGTTTTATCCCATCTTAGTATTGTTGCTTTTTATCCCAACACTCTGGCTCTATACACTCTTCTTCATTATTAGTATTATTTTTTAACTAGTTTTATCCCATCTTATTATTGTGGCTTTTTATCCCAACACTCTGGCTCTATACACTCTTCTTCATTATTACTATTATTTTATTACTAGTTTTATCCCATCTTATTATTGTTGCTTTTTATCCCAACACTCTGGCTCTATACACTCTTCTTCATTATTACTATTATTTTATTACTAGTTTTACTCCATCTTATTATTGTTGCTTTTTTCTATCCAAACTCTCTCAGCTGATGAACACTTAAACTGTGAAAGCAAACTGACATAAAATATAAGGAAATAATATCCAATAACACTTGAGCTCCAATTTTATTTTTCACTGTTTACTGAAAACAATTGATAAATCCAGTGTGTTGAAATAAAAATAAAAAAAAAAACTGATGATGCAGTAAAGCTCGTGAGAAAATAATTGTTATAATAAAAAGAGAATTGACCCAAATTATTATGAGTGATAAGATGGAGTAATAAAACACAACTTGATTTAAAATTTTCAAAAATAACTTGAACATTGTTTTCAATAATGATATTTGACTTGCTTCAGTCAACTAATCTGTTCTTAGCTTATTCTATCCTTTTATTTCCTTCAGGTCATGGGCAATTATGCCTCTCCACATCTTCCAATCTCTTTTGACTCTATTACTGTCCTTCTTTGTTTCTTTCCACACAAACTTGTTAAGTCGGTTACTCTCTTTCCTTTTTCTTTGGTATGCCCTGTGAGTGTAAAATTCTCCAGCCCCTCTGACCACACTATGTGTCGCAAATATTTCAGTTGATTTGTTATGATTTTAAGTATTTCCTTGTAGTTTCTACTTCTTCCTTATTGTTCACATGCTCTGTCTCAGCTTTCATTGGTAGAACTACGTCTTCAAGATTCTCCTTCATATGCGAAGATTGTCCATCATTTATACCATATATTGATTCCAAAGTAGTTTTTGTATCCCCTGATGTTGTGCTTACTTTCTGAATGGCATATTTCACTTGACTTATTTTATATGACACATTTTATCTTGTCAATTATTATCTTACTTAGATAAATGAATTTCTGTACCTGCTTGCGTTTGACATCCCCATTATCTTTCTCACACCTTGGGATGCCTCTTTTGCAATGAAATTCTTTCTTCTTATAGTTAATAGTTAGTCCTTTCTTTTTCTTTCTTATCCCTACCTTGTGTTATTTCAGTTTCCCTTATAATCATCAACACAATGTCATCCAGATATCTTCCATCATTAAGACGATGTAATAAATCCTGGTAGGACTTCTAGATTCCTGAGGGATGTTTCACTATAGCAGTTGAATGCGTTCATTTCTTACTATTTCTGTTTTTGTGTATTCAATGAACTTTTCCTGTTTATTTTTTAATTATAGTTTATCCAAAACAAGGCTCAAGAACCACTCGTGGTAGAGGATTACTGAATGTAGGAGGAGGTATTTGGAGGTAGGAGGAAGTGAAGATTATGAGGATAAGAATGATAGATAACAATTAACCTTTGACAAGGTTAAGATTGTAGTGCTCCGGGAAGCATCCACATGAGAGTTTGTTCCACAGATTGGAAGGTCAAGATCTGTGTGTGGAACGTCCTTCTTACAAATGGAATATGGAGGAAATTAGATTAAACATGAGGCTGGCATCTCATTCCCACCCCTTCACCGTTGAAACTGTTAGATGTAGACGTATCTTCTACTCCAATACCTTCATGTCTCGCACATCTCGCCTGTGGAACTCCCTTCCTTATTCCTGTTTCCCTGACAAATACAATCTCCAACTATTTAAGTGTAACGTCAATCGACATCTCCAGTTTGCTTGATCTATCCACTTCCCTTCTCCACATCCTTTCACCTTTCATTCCTATCTGCTCTCGCTCCAAATCTTCTGTAACCCCCTTGCCTTGATCGATCCACTATCTTTCTCCACATCTTTCTCCTTTACCACTCCTATCTGCTCTTCCTCCAAACCTTCTGTAACCCCTTGCATGCTAGTGGCCTCCAGCCTTGCTTGGGGTGATAAGCTTAAAAAAAAAAAAAAAAGAAAAAAAAATGTAGAAAGGCAAGTCCTAGCATGCAGGCTATTTGTTCCCTGTTTCAAATTACTGTGATGCAGGACAAAACAACACCAGAAAACCAACTTTTTTTATAATCGAATAACAGTAATTTATTACAGATTAAAACCTTAATTAGTGAATATTTTTCTTCAAATAAGGCATTTGAAAAGGCATGTAAAATATTAACCAATTTTTTGTTTTTAATTATTTTTAATAAATTAAATCATAAAGAAATTTATTTTTTAATAAAGTTGACATATTAAAACAATTTAATAAAACACACTTGTTTTTAATTTTTTAATAATGTAAATTGAAAAATGCAGAACAAAATGAAGCAGTTTATTTTGTTTTTAATTATTTGATAAAAAAATTGTAATTTATTCTTAATAAAATAATTCGACATTAAAAATAATTGAAAACAAAAATCTGTTTCATTTTGTTTTGTATTTTTCGATTTACTTCATTAAAAAAAGAAAAATGAGTCTGCTTTATTGAATTATTTTTTTATTTGTCAATTTGCTTTATTAAAAAATAAATTTGTTTATAATTTACTTTATTAAAAATAATTTTAAAAATATTCACTAATTAAGTTTTTAATCTTTAATAAAATTACTTTTATTCAGTTATAAAATGTTATGTTTTTCTGGTGCTGAGTGGTCTCAGTCTTGAGTTGCCCCGGGCTCAGTCGGTATTTTGTGAGTTGGCAGTGTTGAGTTGTCCCTTCTTCTACTGTGCCTCTTTAAAGAAAATACTGACATTTAGACAATAAAATTGGTTAGAAAATGAAGAAATGGAATCTGACATAAATTTGATTTCAAAAGACCTATGTGGTAAACCTAATATTAGTTGTAAAGGTCATCCAATGAGTTGACACAATTTCTGTCAGTTTTAATTACATATGTTATGTTTTGTATGGGAGATGGCTTTTGTGGAATGTACACAAAATTTGATTGAACATCCATCTGGGGAAATGATGAAGTCAAAGTTCAATGAGTTAAAAAGGCACTTGCCACAATATTGGACATTGATTGGATTTTATTTGATTAGCCTGAATTTTGTCTGAGTCTAGTTGTTGATATTGCCCACATGACAAACTGAATGTCGATTGTGTTAGTCTTCAATCAATAAACTCCCACTGCTGATATTTTATCACAGTTTCTCAAATTTCTGCTCGTAATACTGTTATTGACATTATTAAGTATAGATTGAAGAATTTTTTCCGTTTTTGAGCAAATCGTAATGGTAATATTAGTTGTTTATAAAGAAACATTCAGCATTCATTGACCAAGCTACTAGAGTTAGGCTTTTCCTCACTTCCTGGCAAATTGGGCTTGGATCAAAGTGTAGTATCTGATCTCCTTATCTCTAATGATAATATTGGCTATTTGTTTCTAAGGAAACATTCATTAAGTTAGGAGGAAATACTATTTGAGTCGTGTTTTCTTCATTCACTGGGCTTAGATCAAAGCATAGTAACTGTTCTCATCTCTAACGATAATGTTAATATTATCCATTTCCTCATAAGGAAATATTCGTTGAGTGAGTATCAAATGCTACTCAAGTTATGTTTTTCTTCAATTACTGGGCTTGGATCAAAATATAGAATCTGTTTTCATCACTAGCGATTTCCTTCAGGAAACATGTGGCATTCATTTACTGAGCGGCCAGTGCTTCTTTCTGTTGAAATTTAAATCTTTTTGTTAATAAATCATTCAGAAAAATAGGTTTATTCAAGTCCAGTAACTTTTATTGCTCTTGCCAGTATTGACAGAGGCTTCCTTTCTAACCTTTTAATGATTTTAGTGATACAAGTCTTACTAATTAACCCATTGCTGGGGAGAGAAGAGGTGGTTTCATACTTTTCTGAAGGGTATTTGCATGTTAGTGAATATAATAAACCCAATAGAAAGTGGAACATGGCTCTCCATTTAAAGATTTTGAGCAATTATTGATTACACCTCCAAGATTAGAACGGTCACCCATGTAGGTACTGACCAGTCTTGACATTGCCTTACTTTGGTGATCATACAAGAACTGGTGTTTCAATGTGATATGGTTGTAAACCTCTACAGATTGCAAGCCTATTTCTACTCTGTTGCCGGTTCCATCACGAACGTTCAGAGGAGCTCCACTCTTTAGTTACAGCTATTCAGACCTTTACATTTAGGACTTGCCATGCTATGCCCATGGAGTTGAATCAACCACATTTCCTCCCTATTCCATTCATAAAGAGAAAATTCCATTCAGGCAGAGAACTAATACTTTGTGCAACAAACTCACAAGCTCTTGTATGATCACCAAAGTTAAGGAATATCAAGCCTGGTCAGTAACTAGATGGGTAACTGCTTGAGAATACCAAGTGCTGTAAGTTTGAATCTGCATATAGTACAATAGATGATGGCTCAAAATTGGAAAGTGGAGAGCCAAGTTCTAATTCCAGTTGGTTTCATTATATTCACTTATATTTCCTGTTTATATGTTATTTTTATAGATATAATTTATTTAAGTAAATGCTCTGTTTTATAATTAAACAGTATTAATTACACTTATTGGCCTGAATGTTCAAGAAATTTTGTAAAAAAATATGCTCTCTCTGACAAGAATCAAGTCTCAAACCCTTATGGGAACTATCATATTTTCTATAAAATTTCTCAAACATTTAGGCCAGTAAATTTGATTAATGCTGTTTAATTAAAAAAGCATTTATTTAAATAAATTGTATCTATAAAAATAATGTATAAACAGAAAATATATTAAAATAATTGCTGGTCTTAATCCATTTCACATGTTGTCATTGTTTACGCTAAGATATGTTTAGTGAGCAGAAATGATCAATCGAGAAAAATCGTTTAAGTTATGTGTTTATAAACAGTAATTTGGACTTTGCTAACCAGACGCTTCTCTGTAGCTGAATGGTAACAGCACGTCAGGCTATAAGGCAGTTCCCATAAAGGTTACAGGTTTGATTCCTGTTAGAGAGTACAAAATTTCTTGAACATTCAGGCCAGTAAACGTGATTTAATACTGTTTTAATTAAAAGACAGAGCATTTACTTAAATAAATTATATCTATAAAAATAACGTATAAAAAGAAATTATATTAAATAACTGTCGGACTTAATCCATTTCATAATATTTACTTATGTGTAAATACCCTTGGGAAAGGCATGAATCCACCTAACTATTGGTTAATTAGTAGATTAATCAGTCAAAATCCTGAAGGCTAAAATCTTAACTTCTTTAAGTCAAGAATCAAGGATCTATCCTTCTTATCCTCATAATCTTCACTTTCTTCTAACTCCTTTTACAGTCATATCACATGCCTAACTCCATAACCCTCTACTATGAGTGTCTCTTGAGCCACATATTGTGGGAAATTTAATATTTAAAAAATCATTTCTCAGTGTAATTGTCAAATTTAAGTATCTCAATTTTTATTTAAATCAATTCACCCCAAGCAAGGTGATTATGCCACAAAGATGCATGTGGCTACTGGGAGTGAAAGAGAAGAAGGAAAACACTTTAGAAAGCACCAGAAACCCAATCCTAAACATGGAATAGGAAATGAACTTCTACTGCTGTTAAAAAGACCGGGGAGGAGCTGTGAACGGAATGAGTTAAAGTAGACTTTAGGAGTAACAGAAAACACAATCCTAAACAGCAAACAAGGAATAAGCCTCTACTCCTGTTAAAAAAACTGGGGAGGAGTTGGAACTAGGGGATAGGCAAACTTATGAACTCCTATTCAGGAGAAGAATAAAAAATAATTTGTAATGAAATGTCAGAATGAAAATGTTAGAAGTATAGAGTTGAAGTAGATTTTAGGAGTAACAAGAAACACAATCCTAAACAGGAAACAAGAGCTAAACCTTTACTTCAGTTCAGAAAACCAGGAAGGAGTATGAACCTGACAAAAGGCAAACTTATCTACTTCTGGTTTGATTCATATAATGGTTACAAAAAAGATTCCAAGTAAACTTATTTAAATTTAATTAATTTATTTAAAAACGTTCACTTTTTTTATCATTGCAAATGCAAAATATATTGAAAAATCTAGAGATCTAAGTAATTAAAATTTTTTTTTAAATTGCAGTAACTGACTCATCACTTTGCTCTCTCTCTCTCTCCCTTTCGTTATTATTCTTTTTCCCAATCCACTAATTTTACTTATCCTGGTATTATCAATATAACTAATCAGTAAATTAGGAGCTGAAAAGTTCTTAGCTCAATCCAATTTTCGAAACATAACCGAATTACCGATTGTAATGAGGAAAGAGGGCCTGGAAATCTGATACACTCAGGACAGATTGAAGGCAAGAAGGATAGAGGAAAACAATGCATAACCCACGTAGCGAGCTTGAGTAAATGGATAGTGGAACATGGTTTACGAGAGATAGCAAAAAGAACATTTATTAAGAGTTACAAAGGACAGGATATTGTGAAGAGCCATGATCGTCTACATTCAGAAGAGACATAGCACATAGAAGAACCAAATGACCAAATATCAATTTTATTCATTTATTTATTTATTATTTTTGAATGGCTTCTTGATTGGGCCAAGAACTTTTCAGTACTTTTATAAGTAACTGTATTATGATTTGACTAAATTTTACACACCTACACTTCTGATATCAGTGTGGCCTATGCAATTGAAACGCAACTAACAGACTTCCTCTGGTCAGTGTTTTAAGTAACTGAAGACAGCACACTTCACTTTATACCAATATAAATATGGTTTTCTTGCCTTTCTTAAATAAAATAGCAGTGGAACTCTAATAAAAATAACTTATTATAAAGTTTTTACATTATTCGGACTATTGTCCTCATCTTTGTCGCCATATTTATTACAACTTTTCAGCCATTCCAACCTTCTTCAGATAGTTGGAATGTCGAACTAAACCCTTTATTTCGTTCACTGGGGTAGACTGTTCTAGTTCCACGTGCCATGTTTAATGGATGTCAGTTATCAGTTATCTCCTGTTAATTTTCCTCTGAAAGTTCTCCAATGCCTTAACCAGGTACTGAACTCACACTCTTTGAGTCCTGCCTTATTCCACTGTGCCATGTGTCCTTGAGGACACATGGCACAGTGGATAAAGGCATTAGTTAGATCCAGTGACAGGACCCAAAGAGTGTGAGTTCAATACCCAGGCAGTGGAGAACTTTCAGAGGGGAATCAACAGGAGATAACTGATAACAGACATCCCTTAAACATGGCAAGTGGAACTAGAACAGTCTACCCCAGTGACCGAAATAAAGGGTTCAATTCAGCATTCCAACTACTTGAAGAAGTCCGGAGTGTACAACGGCTGAAATGTTGTAATAAATATGGCGACAAAGATGAGGACAATAGTCTGAATAATGTAAATAGTGTACATAGTACCTCATCTTAGAAATATAGACAGATATAAAGTTTTTGCATCAAAAATATCCCCATGAAGCAAAAAATAATCTTATTTCAAATATACAATTTATTTTTTTAATAAGCATCTCTTATATTCACAACTGTACTCAAATTTGACCAAATCTTAAGTAACTCAGTTACTGATGTCGGTGCAATTTAGTTAACTCAAAGAGAAAAGAAATGTATAAAATTAAGCAAAAGAATTACTAAATGTGTTATTTTATGTAATATTCAAGAGTTTTACTAATTCTACTGGTTTAGTTCCATTAAAATATCTTCCTTTTCTCCTTATGAAACCCAAGCATAATAAAACCATCTAATTAACTTGAGTGCTGATTCTTTCACAAAACATAAAGCAACTCAAACACTGGTCAAAATCCAAGACTGCTTGTAAAAAAATAAAATAAAAGTCCCTGTTTTGGAAATGTAGCATCATGGAGAGAATTTTACATAAATTTGTGAAAAAATCTTTAGAATTTATGCAAATATAGATGATTCTGTTTGTGAGTCCCTGGAATATTACAATTTAAACAAGAACCATTGATAAAAGTTTTGGCATAAAGACTTACAAGATATCTAGGCTATACTGAGGTTTTCTTTGGAGGTGATTTAAGGTCACCAGAAGTTATTAAAGAGCACAGATTGTCATTCATAACCAAAGGAAGCAATTACAGAAAATATGCCCTTTGTATTCATGTAACTTCGATTCCCAATGAGGCTCTGCATTGTCATAACCCTTAACTAGTCAGAGGGACAACCTCTTAAAATCAATGACCAGCTTTTTCTCTTTTCTTTCTTTTTACTATGCGTTTCATATAACAAGCTATATGTTGACAATTCTAGGGTTTGTTCGCCAAACAACCATTACAAATTCTTTTCAATAGGAGAAGAATTAATGTTTGTGTGCCAAGAACTTCTATCAAACTTCAGGGCTACATAGTTTCTTGTGCATGAAAATATTTATTTCAGGTAATAGGTAATTTTTCATGTGTGAATAATGTTTTTTTTTATTTTCTGTACAAGAACATTTTTTCCTGTTATCATTTTGGGAGTTATTTCCCCTTATCTCAAGCAATACTAGCTATTCTTGTGAGCATCTGCTAACCTTTAGCACTTCGCATTATTGATATTATTTCCTGTTCCACTGCATTCTTTTTCAAGGCCTCTCAACTGCAGTAACCTTATTGTTAATTTCACTCAAAGGTGTTTTCTGTTGCCATAACAGGTTATGACAACACAACTTTGAAATTCAAACAAATTCAAATTCAGGTAGAACATACTTTTTGCACAACAAATGAAGTCACATTGTTGATTTCCTTAATTGCAGAGAATGTGAATTTATTTTGTATTTTAATACAAAATTGTGGCACAAGGCTGAATGGACAGTTGGGAAAGGCTGGTCATCAGTAACTGTCCTAGTTAATCGCAACCCATTCATTCATTACAATAGACCCAATCACCACAAGAACGTATCCATCACCTCTCATTCCTACATATACCACGATACCACATACTCACAGGGGAACTACAAAATGCCACATGACATAAAATCCATAAAATTCAAATGTCATTTTGTTGATTTTTTTTCTCTTTTTGTTTTCTTTTTGTTACAATAATATCTAAAACTTTATATAATAATGAAAATGATGTTGGGGGGATGAACCCAAAAACAAAACTAAAGAACGAAACAAAAACAAACTAAAACAAAACAGATGTTAGTAGGACCTGTCCACCCCTCGAAATAATAAGAGTGACCACTGTATTCTGCTGATAGACAGAATCAATAAGCACACTCACTAATGGAGTAGGAAAGAAAAATTAAATGTTGGAGTGGGAAAAACAAAATCTGATCCAGCCAAGATAAAAAAAAAAGGGGACAAAAAACAAACTGGGGAGATTGGGAACCTCAACAAAAATCATAATAAAAGAAAGTGCCAGGAATAACAAGAAACAGTCTAACTTAACCAGGGGATTGTTCACATGAAACCACCCTGTTGTACTGAAGGTAACTTAAAAGAGAAAATCAAGGCTAGCCCCATTCACATGAACCAGGCTTGCTATAGATACCCACCTTTTACTGAAATCTGTTGATGTTAACCACTATCAGATATGATCTTCATCCTGAGTTGATGTCCAAAGAATCTAACCAGATCCTGATGAGAATAACGTTCATATCACAAGATTCCTTCCATTTGTGATATCCATACCACCATTCTTACCATGGTTAGCAATGTGAGAAACACCATTCATTTCTCCCCAGAGAATGGGGGTGACAGATTGTCACAGGCATATGCGAGATCAAAGGACACAAGCCGATTGGGAGCAATACAAGCTGTCAACTTGCTGACATAGACCCGGAAAGGGCACACCTAAGGACAATAGTAGAAGGCATGCAAAGTCGTTTCTCCTAAATCAAGGTCACACCAATGACAGTCAGGAAAATCCGACCAGCCCCATCTGAAGGCTACATCATTGAGAGGTAGCATGTTATGAATCAATCACCAGGTAAGCGAAAACTCAGGGTTGTCCAAGACCAGAAAGAGTATAACTCTGATGCTAAGAAGACCCCCTCCACTAGATCATGATACAATAGCATGCGAGGATGTGAAAGGTCACCAGAGTGAGGAAGATTGCTTAAGGCCACTCAACACTCATGCAGGAATCTTGATTGATTCTGAGGCTTATGATGGCACTCAGCCTCAAAAATAGAGAGAGTGATAGTAATGCTAGGAAAGGCATCACTTACACTCCTTTCCAAAATCGAGTCCTCTGTCAAAACAGCATTGGAACACCAACCTTCAAGTGTGCTGATGCCACGTATGGTATTCCCAGCCACCATGACATGGGTACCAGGAAACAGTCTTGCTGCAGACCAGATGCTTGTGACAACTCTACAAGAGGAAAGTCAACAAGCAATTGAGCACCTCCTTCCTGTTCTTACAGAGAGGAAGTACAGCCAATCAATAAAGGATAGTCAGACAGGGATATGTGGCACATGCCTCCGCCTTACCCTTCACAGACAACTGCCATTGAAGCCAAGTCTGAATCACTGCTTTACCTTTGACTGTACTTTCGACCAATTCTTCTTCAGCTGGAGACCAGGCTTGAATCACACTCCAAGAATGTAGACATGATTTTCCAACTAAAGGGCCCTGGAAACCTGACCCACTTCCAGGCACCTAACTGCAAATCAGATGACTTGTCATGGTTAATTCTGGCCCCTGTCACCCTCTTGTACTGCTCAAGCACCTTTTGTACTACCTCATAGTTGCTATGGAATGACATGAAAATAGATATGTCATCGGTGTACACGGAAACCCTGGCTCGACTTCCAAGCACAAGGATTCTGCATCAAGCTAGACTACACACCCTGACTCTTAGCTGGCAAAGTATGGGCTCCAACACTTGCAAAGCATAAAGTAAGAGCAACAGCGGACAACCCTAATGAACCAACTGAGACAACATAAAAGTGCTTGACTGTTTCCTGATCACTTGTACCACAGCATTGGAGAAGTGATACAAGAGGCTGAACAACTTGCAGAATATGAGTTTGAATCTTTTGGCCTGCAGGCAAGCAACCAAGTACTGATGGTTGACCCTACTGAATACCTTGAATTGATTTAAATTGATCAGTACAGCTTCCTCATCATCTTCTACACCCTCTATGATTGTGCAGACCAAATGCAGGTTGCTTTCAATTGTTTGTCTCCTCACAGCACAAGTCTGCTCGGGTCCCAACAAGCTCGTGACAACTGACTGCAAATGCTCTGTCAGGATCTTTGCCAAAATCTCTAACTCTGTGTTTTGCTGTGATGGGCTTATAGTCATCTAATTGCCACCCAACACCTTTGACCTTTTTCAACAACATGATCACAACCCAGGAGATCCAATCAGGGATGAACCCCTGCTGAAACCAGTTGTTGAAAACCACTGTCAAAATCAGAACAAATGTGTGTGACAATCTCAAGTACAATTCATAGGGCAGACCATCAAGTCCCAGAGACTTGTCACTGCCAACCCTCTTCAATGCCAAGTGAACTTCGCCCTCTGTGATATCACCCTCTCAGCTAGCCGCTTCAGTCAACTAAATGGCTTCGAAACTCATCCCCACTGAGACCAGGCTCCTTAGTAAACTGGTTCTTGAAATGCTGGAAAAATGCCTCACACATGCCCTTGGTTGACCCCAGAGTAAGCCCCTCCGGAGTATTGACCTTGCAAATGTATCAATGGGAACCTCATTATATGTCTTGTTTAACCTATGTCTAATTACTTGACCCAGGTATTGCTTGCTAGCCTCACTCTCTAGAGCCTGTCTAGCTACTGCTATCTCTAGGGAATCCCTCCGAGTATCCACCCAATACGGACTATCCTCTAGAGTCTTCACCATTTAAACCTTATCTAGAGCACGTCATTGGCTATAGTCGGTGGCGAAAGACCTCATCCTATCCTTAAGCCTCTTCTGCCACTAATTCCCACTGCACTAATCTGACCAGATGTTGCTGCAAGTCCTACCTGTCCAGTAAAGACAAATTGAACTTACAGTGTCCAGCCATTTTAGGCCTGGTGCCTAACGATATCTAGGTACAGACAAGTCTTTGGTCTGAATAATCTAGCAAATCTAGATCAAACCTTCTTATTAACATATCTGGAGAGATGGCCATTTAAGAGCCCATGTCAACATTTCCCACCCTGGATGATATAACTTGGTGTAACTTGTCAATTAGATCAACCAAGCTGTGATTACCTGATGACCTCCCACTAACTCCTGGCCCCTGTCTATCTTGGGGACCAGGAATAGCCCTAACTGATGGAAAAAGTCGACACATTCCGTCTGGTCATTGCTCACCGCTCGCAACTAAAACAAAGTCCTTGTGGACTAATTAAAGGGTTCTATTCAACATTCCAATCCTCTGAAGAAAGCCAGAGCATACAATAACCAAAGAGTCTTGAATATAATGAAGATAAGGACAACAGTCCGAACAATGTAAGTAGTGTAAATAATGAAATATTTTTTTATTCTATGGACTAATTTTGTTCATATGGTAAAGTTTTAATATTGGGAATATACAGAGTGTAATGCCCATTTTTATTCATATAACTTTTATTGAACAAAAATAAATCACATTAGTTTAAGATGGCTCAATAAATTAAATAAGGTTTATGCATTTGGCACTGGTTAAATCTTAATTATGAGCTGAGGTGAATAGGGTGACTTGGAGCAATTGAATAGCCATTACAATCACCAGACTATATTCTTTTGGGGTGTACTGAAAAATCTTGTTTACAAGCTCAAACTAAAAACAATTCCTGAATTAAAACAAACAATTTCTGATAAATTTTCTGAAATTAATGTAGATATGTGTCCATTGGTTTGTAGGGATGCTACTGATAAATTTTAGCATTATTTCAAACATGTTAAATAGTTTGTTAATCATATAAAATCATGTTGTTTGATGTGACAATACTTATAAATTAAACTACTGTAATTTACTTTTGTTCAATAAAATTTAATAAATTATAAAGTGTATTACTTTTGTCACACCCTGTAATTGTGGGACATATCAGATTTTATCATTTTTAGTCATCCATATTTTTAGCTGTTACATGAACTACTCCTTAAATAAATTGAGCTTTCATTAAATATTGGTAAAGAAAGCTGGCTTAATACCTGCTTGATTTTTAAATGAGATGACAGGTAACAAACTTTGTATATTTCTATAACAGTTACTTCATTTTTGAAAGACTTTGAATTGCAGATTTAATTTTTCAGTTATCAGACATCAGTCATGGTGCAATCAAAAATGGATTACCAAAATTGACATTAAAAAAAATATGAAACCTGCTTATAAATATGGAAAAATTTATTTTTATGATTAATTTTATGCTATTTTCTTGCAATTAAAACCAAAATTAAAACTTCAAAGATGATATTTAAATTCTTCTCTTAATTTTATCATTTTTCTAAAAAATGATTTCTATGTAAATTTCAAAAATTTGTCTTTAGTACCTACCAAGTAGAGATGACAAGCATAACATTCTATGTGAATCTGACCTGCACATTTAGATATGAAGAAAAACATAATATAATATATTTTGCATATTACAAATCAATGGACACTGACTTTACATATAT
The DNA here is from genome assembly GCA_964036315.1 of Acanthosepion esculentum. Classification (NCBI taxonomy): domain Eukaryota; kingdom Metazoa; phylum Mollusca; class Cephalopoda; order Sepiida; family Sepiidae; genus Acanthosepion; species Acanthosepion esculentum. Next base: position 53,756,919 of record OZ038491.1, on the reverse strand, counting down.
ATATATATATATATATATATAAAAAATATATATATATATATATATATATATATATATATATATATACATATTTGTATTTATGTATATATATGTATTTATATATATTTACATACATATTTGTACTTATGTATATTCATATATATATATATATATATATATATAGGGTGACCCCAATAAAACGAGAATTTTTTAAGTGACATGAGCAAGTGGCAACACTGTGAGACAGTGACGTTGAACAAGTAAACATTTCGCCATTTTAGTAACGAGAATGAAATTCACAGTATCTCAGCTGAGATGTTGCAGCAGTCAATGAGGAATCTCAACAGCAGATTTCAAGAATGCATTCGTACAGAAGGATGCCATCTACAGGACATAATTTAAAAAAATGAAAATTGCATCATTGTTTCTTAAATGGCATGTTTTAAGGTTTCAATTACTATGAATTAAATATTTTTTTTCCATCACTCTTGGTTTTATTGGATTGTTAAAAAGTTCCCATTTTTTTGGGTCACCCTATATATATATATTTATATGTATATACATATATTAGTATAAATATATATATATATATATATATATATATATATATATATATATATATATATATATATATATATATATATGTGTGTGTGTATTTTTATGTATGTACATACATATTTGTACTTATATATGTATATTCATATCTATATTTACATATATATATATATATATATATATATATATATATATATATATATTATATTAGTGACTATACATAATATCCAATGTCTATAGTACGACTAGGAGTTTTCATGCAAACTTGCAATCTTCATGTCAGTTTATATTCAGGACCTGAAGATTGTAAGTTTGCACGAAACTCCTAGTCATGCTATCAACATTGGATATTATATATATTGACTAATATATACTTAATAGTTCTGTTATATAATGTTGAGTACTGCTTTTATAACACCTGAGAAAGAAATATATATATATATATATATATATATATAAATATATATATATATATATATAAATGAACCCCAAATTAAATAAAAATTAAATTCATTTTTCTTTCCTTCCTTCCTTCTTTAATTTATTTTTATTTTTCAAATTCCTTAAAAAAAACCTGTCAAAATTCATTTCTTTAACAAATGTATTTGCATTGACAAGTCCCAGGGAGAATCTCCCAGGGACAAAATTGCCATCTGAATGGGGTAATTTGGGTTTCATTTTTGCAATTCATTTATATGCTCTATAATAAATATATTGAGCTCTCTTTTGTGGATCAGTTTTAATATTTTATATTAATCTACTTGGATTACTTACTCACGGATTTTTACCTATAGATATATATATAATATTATAAATTAACTGATTTAAAATATGGTTTTTTCTCTACACAGTAATAACTATAAACATGTTTTTCGCTACACAGTAATAACCATGTTTTGATACATGGTTATTACTGTGTAGCGAAAAAAACATATTTTAAATCAGTTAATTTATAATATTAATGCTCTGTAAATTTACATTGAGCACTATTGTGCAAAAATAAAAATATCTATAAGAACACCGGATTATATATCTTACTGTTCTTTCTTTTTATATATATATATATATATATATATATATATATATATGTGTGTGTGTGTTCAAGCATGGAACAGACTATCGACTTTCAGTATTGGCCTCAGTGTCCACTTTTATATTTACATACACTCTATCCATGATATTTTAACGTTTGAAAATATTTTTGAAATTCCTGATGTCTCTCTTTCATGTGAATGTGTAGTTGTAAGCAAACTCAGTCTGAGTTTGGGATGAAATGCATCACACAAAAACTTTTTCCGCTTTGTCATATGTCTTTCTTTCAAAACTGTTCTTGATATATAAAAATGTATATATCCTTATCTCTCTCATATATATATATATATATATATACACACACACACACTAAATGTTGAAGTATCACTTTCTTTAGAGATAGTATTGCCAAGCAGATGTAAGCTTTGATCTAAGACATCTGTCTGTCACTGTATGCCACCACCATCTTCATGTCCTCTTGACGTTCTAAAGTTGGGACATTCATTTATTCCCAAGGGATCAAATTATAGGGAAAGGTCAAATAGCCTAGTAGCAAGCCTTATCAATCTTCTCATAGATAACACTGGTATCTGAAAAGAATTAGATATACCTATGGATAGCAGATATAATTAAAGGACATGGCCAGAAGTGTTTGAGAATGATTTTACATATATATATGCATACAAACTGATGGAAATAGTTGCTACAGTGACAGGAAATTTAAATCGCAGCACTTTGAAGACCATTTCAAAAATTTAACCTGTGTATTCTTAGGAGTGATTAATATTTTGATTTAATTTTCAAAGTCTTCTTTCATTTTTTCCAACATTTACTATGATATGGGAGGATTGATATTACATAGTAATTCAGCACTCTCTTCTTTATTTCTTAAAAAAAATATTTCCTTTTTTCTTCATACTTTGTTTAGCCTTTAAACTCCTGTCTAAACATCAGATATGATGATGCCCAACTTGAAGATAATTTTACCATAATAAAATTGTCTACCCTACATTCCCTTTCTCACAGATGAAACATTGAAAGCCTCTTGCTGCTCTATTGCTATTTCCATAGACAAACTACATTTCTTAGTTTTACCATTTTTAACCTTCAGGGTTAAGATCTGCTATGTAGTAACCCACCCTCATTCCCTTCATGTTCCATTGGTGAGATGTAAGTTTCTTGAGCAGCTTCTTGCCTGCGAACTACTGCTCTGTGGAATCAACTCCCAAGAGGATGTTTTCCCTACCATAACTGGTTCAAATCTAGTGTTAACCGTTATCTTCCCCACATATTTGCATAAACAGTATGTCTTACTCTGTAACTATCTCCAGTGGCTTAATGGACCATTGCTGCACTTGAACTGGTCAGTCCTCACTCTCCAGGCTTGATAGAGTTCCAGATAATTTTTGTGACCTTGTGGGAGAAGACTAATTCTATACTTGCCAGTATTTTTTCCCCACAAAGCTATTACTACTCTATTGTCGCTACCATGGCAAATTTTCAGTTGAGCTCCATTCTTTAGTTCTACCAGTTCATACCTTTACAATAGGCCATGCCACTTCCACAGAGTCGAATCACCCTCATTACCTCTGTATTCCAAGTGTATGATGAAACTTCCACTCAGACAATCTTTTGCCAAAACCTACTACATTGTGGACAAGATTCCTGCTTGGATCCTTCTCTGGACACTACATTCTTAACCTCTCCAACAGTTAGTCATTATCTACCTCCACTATCTTTATAATCTTTTCTTCCCACCACCTCCTAATTTATTCCTGTCACACACCTTGTGGAACTGACTCTCAAGATCATGACAATCTTAACCATTTCAAGTCTAGGATTAACCATTATCTTCCACATATATCTGTATAAGCTGTCTCTGTTACTCTATAAACCTCCACCTTGAGTGTCTCCCAGGTCTTGTACAGGATAAACATCTCTATAAAAAAGAATCAGCTCAGAATTAGTCAAATTCATTAATCTTTTAATTAACAAATTATCACTCTACTTAGCAATTACTGTTCTTCCTTAGTGCTGTTTATGACAATAAACTACATCAGGCAGCTAGGCCTCTGATTGGGAGGTTGGAGGTTTTGAGGACCCCTTAATTGTTGTTGTTCTTAAGTTCACCCTGACCCTAGGTGGTAACATCTGTTAGGGTCCCAGCTATGGGAAAATAGTGATCCCCTCCAAACAAAAACTAATACATATTACCAATAATACATATTTATAGCAAAATGACTAACAATACATTCTATCAGTAGTTGAAGGTATAAAATTTCTCAGACATTTAAGTTTCAGCATTAAATAACCCATATAGATTGATAAGCTGCTAAAGAAAATCAACTAAACCAGTTCTTCCCTATCTGTCTATATTTCTGAGATGAGGTATTATGTACATTATTTACATTATTTGGACTACTGTCCTCATCTTTGTTGCCATATTTATTACAACATCTCAGCCATTGTACACTCCAGCCTTCTTCAGATGGTTGGAATGTCAAACTGAACCCTTTATTTCACTCACTGGGGTAGACTGTTCTAGTTCCACGTGCCATGTTTAATGGATGTCAGTGTCCTCAAGCACACATGGCACAGTGGATAAAGGCGTTAGTTAGATCCAGTGATAGGACCCAAAGAGAGTGAGTTCAATACCCAGCTAAGGCAGTGGAGAACTATCAGAGGGAAATTAACAGGGGATAACTGACAAGTGAAATAAAGGGTTCAGTTCGACATTCCAACCACCTGAAGAAGGCTGGAGCGTACAACGGCCAAAACGTAATAAATATGGCAACAAAGAGGACAATAGTCCAAATAATGTAAATAATGTACAGTTCTTCCCTCATTGCTTTAATTTTTTTTCTTTTTTTTTCCATTTCATCTCTTTCTTGAAACAGCAGAGTTGGACTTTAAGTAATTTCATATAACCGTTGATTCAGCCTTGTGTTTTTTATTCATAATAATCAAAGACAGATGATAGATCTTTAGAAAATTCAGCAGACTTGATCTTTGTGCCAGCCAGAACATGGAGTATCAAGAGGATGTTTTTTTATTTGACACTGATATTATTTTAAGTAACTTTTATCCTCTGCAGATGCTTGCTGTTTTAAAAAGTGATGACTAGAATTATAATAAAGCTTAAACATGCAACGAAAGTGAATTTATACATTTTTTTATGTTCTTGAGAATTTACAACAAAAATATTAAATACTATTAGATTGTTTATTTACAATCATAATTTTATATTTACAACATTCTAAAAACTAATACAATACAATATTCATCATTTACCAATTTTTACCAATTTATAAAGAAATAAAGATCAAAAAAATTTTATTCATAAATTTATAAACATTTACTAAATTATTAAAATACAGGAACCCCCTGATTAGTGCGGGTAATTTGTACATTGGTAACTATAAAAAAATCAATTTTCAATTACTATGTTTAAATTGAAGAATGTTTTACCATACTAATTGAATATTATATATGCATTAATCAAGGGATACCTGTATGTGAACCAACTATAAGGAAATACTTATCATTTTATAAAGTTTGAATCAGTTGGCAATTAGAGAATGTTTTCTCATCTGTTTGAATAAATAATATTATAGTGTTCATTATTTTTGTTATCAATTCTCAAGAACAAAGAAAATGCATAAATTCATTTTCATATGTTTAGGTTTTATTAGAATTTTAAACATCACTTTTTAAAACAATAAGCATTGCCGAGGAGTGATGGTAGTTAAAATAATAGCAGTGACAAAAGAAAAATCATCCTTTTGACACTTTGTTCTTTGTGGGCATGAAGATTCAAGTTGGCTGAAAATTCTTTTCTTTTCACTCCCAGAAGATGGCTTACCTGACTTTTCAGGATAATTTTTTATTCACCTCTTCATTGTTGTATTTAGCATGGAGTCATTCTCCTGTCCTCATGGTGACAGCAAAATTAGCCATTTCCATACAAGAAGCATTTGGCATCCATTAACTGAACATTTAGCATTACTGTCAATTGCCTTCTTTTTTTTCTCAAGAGCCACTCAAGGTAGAAGGTTACTACGTGGTCTTGTATAAGAAAGGGAAAGAAGTGAATTTCATGACACTATGCAGGAAAGATAATGGCTAACTCTAGACTTGAAGCGGTCAAGATTGTTGTAACTGGAAAAACCTAAATAAATGAAGAGACTTTAGAAGAAACCAGGAATAAATCTCGACTCCTGTTGAAAAGACCCAGGAGGAGTGTGAACTGGGCTACTCCTGTTGGGAGAGAAGAATGAAAAAATAAATAATTAGTGAATAAAATTTCAGGCGGAAACATTAGAAGTATGGAATTGAAGTCAACATTAGAAAGAACCGGAAAACCAATCCTAAACAGGAACTCATGAATAGACCTCTCCTCTTGTTCAAAAGATCAAGAAAGAGTGTGAACTGGACACTGGAATTTATAAAATCTACTTAAGTCTGTCTTTCAGGAAATTCAACTTCTGAAGTTCTTTACCTCTTATCACTCTTTCTAGTATTTATGGGAGTTTCCTTCCTAACCTTTCGTTTAAGGTAGTGTGGAAAGGCAATATATTTGATTAGCTCATTATTTTCCTTTAAGCTACCTGTGTTATCCATTTTAGTTGTAGAAGTGTTCAAGTGATGTGGTTTTTGTTAATTTTTTATCATTTCACCCAAAGCAAGGTAATAAAGGCACTAAGATGCAAGGGATTACTGAGAAAAGAAACTGAAAAGGAACATTATTATTAAGGAGAGAGGACAATAAGAGGACGGAATTCAGGGAGACAGAAGATATTTAACATTGCATTTAAAATTTTGAAGATCAATGTTGCCTGGAAAACCAGAAGCTAGAAGAGAGTTTTACAAACAAGGGTAAGAGAAGAAACTGATAGCATAGAACTTATGGTTACATTTAGGAATTTCAGTCATAAAATGATGTGACCTACCTGTCAATCTAGTACTGCACTTAAATTTGCAAAATCAAGGTACCAAAGAATAAAGCTCATCAGAACAATTAACATTGATCATTAACGCTCTGAAGATGATTTATTCCCAAAGCAAAATGTTGTCCTACAATTGTAGGTGACTCCATTTGCTGAAAAAATGTTATACAGTGTAACCCGGATATAAGAGAAACCCGGATATAAGAGCGATTTTCTCTGGTCCCAAATTAGAGCTTGTGTTAATGTATATATAATAGACCGAACCCGGATATAAGAGAAACTCGGATATAAGAGACTTCTTCTCCGGTCCCGACAACTCTCTTATATCCGGGTTACACTGTATTTGAACACCATGGTTTTGTTATCATGTCCTGCTATAGCAACAATAAAAATCACCATGCTTGAAATTGAGAATGAGGCTACTGCAGTTGAGGAAGCAGAGTCATAAGTAATACAAGTGAATAATGCAGAGTGTTAATATATTTATGGGAAAGGCACAGGAAACCTATTTTATGACATTATCATACTGTTATTAGCAGTATTTTGTGATTGTTGATGAAGTATAAGTAAATGGCCAATGGTACACCAGGCTGTTTGTAACTGTTTAGATAGAGGAAAAGAATAATAATAATAATAATCAAGAGGTCATGTGATGAAACATAAACAAAAGAAATGTTTCCCTTTGAGTGGACGTGTGTAGGAAAAACATGATATCGGTTTTGTTATTTCATTTATTTTGAATTTCTAAAGATACAGTAAGTAACAACATTTCCAATAACATTTTTATATAATCAATAATCAGTCATCTTATTCTACAGGTATAGCATAAATTCATGAAAATTTGCTATATTTTTTTATCTAAAGATTTGATACATCGCGTTTTTGTATGATTTTGTAGCATCAGTCTATAAGTTCTGATGAAGGGTTTAAAATCTTCTTTAAGATCTAGAAGAGTCATTTAATGCAGCCATTTTTAATCATTTATCTGAATAATAATTGTATCTAGCTAATAGTTTAGACATTTCTAAATATTGCATGACATCCATCTAAAATGTGACACAAAAATTGTCTGGGTCTTTCAACATTTCCTTTTGCAATATCTTGATCCTGAGTCTCTATGTTTCTACACAACAAAGTAGACTATTTACATTATTCGGACTATTGTCTTTAGCTTTGTCGCCATGTTTATCACAACATTTTGGCTGTTGTATGCTCTTCAGGCAGTTGGAATGTCAAACTGAACCCTTTATTTCACTCACTGGTGTAGACTGTTCTAGTTCCATGTATCATGTCTAATGGACGTCAGTTATCTCCTGTTAATTCCCCTCTGAAAGTTCTCCACTGCCTTAACCAGGTATTGAACTCACTGTCACTGGATCTAACTAACGCCTTTATCCTTCAGGACATCTGTGTATGAATTTCTGAGTATTATAAACCTAATGTCTTCAGCAACCATTTTTTAACAGTGACATATCGCAATTTTTGCTGTTATCATTGCATTTTTTTTTACCAGAGCTCATATTGCAATTTTTGTTGTTATTACTGCTTTTCTCTGGCAATAGTCCGAATAATGTAAATAGTGTACATAATACCTCATCTCAGAAATATAGACAGATACTAAAGTGGTGTAGGTTGGCTATGAGGGTATGTACCATATCTGCCTGACTTTCAGTATGCTATTGACTATATTTCTTTATAACAATGTATAGATAATGCGACTAATGATGATGAATGATTGTCCCTAAAAGATGATGTTGACTTACATAATTCATGTCATCTTTTCTTGCTTTATTTTCACTTACAATCACTATACCCAACAAATGCCTGTAACAAAGCCATTCCAGTTTTAACTCATTTGTTTCTATAACAAAGTATGTAATAGTAATTATGTGTCATGATACAAAGCAAATGAGATTTGTCAAATCTCTTTTATGCTGTAATGAAAGCACAAATATCTTGCACAAAAAGATCTTGTACAATTTCTTTGATGTTTATAATTTCTGCACATAGCAAAGTTATGAAGAATAACTCTTGTCTGCTGCCTTATAAACCAATCTTCTTTATTGGACAATAAATCTTTAATATTATTATTCTGTCTATTATTATATTTTTTCTCACAATACATCTTCTTTGCATTATTGTTTATTGTGATAATGATAGGGAATAAAAACATATCGGTGATTTATTGAATGTTTCCTCATTCAGTTAGGTTAAATATTTTTTTTAGGTTTATCATAAAAAAAATTGAAATGAAAACTAAATATCTATTGATCGTCTAATAAATGATAATTATCCACCAACTTAATTATATCTTTCTTTCTGTAAAATTGGAAATCTTTCATCACGTATCTGTTATATACTGTACCTATGAATGGTAATGGGTATGTCTCAATCCTCATGAATACATTGGACACAATTGTAAGTGTGGGGGGTTATGCTAAGTAGTCCACCACTAGCAGTGGTTTACCTACTTCACACTGCTGGCGAGTATTTTATTTTGTTGATGTTATAAAGATTACCATTCCATTTCCAACCTTTGTTTTGGTTATTCCTCATTCAGTAACCCTTTCTAGATTACAACAATATCAAATCAGAATTCTTTTAACAGAATCTTTCTTCTGGTAGGTTATTTCTTACCTTTCTTTTTTCTGCCAGTTATCCACATCTATATATATAATATATATATAACTGGTAACTCATTATTTTTTTTACCCCAACCATCTGTTAGGGTAGCTAGAAAATCCTTGTCACAGGCACATTTGTGCTTGTTCCACACCAATTTATGGTTTATTTCTTTAACTATGCTGAGCAGATTTTAGTTAAAGTTTCTGGTGAATAGTGTATAATCTGGTATGATTGGTTTTTTGAATAAGGCTAATGCACTCAAACCCTCAGTCATGATGATTTGTTACTTTGCGCTAACACAACCATTGACGGCTTCCAAACAGTTCCTTCTAACCAATTTCATGCACAAGGCTTAGGTCAACACATAGTATGGTTTTTCAGACACTTTCCAAAGTTGTTGCATACTAGGATCACCTCCCTCTACTAATAACATCCAGAAGTCACCCTCCTGACAAATTGCCCATGGTCAGATTTGAGCCCAGGTCTACAGGTCAGAAAGTGAGCACTCTAATTACTTGCTCATATCCTCTATGATATCCAATCAAAGCAATTTTCAAACATATTTTGACATTACCATTTTGCATTTTATCAAAAATTCAAATGCTCTCTTCATTAATTTTGTTTATATGGTTATTCCTTACCTCTTAAGTGTTTGCTTTTATCAGACTTTGGAAGTCGTTCTGTTATTGTATTTGGTAATATACAAGATGCACCTTTTTTTCAGTGATGTTCACCCTGTACATGGCCCGAGGGCCACTTGAAGTAGAGCATTACAGAGTAAGAGGCATAGTTTATACAGATATATTTGGAGGATAATGGTTAACCCTAGACTTGAACAGGTTAAGATTGTAGCTATCAGGGAAACAACCTATTGAGGGTCTGTTCCACAAGGGGCATGACATGAATAAATTAGGAGGTGGTAAGAAATGAAAATTTTTGAGGATAGGGAGGATAGATAATGCTACATTATGGTGGTGGGAAAGTGACTATGCTGGATAATGTAAAATAATAAAAGATGTAGAATTTTAGTATATAATTATACTATATCAATAAGGTAGTATTTTTATTATATATGATATGTAACATAAAAATTACATTTTTATATACTTTTATATAATATATATGTAGATACCGGCAAAGAAATGTGATATCTAAGGTTTAAAATAAGTTTTGAAAAATGAAAAAAATTTTCGGAGCTTTTATTTTAGTTTTAATTTCAAGCTAATAGATTAAATTTAATATTTTCAATAAGCAAAATTTGCTGTATTTCAAAATGAATTTAAATTAATTGGAATGTTTTTTTTAATTGCTAAAAATGGCTGATTTTAGCCATATTTACAATTCTCTCAGCAATTCTCTTTATTAAAAAATCTTTCAAAAATAAAATATGCTTTTCTGAAACTTTATTTGAGGAAGATGAGGCAATTTTCATTTTAATTAATGTTACTTACTTTTAGTTTAAAATATCACAGAAAAGCAATTCTTAACACAGAGATATTTGTTGTTATGACGTGTAACGACGCTTTTGACAGCCAGATGTTTGAGAAATTTAACTAATTTTTTCTATGGGGGACATATCTGTAAAAATTACTTGACAAATATAATGTGAGCACTTCTTTAATATAATTTTTTTAACTACCCAGTAATCTTAAAACTAAGTAATCTAATATTTTATTGAATTTTAGGTACTTTATATTGACTATAGTTATTGCACTTATTTTCAGATAATGGACCAGTATTTACAAAATTTTGACATGTTTATACACACAAAAAAAATTCAAAATGGAATGAGAACAATTTTCTCTATAGATTGAATAAAGAGTTAAGTTTAAAATTCCTTGCAGAGTACCTGCATTCACCGACATCTGAAGAAGGTCGGAAGGTACAATAGCTGAAAAGTTGTGATAATGACAACAAAGATGAAGACACTCATCTGACTATAAATTATGTAAATTTCTCCAAGTACTTTTTTACTATTCATCTTTGTCCCCCTGTTTTGCCACATCCATTCATCCATACTTTCTCTGCTTCTCTTGCCCTCAGTATGTTTTGTGAGTGTTACATTTTCTAAGCTCTCTTTCCTCAACAAGTCTCCAATAAATTTCAGCTGTCAATTTCTAATTGTAAATATATGTTTCCTTGTAGTTCTTATGTTTTCTTTAAGCTTTCCTTGTTGCTCACATGTTTTGTCCATTGTGATCTCACCATTCCTTGGTAGAAACCCATTTCTTTTGCTTTAAGACTCTTCATCATTTGTAAATAAATCTCTCGGTATTCAGTGCCATATATAAAATTAGATATCATAACACAGTTCAGTACACTTTTTAACAATATTTCCCAGTGTCTTTGCTTAGTTTTTTGAAGACATCTTTCACTATCACTTTTGAAATTGCCATCACCTGTCACTTCTTGTTTATAATCTTGTCTGTAGTGTGAAATTTTACAATCTGTAGCAATAGTTAGATGTCAAGGGAACCAAATCTATTAAAGAGACTAAACACCTGTAATGTTTTGCTAAACAAAAATTCTACAGAAGATTTTGCTGATTTAATTGCTTGGTCATTGAAAATGAGATAGTTGGTCAATAGGAATGAGAGGGTTTGTCTGTAGGAATGAGATGGTTGTTTTATAGAAATGTTAGTGCTGGTCTGTAGGAATAACAGGGTAGGTTTATAGGAATGAGATAGTTATTCTATAGGAATAACAGGGATGGTCTCTAGAAATGAGAGGGTTGGTCTATTGGAATAAGAGGGTGGGTCTATAGAAATGATAGTGTTGGTCTATAGAAATAAGAGGTTAGATCTATATGAATGATAGGGTTGGTCTATAGGAATTAAATGTGGGTCTATAGGATTGATAGTGTTGATCAATAGGAATGATAGTGTTGGTCTATAGGGATAAGAGGTTAGAGCTATATGAATGATAGGGTTGGTCTGTAAGAATAGGAGGGTAGGTCTATAGCAATAAGATGGTTGGTCTATAGGAATAAGAGGGATGGTTTCTAGGAACAAGAAGTTTGGTCTACAGGAATGATAATGTTGGTGTATAGGAGTGATAGGGTTGGTCTGTAGGAATGTTAGTCTTGGTCTATCAGAATGAGATGTTAGCTCTCTATGAATGTGAGGTTTGGTTTATAGGAATAAAAGGTTGGTCTATAGGAAATATGTGGTTGAAAGGAAAGTTTTCATAGTTTATATAATATTAAATTTATTTAGAAATCAAATAAATTTCACATTATTAGTGATATTTGTTTTTTAATTACTTTCTAAATACCCATCCTACAAATAAAAAAATGTTATCATAGTTCTCTTACCTCTCTAACATTTCTGTATAAACAACATTTTCTAAAGTGCTTTTTGTCATTATGCTAAGTCCACTTAAATTTCTTACTCTAGAGATTGCTACATAGAGCTAAACATGAGAGAAACAGTGGAATAATTTTTTAGTTTATATTAACCCTTTGAACTCTGACCCACTGATGAATATGGATCTCCCACCCTGGGCTCTTGCTGTCTATCTCTGCTGTCCATGACTCTGGCTAGTATACCGGCTGCTCGGGTAAATACAGTTTCACACAGTGGCCAGTATACCGGCCACTTGGGTTCAAATAACACATAATGAAGAAAGAGGGCTTGGTGAATTTGACACATACAGGACATGTTGAAGACAAGAGAAATAGAGAAAAAAAACAGTGCATAGCCTAATTAACGAGCTTGTGTAAATGGATATCAGAACAGGAGAATTGGAGAGATAGCAAAAAGACAAAATTTACAAAGAGCTAAAAATGACAGGAAGTTGTGGAAAGCCATGATTGGCAACTTCCTGAAAGGGACATGGCACACAGAAAAAGCCAAATACCAGTCCCACAAAAATATGTTATGGTTGAAGTTCTCTTTAACATTTCTGTATAAATAATATTTTTAACAAGATTTCTGTTTTCTAAATTTCTTTTTGTCATGCTAAGTCCACTTGAATTTCCAACTCTGGACATTGCTACATTGAGCTGACCATGAGAGAAACATTTGAATAATTTTCAAATGTTTATATTAACCCTTTGAACCCTGACACCCCAATGAGTATGGATCTCAGGTGTCCATGACGCCACACAGGTATATACACCCTTGTAGATACAAATACTTAGCGTAATGATCACATTAAATAGAAAACAAAAAATGTTTATTCCAATGACCAGGTGTCATTGTCAGGTTGCCTTGCAAGTGAGCATCTGATCAGTTCTCCTTCACATATCTGGGTTGAAAGCAAGTAGATCTGATGAAGCCCATCCAGGTGAAGCCACTACTGATGTGTTTGCCTTTGTAACGGATATATGGTTATTGATTCCATCAAACAAATTCTCCACCTTGGCTGTTGACTTCTGTCCAGAAAGCCCTCCACCCAACAATGTCATATTATACAAAGATGTATTGTTTTATTTTTTTTTAATCATTTCACCTCAAGCAAAGGCAATAATTCCACTCGGATGAAAGGAGTTACTGGAAGTGAAAGAGAGTGAGAAAAATTTAGTGAATGGAAAGGACAATAAAGGAACATGATTCAAAAAGACAGAAAATGACGATTGATGTTGCATTTAAACATTTGAAGATTGTAGTTGGAAGGGAAGCAAGAAATCAGAAGGGAGTTCCACAGGTGAGAAAACAAACTATTAGAATAGAACATACAGTTGCATCTAGCTAGTTCAACAGTAAAACAATGATACCTAGTTGTCAATCTTTTATCATGCTTAAAATTATGCAGTCAATGCACCAAGGAGAAAAACACATCAGAACAATTGCCATGAGAATATTAGTAGAAAAGACAGAGGGAAGCCACTTCCTGATGGAGAGAAAGGGACTGAAGTTGAGATACCAGGTCAAGATCGATTACATTACAGACTCTTCTTTGAATTTTGTCAAGAATCTTGACCAGACCAGATATGGCAGAAATATTCATTGCGTAGCTGAATGTTAGATTTATAAATATGCAAAATGGATTCTGACAAGAAAAAGAAAACTACATGATTACATAGAAATTTATTTGATTAGATTTGTCTGTTTTTTTCTTTAGACTGACTTTGTGACAACTTCAAAAGTTAAATTGCCGCCATGAATCATTGTTAGTCTCTGAAAACATTTATTGATATCTGATTCATTCATTTTCCTTCTGTTACTCATAATTTGATTTTTGTGTATGGATCTCTGTTATCTAACCAAACTGAATAGCAAATAATGAGATATATCATATATAATCCAGTTTTTTTTTTTTTGTTAGAGTGGAATTTTTTAATGAGTTACCAAATTCAGTCAGATTGAATTCACTGTTTCATCAATGAATAAAGTCACTGTCAGTCGTACCGTCTTTATCTTGTATCTAAGAAATTAATTACTTCTTTGCTGATTGCTTCCTTTATGATGAGAATATCGACGACTAAATTTGCTGCCAATGTGCAGGTTCAGGACTAGAAGCTTCCAGTTTCACCAAAACCTTCTCCCATAATTTTTCCAGTTGCCATTTGGCCTTGAAAGAGATAGTTGGAGGTAAAAGAAGATCAGAGTAGAAGAAAGCATCGGTGGTGTCAATCTTTTTAAGGTGGACGTCAACTTGCCAGGAAGTGACCAACGCACTTGATTCTATGACCTTTCTCTGCAGCATATTTGGAAGGAGACATGCAGAATCCAGTTATGAAACTGCAATGAACTACTGCTGACTCTCTTATAATTTTGAATGGCACTTTCTGTAGCATGTCTGTCATGTATAGCCCTCTTTATCTACTGGTTCAACCATTGAGATCTGTTGTAGTAATCATCATCTTGTTCTGCCGGTGGGGTCTTTGGGGTTGGTCATACTTAGTGTAAGTTTTAATCTTCCACCTTGTCACCAAAGATGACCCTACTCGTAGTTTAGAACTCCTGACAACATTGCTCTCAGAGTCATTGGACAATGCAAGACCCTCCAGCACAATAAGGAACAACCATCAAATGTACACACATAGAAACATACACATATTAAACAATTTATTAAGTCACTGTAAGACTTTAAAAAAATGGTAGATTTTCCCTGAAAATTATATTAAATAAACTCTGCAAAAGCAATCACAAATACGTTTATCTTACAATATAATACACCAAATGTGTTTGTAAATATTTTCTCTCTAATGTTATTTAATTTTTGCTGTATTAAACATATGATAACAGGTGGCAATGCCTATGTTATGTCAATAGCAGATTATTTTTTTCTATCTAAATTTCTGGGATGATAAATTATCATTATTTACATGCAGAGTATTATCCTCATCTTTAAGTGTTATCAGTTCAGTTATGTGCCATGCGTGATACAAGCTTAGGCTATCATATATCTTTCGATACATGACTGAATAGGCAAAATGTTTCCCACAGTAGGTTGCCATTTCTGTCTGCAGTAAACCAGTTGCCATCCAAGGCTATAGAACCTGGTCTGTTCTGTTATTTACCAATAGCTCGGAGAAGGTGAAGAAGATTCATACTTTTCCCAAGGGTATTAGCACATAAGTGAATGTAATGGATTTGATTAGAATTCGAACTCAGCTCTCCAATTCCTTCTTGTTGTTATCACAATGTTTAAATAATGGGTTAAGTTTTGAATTCCCTCTATGTTAACTGGATGCTGGCTGGAGGACACAACAAAGTTGAGGACAATAGTCCTCATGTAAATAGTGTAAATAGCAGACTGTTTATTGGATAATATTTCTAAAGCCAGGAACTGAAAAGACTGCGTCCATGTAAAAACAAGTGTACTATTAGAGCAATTAGAAAATATATTTTGAACAAAAATACTTCTAAAATAGTAAAGATTTAACAAAATACCAATTTCATATCTTCTATAATTTTTAATAGCATGGCTAAACTCATATCAATATAAGATTTTACTGAGCATAAAATGAGGGATAAGTTTTCTCTTATTATATATTTTTTTCTTATAATAATTTCCAACCTGTTGTAAAAAAAAAAACGAAAAGAAAAATTATGCATAGTGACTAGCAGTAATTTTATCATCCCTAACTCTATATTATTTTTTTCAAAGCTTAAAATACACAGACTGCAGAGGGAAAGACTCCCCAAAAGGTGCCATTTTCTGTGTAGATGATTGTAAAATTGTGTATAGACCTGACTGATCATTCCTTTTTGACTCCAGTGTAAACTTGACATGTCTCCCCTTTTTCACTCTTGTGTAAACCAAACCTGTCACTGCTACTTTTTTGTCCCTAGTGTAAACTCTAGCCTTTTCTACTTTTTACCCTAGTGTAAACTCTAGCTTTTTCTACTTTTATGTCCCTAGTGTAAACTCTAGCTTTGTCTACTTTTATGTCCCTAGTGTAAACTCTAGCTTTTTCTACTTTTATGTCCCTAGTGTAAACTCTAGCTTTTTCTACTTTTATGTCCCTAGTGTAAACTCTAGCTTTGTCTACTTTTATGTCCCTAGTGTAAACTCTAGCTTTGTCTACTTTTATGTCCCTAGTGTAAACTCTAGCTTTTTCTTTTTTACCCTAGTGTAAACTCTAGCCTTTTCTACTTTTTTGTCCCTAGTGTAAACTCTAGCCTTTTCTACTTTTTTGTCCCTAGTGTAAACTCTAGCCTTTTCTGTTTCTTTGACCCTAATATAAACTGTAGCTTTGTCCACATTTTTTACCTTAATATAAACTGGACCTATGTCTGCCTGTCTAACAATTCAATCTGCTGCAAGACTTCTATTCAACAAGGTTTCATATCTCATTAAATTAACCAGCCTAACTGAATATCAAACTCATACATGTGGAATGAAATGGAAATAATGGGCCTGGAAGAACACTGCAGAGTTAGGCATCTGAAAGAATCAGTGCATATCCTAGGCTATGAGGATCTCCTTAGTAGGCCTAGCATGGAAATAAATACAATATGGGAGCCACTATTAAAGAAAGAAAAGCAAATGACAGCAAGTCTTCAGCAGCATCACTAATCAGCAGCTGGTTAGTTTTAAGGCTCCAAGTTCACTGCAGCAAATTGTCCTCTGCTCAAGTGGATTATTGTTGGTTCATGAATTTGGTGTTCAATCCCTAGGCTAGGCAGTGTGTAATTACACTCAGTGGAAAAAGCCAAGCAAAATATGAGCAGTACTAAAAATAAGTGCTAGACAAGATATCCCTAATGATGGGCACACAGTCTACCCCCAAGGATTAAATAAAGGGTTGATTTCAGAATTCCCTGTAGGTTACCGAGATCAATATATACCTGATGAAGGCTAGAGGGAACAACAGCTAAAATGTTGTAATAAAACAACAGAGATGAGGACAATAGTCGAAATATAGTATAAATAATAACTCCTCATCCCAGAAATTCAGACAGACATGAGATTGTTATCACATCTTCTATCTTCTCTTCTTTCATTTTCTCACTGTGACCAAGTAGCATCTCTGATATGTCTTTTCTATTTTTCCACACAATCAAAATTGAGTAGTCCATTATTTAGGAAGTATTGGCAGGATGTATGAGTGTTATCAGTTCTTCTATCTTCCATTCTTTCTTCTTCTTTGTGCCATCTCCCTTCAGGATATTCCACCATCTATAAGCTTGTTAAGTTGGCTATGCCCTGTTCCTCTTGCTTTCAATCTGTCCTGTTAGTTTCAAATTTTACAAGCCCTCTTCATTAAGTGCCCTAGAAATTTCAGCTTCCTCTTCCTGTTTTTAATTATAAGTGTCCTCTTTATTTTCATTTTCTATAAAACTTTGTCATTGCTCAGATGTTCAGTTAATGGTATTCTCAGCAACTTCCTGTAGAACCACATTACTGTTGCTTCAAGTCTCTTCATCTGTGAGGAGATTGTGCAGTATTCACTGCCATATAGGAGGACATATTACATAATAGTTCTGTTATCTTTTCTTTGTTTCTAGTGAAATACTGCAAGTGAAAAAATGACATACAATATGATTCTTTGAAAAACCAGTAATGATATCAGGTTACCAATTTGTTATGGAAATCATCAGTTTATAGTTGTATTGTCTCATTTGTTGAAAGGGATATTTTCTTGTGTTGAAACAAGATATATGTTTATGTGATGGGTTGTAGAGTTAGGTTAAAGGCAGTTGCCTACTTCTGCTACTTAGGTGTAACTTTGTCCTTGGGCGGCAGATGTAAGCTGGCCACCATAACATATTGCCATCTCACATGGAAGAAATTTCCCCAGCTCCTGCCTATATCCATAAAGTTTGCTGCCTTTGGGCTTTGACAAGAAATTGTATGTACAACACCTGCATTTGTGGTGCAGTTTAGCTTGACAGCAAGATATGGGGCCTGGCAACATCAGACTTCAACTACCTCCAGTGGAATGACAGGGCCATAACATGTTGGATGTGTGACATGCTCACTGAGAATGAGGTCAGGTCAGATTCACTTTTGAAAAAGCTAAGCCTTGACAATCTTGAATTACTGCACAGTTGTAGACTACACTGGGCTGGCCATATTAAGTGCAGCAAGGGGCTATCAAACAGGTCTATGGGGTGATGGTTGAGGGTAGCAGAGGAAGAGGGTAGACTAAGATGACTTGGGAAGACGTTTTTCAGGAGGACGGGGAAAAATTTGGCCTAGAACTAGCTCTTGTTAGTGACAGGCTTATGGGGAGATAAATTGGGATCCTCTGTCAGGCAGGCAGGACCCACCTTGCTTTGTGTGAGATTAATCCCAGTCCTGCCTCAACAAAAAAAAAACCTCCCAAAAAACGTGGTGTCAGGAAAAACAAATGAAGTAGGAGCTTTACTTGAAGCTTTATTCAACTTTAACTCAATTCTGTCAACAAACAGGGTGAGCTTATTCGTTTATAACTGGTCAGTGGAGGAAACAATTATGGTTGACATCTACAACACACGGCTATGATGATAATGTTGTATTGTAAATGTTATTGTAGTCACATTAAGTTTTTGAAAAAGGAGATATTTTAGTAACAGTGTTGTTGTATGCAATGTAACATGTGGTTCAGGTTAGAACTAAGAAGTCTACCAGAGAGGAAATTAGACACATTTTGTCACTATGGCTGTGGTTGTGGGAAAAAGAAGAGACGGAGAGTTTGTGCCCTTTCCTTTATATACTCCTTTATACAAATTCCACCCAGTGAACATTAGGAATCCCCTAGCAGTTAAGGGGGAATAATCCCATAATAAACATCTCTTATTTAGCACACTCTTCTCAAATGATTGACAACTAATACTGCATCTGAATTTCATGGTTATGTTGTCATATCCTACTATGGCAACAGCAAAAATTACCTTGACTGAAATTACAAACAAGACTGCTACAGCTGAAGTGCCTTGAAAAATAACAGAATGGAAAGGGAAATAGTAAATGTGAATAATGCAGAGTGTTGATTATGAAGAAACTTTTGTTTCTCTATAACTTACGAATAGCATTCTCCAGTATAGGTATTTGAGTAGAATCAAGAGGGCTAATATTTCCCCCAAATAGTCAATATTTCATAAATATAACCTAATCTCTAAATGCTAACAAAGATGAGGACAACAGACTGAATGTAAATAATATAAATAACACTCTGATGTGTTTGTTTCAGTTAAATGAAAAAAAAGTTGTCACTTTCAAATCTTTTCATTTGTACCCCCTTACTTCTTTGAATAACAACCAGCATTTATATTTATGATTGATACTACAATATTTTGTGGACATTTTTGTTCCTAAAGTTGCTGTGGTTTCTGAGGCAGTGTCATTTTTGTTACCGTCCATCTCTTTCCCCGTCTATGCCTATAACCATTCTAGTTGGTGCGAGAGTAATCAGCTAGGTGTTTCCCCCAATCTCAAAACACTGTTTACTTACATTACAACAGTATACCAACAGGTTTTATATGTTCAGATTGACTTTCTAATAATGCATTGTTTTCAAAGTGTACACAGAAAAGGTGTAAGTCTGTTTGCCAGTTCGAAGTAATCAAAAATGTTATCGGTGTATTATTGCCTGGTTTCTCATTTGGTGCCAGACCAATTGGGAACATTTGCCAATGTAAAGGTCATTTAAAAACATCATAAGCACATGAACAAAGTTAATAAAAGAAAAGTGGCATTGGATTATTTCCGTTTTTCTTATCATTATTTTTTCTTGTCAGTTGGATTTCCTTTTTAGGAAATATATCTGATTTCAAAGCCATTGTATTTGGCTGCCTGCCAATCTTGGCTAACAAGTAAGATTATCCAAAGAATAGTAAGATAATGGTTATAGCATATGTGAACTGGGAGAATTCCTGTAAATACAATGTCTTCCATAAGTTTGGAAACACAACCTCAGAATTAGCAAAATAAGACCTTGTTTTTTCAATTTAAAAATATTGGTATTATGTGGAAAAACTTAGTGGATGAGAAATATGCATTACCTTAAAATGAAAAGTGAGCATGTTCCCCCAACCACTACAATCATAACCTCTTCAAGTCTAATGTCAACTGATATCTATCCTACTTTTTCTTTCTTATTCTAATGTTCACCCAATACAAAACCCAAGAGCCACTCAAAGTAGAGAGTCTGAGTGTAGTGTTGTATGAGTGTCATGACATGCACTTTTTGCTTCCTACTTCTTTCTTATTTAGAAAAATTTAATTCACTAATCCTCTACCTTGTCTGGCTCTTGGACCTTGCATTGGGTGAATTAACAAAAAAATTACAAAGAAAGTATTTTTTTTATGATTGCTTTGACTCTATAAGACAGGCTTTTACCCAGTTCATTGTTAATCTCTTGTATTCAAATAGTTTACTCCTTTCCAGTCTTTTGAATGGGAGTAGAGGTTTATCCTTCATTTCCTGTTTAGGATTGGGTTTCCAGTTCCTTCTAAAATCTTTTCATTCTCTTTCACTCCTAGTAGCCCTTTGTGTCTTAGTTGCATTGTCACCTTTCTTGGGGCAAATAGATTTTTTAAAAAAAAGGAGTTTTTTGTTACTTCTCTCAGATAAATTGTGGTGGCAATTTTCATTGATACAATCTTTTTTTCATAATGTCCCTCAGATTTGTGAAGTCCATTGAGCTAGGCAGACATATAACAGCTCAGTGTGAATTCCTGAAACCATTTCTGACACATGTAGTATGGCATGTATGCGTGGGTAATGCAACTGTTATTGATGCCAAAAGTAGAATTGTTGAGCTGAGTTTAAATTCCAGGCTAGCCTGTTGTGTTCACTTGCATCTAAATGATCTTGAAAATTACACAAATCCATCTTGTCTTCCCTACCAGCTATGGGTTATATAGCAGGGTAGACTGGGCACTCTAACCTTGACTGGCAATCTGTCTAAATGAAGAAAAACTGAATTATAAACAATGAAGAAAACAGGGAAAACCATTGCACTAACTTTTCAAAGAATGCATGGTAATTCAGAGATCATAAAGAGAAGGAATCTGTGGAGAGCCATAATCATGTACATTGCGAAGGAACCTGGTATTTTAAACAATGTAAAAGGTAAGGGAAACCACCTTGTGATCTTTCCCATGCTAATCTGCAGATAATTAAGAAACAGAATCTCTGGAGAGTCATGATTGTCTGCATCTTGAAGGGACCTGGCATTTTTTTATGTCAAATAGTATAGAACACCATACTGGATAAAAATGGTACTGTTTATTAACATTCATGCAGATTAGATATGACACCAAAAAATGTCTGTATGAAAAATAAATAACAGGAACAAATCATCAATTCCAGGTAGAATTTTATTGACACTGAGATTTTATATAATTTGCTTCAGTTTTATAATTTGCCTTCAAAATATATAAAAAAAAGTTCAGTCTTAATCTCATTGTAATAATGTTGTCATCTCATTCAAAGAAAGTAAAAACATTTTTTTTTATTTTACTCTAATCTCTGTGCAAAATGAAAAGGCTTGGGAAATCTCTTTCTTCATCCATAAATGAAAACTGAAGAATGTTGTTGTTATGGAGAAAAAGCCACATATATTCTTGTGACAGTTTTGTTTGGGAAATCCTTATGGCATTACACACTCTCTTTTGCTTTCTTTTCTTCTCCTATACGTTCTGTTCCTTTCCCCCTTCCAACTTTTGTCCATCTCTTTACCTTTCTCGAATTGTTCTCCACTTTCCTCTTTCTCCACTTCTGTCCCTTCCTTTCTCTGTTTCTACTACCCTCCTTTCCTGTCTATCGACTACACTCCAGTCCTCTCTCTCTACTACAGTCCCTTCTTTTCTCTCTCTACTACACTCCCTTCCACTCTTTCTCTACTACAGTTCCTTCTTCTCACTGCCTCTCACCCTTCCCTCCTCTACTTCTACTCTTCCTCTCTCTACGAACCTTCCACTCTCTTTTTCTCTACTAAATGCCTTCCTCTCTCTCTCTCCTACTCAACTTTCCTCTTTCTCTCACTCTACTACACCCCTTTCCTCTCTCTCACTCTACTACTCTCCCTTCCTCTCTCTCAAACTCTACTACTCTCCCTTCCTCTCTCTCAAACTCTACTACTCTCCCTTCCTCTCTCTCAAACTCTACTACTCTCCCTTCCTCTCTCTCACACTCTTCTACTCTCCCTTCCTCTCTCTCTCAAACTCTACTACTCTCCCTTCCTCTCTCTCAAACTCTACTACTCTCCCTTCCTCTCTCTCACACTCTTCTACTCTCCCTTCTTCTCTCTCACACTCTACTACTCTCCCTTCCTCTCTCTCACACTCTACTACTCTCCCTTCCTCTCTCTCACACTCTACTACTCTCCCTTCCTCTCTCTCACACTCTACTACTCTCCCTTCCTCTCTCTCACTCTACTACTCTTGCTTCCTCTCTCTCTCTACTATCCTTCATCTCTGTACTACACTCCCTTTATCTCTCTATTGCTCTCCCTTCCCACTTTCTATCTCTGCTACCCTTTCTGCCGTGACTACCCCTACTCTCTCTACTAACCTTCATTCGTCTCTCTACTACTACTACTACTACTACTTTTCCTTCCTCTCTCTTTCTGTTACCCTCCCATCCTCTTCTTCCCTACCTCCTTCTCCCCCTTCCGCTTTCTGCTCATGCTCTCATTCCTTTTTCTCCTTTTTCCATTCATATCTTCTTTCCATTGTAATTATTTTTTATCCCACCCTTTCCACTCTTTCTCCCTTCCTCTTTTTTTCCCATCCTTCTGTCTATCCTTCCTCATACTCTCTCATATTGACAGTTTTATTTCTCTTTCTTCTTCATTTATCACACCTTCCTTTCCTCAATTCTCTGCTCTTTTCTCTCTCTCTCCACTTTCACCATTTCTCTCTCTCTCTTTCCCATGTTCCCTCATTTCTTCTTTACTCTTCACCATTTCTCAACACCTTTCCTTCCTCAACTCTCCCTCTCTTCATTCTCTTTCTGTCTTTTTCTCTATCTTCCACCCTTTTCTTCTTCATTCTCCCCCATTTTTACATTTCCATTTCTAAACTTCCTGTTTCTCTCCTGCTTCCTTTCCTCAATACCCCTGTATCTTCTCCTCCTCCCTCCACACTTTCTTTGTTTCTCTTTACCTCTTTTTCCCTGCCTCCCCACATCCTTTATTTTCTCTTTTCCTTTTCTCACTCTACTTCATTTCTCTCCTTTTCTTTTTTTTCTACATATTAAAATGCATTTCATAACAAAATGGCAACGTAACAAAAATATATATTACCATAGAATGCTAATACTGAAATCTAAAAAGGATTTAAAAACAGTTAAAGCAGTTTATCACTCCTCTCCCATCAGAGCAAATATCAAGGACAAAAAATATACAACCCCAGACAAGTGTTACATGCTAGAAAAATATAATATTAAAGGCTAATTACCTTTTTGCTTACAGAGAGATGGCTGGTAGGGCTTAATGTACACTGATTCCAATCCTTTCAAGTGATAATCAGAATCCGTCCTCCTCATCACTAAGAACGTGTCTCAGTTATAAGAATAGGTACACTTCTGACTTTTAATCATATGTTCAGCTATCCTTAAATCTAGTTCATTAATGCACCTCTGTAAATTTCTATTGCTCCACTTTTTATCATAAATTGTTCCTGTTTTGTTATGAATTGCTTTTTAATATGTCTGCTTTTATCACTCTAATAAAATTTATATTAGTGAGACACAACAAAGTTTAAAACATGGATCTATGAAAACAAGTGATATAAAATTCAGGGAGACATTAAATTCTTTATTCTCTGATTTTTAATATACAAACCATACTTTTGATTTAAAAAATGCCAAAATGATTTAATTTATTTATCATAAATCATTGTGAAGAATTATTGAATCAGCTATGATATCAGGTTTCAATTTTTATTAATCAAAAATTAGTTTTGAAATATAATAATGATTAAAATCAGCCAAACTGGTTTGCTGGTCCTCTCTCACCATAGCAAAGATCAAGGACAAAATATGTGCACAACAACTATAAAAAAATTATACAACCCCAGACTATGCAAAAAAATAAATAAATAACATAATAGACTTTAAGCCCGCCAACCACTCCTCCTGCTTAAAGATGGCTGATAGAACAGTGTACACTGATTCCAAAAGTTTCAAGTGATAATCAGTATTAACCTTACTCAGCTATGAAAACATGTCTGGGTTATAAAACCGGGTCACACTGCTGATTTTTAATCAAATGTTCAGTTGTTGCTGGACCTGATATATTAACACGCCAATGTGAATTGTTCACCTTTTCCTGATGGATAATGGCTGATACAGTTGGTTGATTGGTTTTTTGATCGATTGATTGGTTTTCTATAGTTTTCTATCAACTCTTTGCAGGTTATTTAAAGCCACAGAAAATTTTAGGATATTAACATTTCTTTTTGTTGAGATAATAATGGTTTAGTGATACAAGTCTTACTAATTAACCCATAGCTGAGTGAAAAAGAGGTAGATTCATACCTTTGTCAAGGGTATTTGCAAGTTAGTCAATGTAACAAACCTAACTAGATTTGGAACTCGGGTCTCTGATTAACAAATTCTTAGCCATTATCTATTGCATCAACTTCAAATCCAAGCTTACAGCACTTAGCCAAGCAGTCACCTATTTAAGTACTGACCAGGCTCATTAAGGCTTAACTACTGTGATTATATGGAAACCGATGTTGCAAAGTGAAATGGCCGTAGACCTTGCTTGATTGGGGCTTCCAACCTTTAACTGGTTCTTCCTAAATAGCTAGCATCACACTGACATTCGAATTTATAAATTACAGAACTAAGATGATGTGTAGGCAAAACATCCTTCTGGATTGATCCTAACATACCAAAAACAATACGTGGATTGGTGGGAAAATAATAGCTTTTTTTACACCAACTGAAATTTGTTTAGCAGATCTCGTTCTCACTTCACCAATCTATGGTACACAAAATTAATTTTTCTTATTGTTCCTTTCTCTTTTTTCATTTATTTACCTCTTCTTCCTTTTTGCAAACTTATATCTAGTGTCTGTGTGTCCATGAAACATTACTGCTTCAGTAACACATATTCTGAATATCCTCATCTTTTCTTTGTCAATTTCATTTCATCTAATAGAAGTGTAGTTTACCACCACATCACATTAAAACACTGGTTCCTGTATGAACATCAAAGTTAAGCAATGTCATACCTGGATGGGTGACCGCTTGGGAATACCAGGTGCTGTAAGCTTAGATGTGCAGGTGGTGTAATGAATAATGGCTAAGAATTATTAATCAGAGAGCCAAGTTCCAATTCCAGTTGGGTTCATTATATTCACTTACACACAAAAACTCTTGGGATTGGTATAAATCCACCTCTTCTCCCCCCATCTATTGGTTAATTAGTAGGTAGGACATGCGTCAGTAAATCATTATTACCTCAAAATATTTTCTGGCTTCAAATAACATGCAAGGGTTGATAAGCCATAGTAAACCAATCAGTCAGTATTGGGAGTGATATGTCAGAAAGGAATATTTTCACAATTTTAATTCCCCCATTATGAGTATTATTATATCCAGAATAACTCATTAAAACACAGATAGAATGGAATAGCTGAAAGAAATGGAATGACATACATAATTTGTTCTCAGAGTTTTATACTGCTAAATCATGCACAAAATTATATACACATATTTACATATGTCCCAATCCACAATATATGCATACCACATATGAAAATGGTAAATAAATAGAGGGTCTTACTTGTAATGATTTTCTAACAGGAATTTGAGCTGCCTGAAGATTCTTCTGTGTTTCTAGAGAAGCCATATTTAGGATTCTCCTTGAAGACCTTTGCGGACTGGATTTATCATCTATGTCATTAATGAGGACATATTCCACAAACCGGAAAAGGTGAGTCATGGATTTTTCTCAGCATGAGGACTGCAAACTGGAGATAGTTTCTATATCTGGTAATGATTTACAAAACTGTACGCATTGAACTTGAGGGAATTTAACTGTACATCTCTGCAGTTTGCAAATAGCAATTAATACATTTCAAGAATTAAAATTTCATTATTTATATTTTTAAATAGCTACTCAACCATTTATGAATTTGTTGAAGCCTTTGTGAATTTTCAAGATATTGCTGGAAGACAATGTTCTTGTCTTTCCTTTCTTGTCATCTCAACTTGACTGATTTCATTTAAATATATATATTTTGGAATCTGGACAAGTGTCATTATTATGATGCTAGCAAAGTACCGCCAAAAAATGAGAGAATTATTCATATACAGATCAGCACTTCTACTCTAGGATCAGAGTGTCCTCTGTGAAAAATGTAGCATGCACATGCACACACACACACACACGTTCCATTTTATGTATATGGATTCTTCTAAATGTCATATCCTTTCAGGATGTAGGAAATCATGGCTCTCCACATTTTCCTGTCTGTTAACTTTTGTCATTTTACCAACTCTCTTTATTATTGTTCTCCCATTCGTCATGTCAAAAATGCCAGAAACATTTTGCGTCAATCTGATATCGCAGAATACACAATTTAACTGAAAGGTACAAGGGCATAGAAAATGATGGAAAATAGATTCATTACTGAATAATAATGCTATGAAATTATATGAATAAAAGATTTTGTTAAAAAATGATGGAAATAATTGCAGCAAAATTCTAGTCATGGTATGTATTGTATAATAAACTATAGAAGGTGCAGACACTCCTTATACCTTCCAAGTCAGATTTTTGTTTTGAAAATAGTGGTGGATGGGTGGAATATATTGTACACCTAAAATTATGATCTAAAAGAAATTCAAAATAGAACAAACTGGATTTTACAATAGACCAGTAAAAACTGTATATGGGCCAACAAAATATGAGCTTTTTTTTTTACATTGTGTTTTTATTTTTTATGATTTATGTTTCTATGTTTTAAGTTCTAATTTCATGTTTTTTTGTTTTACATTATCTTTTTTGACATTGTTTTTTTACAATGTTTTTTTAATGATGTTTTTTTAAATTATGTTTTCATATCAGAAATTTAGTAATTGCTTCAATATCAGCTTATCAATGTTCACTGATACAAGAATCTCATTTCATTGTCTAAAATAATGATACTCACCTACACAGCAACAGTGGCTGAAAATTTGATCTTGTCTCCTAAATTTCAGTATTCGTGTTATATTTGTAATTGTTTTAACATCAGCTTGTACTTACACGTGTTATTAGTGTTCACTGACATTAGAATCAGTTTTCATTATTTAAAATAGTACTTATCTAAGCAGGAAAAGTGGGTGAAACTTTGATGTTTTAAACTTTAATATTTTGTGATTGTTTTAACATCTGCGGGTACTTCTCAGAATTCAATGATAATTGGAATCAGTTTTCATTGTTTAAAATAAACGTACTTACTTAAGCAGCAATATGGCTGCAACTTAGCTCTCCTAAATTTTAATATTTGTGTTTTATTTTTAAATCCAAAGCAATATGAAAACTGAGTGTTGCATAAATGAGAATTAACAATGAAGAATCAGATTGATAATAACAGAAAAGGGGGTGGGTATAGTAAAACCTTGCACGTTTGTGCATCTTTGATTATAGTCTATTGTAAATATCAAATGCCATAAAGTCTTAGTTCTCTTCATAGTCTTTGGAAATGTCAAGCGTCAAACTCTTAATAGGCAAGTGTAAAAGCAGACTCTATAAATTTTTATTAGCTGAGACAACAGTCAATTATTGACAGCTTTCTCTTTCAGTTTACAGCACCAACATTTTAGTGACTTCAATATATTTCATATTGGAAAAGTATTTGGTTGATTTGCATTAGAGCATATGTGCCTGGAAGAAAGAAACTGTTATAATGCTTCTGGCACTTATTTATCAATATTTTTATTGCTTTCTACAACAGCATGCATTGTGTTGAGTGAAATGCAACTGAAAACTTCCCATTGAAAACAATGGGGCAATAAAATATCACACGAATATATCTTTATATATAAATCACTGTATAGACATAGTCTCTTTCTCTCTTTCAACACACACACACATATATATCTTTGATACACATTTTATAGCTGTATTTAATGTAATACATATATATATATATATATATATATATATATATAATCTCAAAAATGGGCTATATTTTATGGGATAAAGTGCTCACTATCAGAGATAGAGCATGTGTAAATACAAAAGTGAACATAGAAGTCAACACTTAGAGGCAACAGACTGTTTCATGCAAGATGCAATTGTCAGGCCACGAGTGCTGTTATTTTTCTTAGCTATTTATACATACAGGTCAGTGGTGCATTGTGAGTAGTCTATTTTGGCAGTTATTTTACCGGAAGTTGTTTATTTGTTAATTTATTTATTTGGGTTAAATTATTATTTTTTTTTTTTTATCTTATATATTTATTTTTTTATTTTTATTTTGATCAGTGTTTTTATTAACATAGTAAAAATTTGTTTATATAGCTTATTTAATAGTTTTGTTTTTGTTTGGGAAGATAATTAAAGCTATTTGTTCAATTTTGGAGTTGATTGTTGGTGTTTGTTCTAACTATTATTTTGGCGGGAACAGGAAAAGAAATATCATATGGTTCAAACCACTGTACAGCAAAAACGTAAAAACAAATGTAGGAAAAATATTCTTCAAACTTTTACACAAACACTTCCCGGAATCAAGCACACTACACAAAATATTCAACAAAAACACAGTAAAAATCAGCTACAGTTGCACCGAGAACATGGCACAAATAATAAAAAAGCACAACAGGAAAATAAAAACACCGATCAAAATAAAAAATAAATAAATATATAAGATAAAAAATAAAAATAAAAATAATTTAACCTAAATAAATAAATAAACAAATAAATGACTTCTGGTAAAATAACCGCCAAAATAGACTACCCACAATGCACCATTGACCCATATATATATAAATAGCCGAGAAAAATAACAGCACTCATAGCCTGACGATTGCATCTAGCATGAAACAGACTGTCGCCTCTAAGTGTTGACTTCTATGTTCACTTTTATATATCTATATATATATATATATATATAAAAGTGTATAAAATATTTAATTTATATAATATAATGTGTAGAAATATATATAAAATGTGTATCAAAGACATGTAATATATATATATATATATATAAAGTATATTTATATAAATAAATTTCCAAGAGGATAGAATCCAAGTAGAACTCAATTTTCAGGACAGAGTAAGAATATAATATAAAAGGCTCGAACACTAATATTCCATGGTTATAATTTATTACATTGGAATCATAATCACGATCCAATTCATCTGACCCACAAATTCAAAAAGCTTATATATACACACACACCTATGTATATATATATATATATATTATCAAGTATGTGGTGCAGTTCAATTTATATTACATGAATCATTCATATAAAAAGCAGATAGTGAAGTTAATGATATCAATGGCAAGAATACATCTTCACAAACAAATTTATTATGATACATTAACCCCAAACCTGTAGATGAATGTTATGATCCCTGTTTTTAATAAATTCCAGTTGCATAAGGTCTTTTTATACAAGTACTTTCATCTGTTCATACAGACATCATCAGGTAGGGAAATAGACTTGTTTTTTACATCCAGGTAATAATGGGACAACGAAAGATTAGATGTGAGCTGAAATATGTTTTTTTAGAAATTTGTTATTGTTAACGGTAAGAAATTTTGGAGCATCGCAACAATGTGATAGCAATGTGATATTGCCAATAATCGCATTAATATTGCTGATTGATTCTATGCGTGATTATTTCTTTGTATATAAAATACATGCTGCCTAATGTTTTATGTTTATATATATATATATATATATATATATATATATATATATGATATTGTTTAAAGTGCCCACTCTATTAAGCTGTAATTTAAAGATTCTTGTTCTCAAGTGTTATAATTTAAAATATATTAAATGCTAATTATCTCGGTCAGTAATTTTGCCATATTTGACATAAGCTTAGGTGATCATCTCTTTCAATTCATGACTAACCAGGCAGAAGTTTTTCTCACTGTAGGTTGCCATTTCTTTCCGCAATTGACTGGTTGACATTCAAGTCTATAGAACCAAATCTGTCCTGTTATTCAACCTTGCTAGGAAGAGTAGAGATTGATTCTTTCCTTTCCCCAAGGGTATATGTATGTAAATTATTGTAATGAACCTGACTGGAATTTGAACTCAGCTCTCCAAGTTCTCATTTCAAGCCATTATCTATTACACTACACCACATTCTAAAGTAGTTACTCTTATTTATTTTATTTGTGAATATTTTTTTCTAATAATACATAGATTTCTGTATATTTTTATCATAAAATAGTAAAAATGGCACATCATAGTGATTTTTATTAGCACAAAACCAGTAAAAAGCTCTAGCTTGAAAAATAAAGTAATTTTTTCAAGGAAGATAACTCATTCAGTATATTGAATTTTATTCATGGAGGAATTTCCTTCATTTTCAAATAAATATAACATAAATTTTATAAATATAAAATGATTTGTAATTAAGCTTAGTGGCTACCAATAACTCCCTTTAAGTAAGTTTTAATAAATTTTATTATTTACTGGATTATTGCAAAGAAGTATTTTAATGCTATTACATACAACATGTGTCATACCTAGGTCAATTTGTGTTGATTTCATCAAAACCAGTTGTTGCTTAGTAAAAACAATCTGATATATTCATGATGTATATATAAGATTGTTGAATGGTTTGGCATCCATATTTGCAATAAACAGTGCAACTCAAGAACAAGTTCAGTCATTCAAATATATTTTGGAATGAGAATTACTAACACTTGTCAAAATTCCAAAATATATCTCTGATATGGATAGCATGCCTCCAGAAGGCTGAAGAATGGTTGGGCCTAAAAGTTTGCAGTAATAAATGCAATATCAAGAATGAGTTCTGTCAGCCAAAAAATCAGGGATTGATAATGACTGACTTGTTTCAAAATGAAAAATGGTATCTTCCATATGGATTATAAACATGTAGAAGACTGTCGAATAGATCATCAGATACATTTTCATAACACTGAAAGCAAATTGAAAAAAATTAAATAATCTAAACAACTTTTGGAATGATAATGGCTCCTCCCAAAATTACAGAAGTTATATTCCCTGTAAATCATACAACTGATGAAAATTATAAAAAGGGTTGGCTTAAGTGTTATGCTATGTAAAGTATCCATGTTTGTTGTAAGAAGTTTGTTTTTCAGCAATATTTTTGGTCCTAATCTGGCATCTCAACTACAGTCCTTTTCCCACTTCTATAAGGTTGCCTCCCACTGACGTTTTTGTAAATACTTTCATGGTATTTGTTCAAATGAACTCTTCTCTATGGTACCTACCCTTTTTGAATTTAAGCACAGTTGAGACTGACATCGGAATCTCATCAATTTACAGTTGAGTTGGCTTGATGTAACCATAAATTCTATACTAACTCTTTCTTTTCTCGCACTTCTTGCTTGTATAACTTCTTTCCGGCTCCATGCTTTCCAGTCAACTTTAATCTTCAAAAATTTAAATGCAATGTCAATTGCTATCTACTGTCCTCCTGATTACTCTTTTTGTTCTTGGTCATTATTTCTTTTTTTTAATTCTTTCACACCCAGTAACCCATTGTGTCTTAGTTGCTCTACTGCCTTGAAAAAAAAAAAAAAAAAAAAAAAAAAAATGCCTTTTACTGACCCCAAAATTTTACAAGTTTTACAGTCTGTTTTATAAGACTTTTTCCCTTATATGCCATCTCCCTTTAAAATATATACAATCATGTCTCTCCACAACTTATCCTTTTAAACTCTTAGCAATGTTATCTCCTTACTCTACTTTCTCCTCCCTATTTTAGCATCCAAACTCATTAAGTTACTCACTGTTTTCCTCAGTCCATCTTGCTGTCACTATGTCCTGTGAGTGTCAAATTCTCCAAGTTCACTTTCCTCATTATGTGTCCCAAAAATGTTAATTGTCTCTTTGTCATTTTAAGTATAATTGTCCTTTTTCTTTAAAACTTCCTCATTGCTCACATGCTCCATCCATGGTATTTTCAGCATCTTTCATGTCTCTGTTGCCTCAAGTCTCCTCTTCATTTGTGTTGAAATTGTTCAACATTCACTGCCATAGAGGAGATTTGATATTTTACAGCACCATTCATAGATCTTCAGGATATGGGCGATCATGGCTCTCCACAATTTCCTATCCTTTGTAGCACTTATCAATATTTGTCTTTTTATTATCCCTCCCATTCCAAGTTTATTATGTTGTTTACACACTATTTCCATCAGTACTTTTTGAATCTTTGTTTAGTCTAGCTACATGGGCGATCATGGCTCTCCACAACTTTCTATCTCATGTGGTTCTTAGGAGTTTTTTCTCCTTTTACTAAGGCCTATTCCTTCTTTTCTGCCATTCATTAACACAAACGTCTCAGGTAAGTGGCTTGCTGTCTTCCCCTATCTCTCTTGTCCCCAGTATGCCCCCTGAGGGTTAAGTTTTTCAATCGCTCATTCCTTGTTATCTATCCATGGAATTCTCAGTATCCTTCTGTTGAATCACATTTCTACTGCTTCAATCTGCTTGATGTTTATATCTCCAATTTGTAACTTGCATCTTGGGTCTTTTCTCTTGCTGATGAACATATTTCAGTTGACAGTCCTTTTTTCTTGTTTTCTTCTACCAACCTGTTTAAGAGGTCCTGTAGTTTCCTTTTCAAGTCAGCAATCAACACTGTGTCATCTGCATCTTATATATAACGTATAGTGTATGTATGTCTGTTTGTGCATGTATCAAAGCAACTTCTGCACTACCACTGGTCCGATTTCAATGATTCATAGCTCATTCAAAAGCCCTAGAAAGGTTAGGTGCATAGAATGATTTTCGTTGAGCTCAGATTCAGAGTAGCCAGATTATATGAAGTTAAAAAATATATATTAATATATTATACTAGCCATTATCATTGTTTTCATGGTTCAAGGCGAGTAACTCTTATTTTCGTTTTGTTTCCAAAATTGCAGTGCAAATTTAATTATAAACTAGCTTCAAAGCCATCCTATGAGGCAGCATTTAAGCTATCTCCTGTGGCGAACTCTTGGTTTGGACATCACCACAATAGCAAGGGAGGAGTAGATGCGATAGGCATCAATAAACTACAGAAGAACTCAAAATTGATTGCTGCATTTAAGTATTGAATTAATGTTTAAGCTTACCTTTTAAAAGTTCAAAGATAATTTTTCTGCTGCCACTTAATTTAAAGATGATTTGAGGTATGAAGATCCTTATTTTCTATACAAACAGTTATTTTTATTTCACGGGTGACAGAACGGGACAATTTATAAGTTAAAATTAATATAGTGTAAAGATGGGAAAACAGAAATTAGAATTAGCTTTACATTCAACATTAGAGTTAGAAAAACATAATAGCTAATTAAGTAAAACTTATATTATGGAATCTGTATGAATAAATGCAAATTGGAGCTAAATTCTCCCACAAATAATGTACACACTAATAGCTCAATATCTGTATTATATATTATATACTTCTTGGCAATATCACTCTTCAGGTTTAACTAATTTGCATATTGATTTAAAATAAGTTTATTTCATTAATTAACTGTCCTTCATTACTGTCCTTTTATTTGAGGATTGTTTTGATTTTCATATTAAAAATAGTTCTGTTTCGGAATATTATCTTATATAGTGCAGAAAAGTGTTTGAAATTTGCATTTTACTTGACCTTCAACAAGTTGGCATCTATTTGTAAAACTTTCCTTAACTATAACAAGCCAATTTATGAATGAAATGTTCATTAAAAATTTTTGTTTCAAAGATTAACAGTAATGAATATATCTTACTTTGTGAAGCGATGGTGAATGGGCAAGGCCTGCTAGTATTTTCTATTGCTAAGATTACACTAACTAATAATATATCTTGTTAGGGTCTCTAGTTCCCTTAGTATGGCATCACTGCAAAGTTTGAATAAATCTGGAGAGGAGACTTGTCTCATGCCTCTTTCTATTTTTGTATAACTACTTATTTATTTTTTATCCATATGCAGGCGGTTTGTTCCCAGTATAAATTCTGGATTATTTAAATATTATTCAAAATAAAGTAAAATCAAAAAAAGAATCAGCAATGTTATTGGTTTTGATCTGGCATCTCAGCTTCACTCTCTTGACCACCACCATAAAGTTGCTTCACCATGCCTTTTCTATAGATATTTTCATGGTAATTGTTCGGATGAGCTCTTCACAATGATACCTAGACTTTATGAATTTAGTGCAGTACAAGACTGATGATGAGGTCTCACCAATATACAGTTGAGTTGGTTAGATGTAATCCTAAGTTTTATGTTTACAGTTTCTTTTCTTGCTTGTGGAATTTACCTTTTGGCTCCATGCTTTCCAACCAACTTTAATCTTAAAAATGTAAGTGCAATGTCAATTGCTATCTGTTGTCCTCCTGATTAACCTTGTGACTTAGTGGCTTTACTACCTTGCTTGGAGTGGCTTCAGTTAAAAAAAAAAATCAAATTTCTGTGGCTCATTTCATCAGTCTTCCTTCTGTTTAATGAATATATCAAATTCTTAATAATAAACTTCAACCTTTTCTTTTTTTAAATTAGGTTCAACTTTCTGTGAATTATTTGTAGCTTAAGTGACGGCCATTATTCTCAGGTTTTATATTTGAACTGAGCAAATCAACTGAGCCTGATGGTCGGGTGCAAAACCACTTCCTTTGTAAAAAACAGCATTGCATTTAATTTGAACAAAACGAACCAGCCAAGGTGGCAACAAAACACTACAAGAGAATTTGTTTGCTTTGCTTTTTTCATTGATTAACAGAATCGTTGGTTATTTTCATTGATTATCATAATCATTCTAATTTTGATTTCCTGTCACTATGACAACAGAAAATTGATAGTCCCAGTTCCGTTCTTCAAGAAGAACAATCAATTTTTGAAACATCTTTGGAAAGAAGGAAAATTATTCATCATTAGTAAAAGTTTCTAATTTCTTTCTTGAGATGAGGTCATTACAAAATGTATTTTTAAGCAGGGAAAATAATTTCTTGTTTTTATCCTCCACCCTATAAGTTGCTGTCTCTTTTGCCTTGATCCTATATTAATGGCAGGAATGGAATATTAATATTTTATCGAAAATATTGGTTCATATTTAATGAACTAATGAACACCTGGAAATTGAATTATTATCCAAAACAAAAAAATTATAAACAAGTTCAACTGATAATCTATTTTGAGTTCCTTTCATTTCTCTATTAAAATAATTAGCAATGCATTTGCATGTTGACTTGTTAATTTTAACACCTCTAAAATAAAACTGTTATTAATCATCTGAGAGACCCCTTTCTGTTTTCCATCAGCATGACTGACACAAACCTCCAAGAGAGTGACTCATCATGCTTTCTCAGGCTAATGTTCTTGGCTGACATGAAGTGGAAAGACTATATTGAATTCATTGCTAGGCCAGCTGCTAAGAAAGTTGGTTTACTGTTGGGGTAAGATGATGCAATTACCTCACCTGGCTTATGATTTGTATAAATAATAATTCACACCATCTTAGCCAGAATGGCAAGACTGTTCCATTACATTCAATAAGGGTACATTAAGCCAACCTAGACTCTGAGTTTTCATTACAACTGTGTTGTTCTAGACATTTTTTCTCTCTATGTTTATAAGTCTGCCATTCCCCTATGCTTAGAATATTGCTGCTACATATGGTCTTGTGCTCCTGCTATTTATCTAGAGCTCCTTGATAAGATACAAAGAATCAGCAATATTATTGGTCCTGATCTGGTAGCTCGGCTTCAGTCATTCCATAAGGTTGTCAGCGGCATGTAGTAAGTAATCCACTGCTTGTGGTGAATCCCCCTCCCAGACAGTATATTCCACTGTATTTATGAGGATTGGGACATTATAGTCAATAGGTGTGATATAAGTCTTAGTGGATTTATTGCCTTGCTTTGGGTGAAAATTAAAAAAATAATAATAATAATAGGCCTATACCACCTGTCATGCTTCTCTAGATTCCTAATCATTAACCTTGATTTGCCTGAATTTTAATGGATTTATGTAATAAATTCATTAGCAGTTCATTTATATGCAACATATAATACTCCTTTTCTGCCAGTAATGTCTGTATTAATTCCTGACCATTAACAATCACTTTTCCCTGATTTTCCATGGATTTATATAGCAAACTATT
>OZ038491.1:53677643-53715143 GCA_964036315.1 Acanthosepion esculentum | reverse complement strand
TACTTGGTGCTACAAGTTTTGTTGGCCTCTCGCTCAACTGCACCCCACACATAATAATCAAGGGAGTTGCATTCTGGGGAGTTAGGTGGCCTGATGTAAAGAGTAGTGTGGTTGCAGAAATTGTCTGATAGTCACGACTGGATTCTCATTCTTGTGTGGCATGTTGCAGAATCCTGTTGCTGGACATATGGTCTTCAAGTAGCCACTCTCATGACCCAGGGCAGCACTACCTTCTCAAGGCATTTGATGTTGGCCTCTGTGTTGATTATAAGATTCTGTGGGAAGATGAATGGAAGCACAACATTGCCATCACTAGTGATCACTCCAAATACCATAATATTGACTGGATATATAATTCAACTCTTTCCAAATCCTCTGCACTGTTCTCAGATTGGTACCCTAAGATTCTGAAATGTTCATATTGGAGCTTCTTGTGCAAATGCCAAGAAGTACAGCATGCTGTTTTAAAATTTCTGGTGGAGTGAACTTGTTGTAGAGTTATTTCCTCAGTGGAAACTGTATTTGGACTAAATTCGGTCCTAAATAGGTACAACGTACAAAAACGTTAGGAACTTGTTATAATAAGTATTACGCAGAGTAATCTAGTTGTGGTAGCTGACTACTTTCGTATTCGACTCCCAGTCGACCCTCACTGGCTCCTACTTATATTAGATGGGAGAGTCTATTATCTATAGACTAGGTGTGTTTCACCATAACAGAACTGTGTCATGGTTCTTTTTTTTTTTTCACAGATGATGCCCAATTAATCCTACTGTAATGTGCAGTTAACAATATGAAAAACAAACTACGCATATGTGCAAAATTAAAAATATAAAATGGTGACAATTTACCCATCGTACCCTGTACAATTTACCCATCGTACCCTGTATATGAAATAATATTGTTTTAAAGTATGATATATTTATTGGTTAAAGTGCTCAGTAACTGTGGGAATTGAACTCACTCTGGTATATGACATTAGAAATTCACCCTACTTCATAATGAGGCAGAGTTTTTCATTTTCATATATATGCACATTTTGCGGATCTTTTGAGTTAAAGTACAATATCAGTTAGTAAATGGGACTAGTCAAGTATTTTTGGATAGAATAACAAAAAAATCACGGTCAGATAGTAAAGTGGAATAGCCTACTATTTTTCGAGTATAAAAAATTGACAGTATTTTTGGATAAAACATGTTTTTTTAAAGGAACAAAAATATTTTTTTTAGATTATGTAATATTGTTCACCATTTATTCAAGTACACAATATGTAAATATAATATTTTAAAACTGTGACTACCCCAATATCTGCTTCTTGTAATATTCTGACAAACATCAAGAAACACTTTCAGTCATATTTTAATTTTTTTTCATTTAGTTATATTTGTTATTGAATCATGAAACTTTGCAGTATCTTTAACCTGAGACAAGAGAATTATTTTCTCTTCTCTTGTAATTAAAAATTTTCTCATAAGAGAAGCTCATCTTCAAAGCATTATGTTGAAAAACAAATTGGTTTAAAAACTGTGAATAATTTATTATTTATTTTTATTTTATCAAATTCCATTAAGTAGAAATGAGGGGGAAATTTTTCAATCAAACCACTTACGGTCAAATGTTTAAAACTTAGATAAAGTGGCCATAAAAGTATCGTCTCAGAACACTGTGCATATATTGATTGCAAATGGTAATAAAGTTAAAACACATCATGTAATCTGAGTTAAGCATGGAACCTCTAACTGAATTATTTTTATCTCCCACTTTTCTCTTTATTTTTTTTCACTCTACCTAGCTTTGAAAATTTGACAAGTTGAAAGCCTATCTTTTAAGTGTATTTTCTTGTAATGTTATATATTAACTTATTAGATTGAGTCTTTCTCATAACAATTATTGATTGAAATTCTGTTACCTTATTCATTTTAGGCTCAAATAAGTTTCTATTGCAATTAGAAAACTGCTTAAAATAAGGTAGTAAAGGAAAGTTAGAGGAATAAGCACCAATTGTAACAAGACAGAGTGTGTGGTTGCCAGCGAGAGAAACAACACAAGATGGAAACTACAAATTGGAAATAGTAAAATGAAGCAAGTATGAAAATTGAAATATCTGAGAAGTGCTTTAACAGAAAATGAGACACCAAAATCTGAAAGGATGTTGAAATAGTGAAAGGTGTTTTCCAAAAGTTAAACATAGTATTAAGAGACAGTAAATTTTTCTTTGAAACAAGGAAAAGAGAGCTAAATTTTTATCTGATATCAGTCTTCTTATATCACAGTAATGCTGGAGGAGATGAGGTAAGGTAAATGTGGTTCTACAGAAGGATGATGACAATAACATAGACTGAACATGGAATTGTGTGCTTGCATAAATGATGAGCAATATTAATACATGATGCAAAAAAAATACATACTTCTGTTTCTACAACATAAAATGTTTTATCCAAAAATATGGTTGATATTTTTTTATTCTACCCCCAAAATACTGGGCTGTTCCTATTTACTAACTGATGGAGAGAATATGTAAGCAATGATGAAGTATTAAGTAAAATGGAAGCTGAAAGGCTGCTTATACCTAGCATCATAAAGAGACTGTTGAAATTTCCAGGCCACATGATGAAGGAAGAGGGTTTGGAGAATGTGACACTCACAAGTCATACTGAAGGCATGAAGGAAACAGTGAATAACCTACCTAACAAGCTTGTTTAAATAGTAGAACAGGGTCTAGGAGCAATGGTGAAAAGATAAACCTAAGTAAGAGCTACAAAAGATAGGAGGTTATGGAGAACCATGATTGTCCACGTCCTGAAGGGACACCATACATTGAAGTAGATTAAGAAAATATTTTTTTGTTTTGCTTTTCTTTCTTCTGTATACAGACTTGACTATTTGTGTGGTCAAAAATGACCGATCTAAGTAATTTCATAATTTATGTGAAAAATTTGCAATGACTTTATAGAGAAGAAAGATTTTGCATAATTTTTGCAACATGAAATTTTTCTTCCACACAGTGTGCTTGCAAGCAGACATTTGGTATTTTTGGAACTAATCTTCTGCAATGCATTTGTTTCGCAGGACATCTACATTACACTTATAATTGCTTTATAATGTCAGTAATGCTTACAGTAATCCCTGACCTTTGACAATCTCTTTCCCTAATATGCAATACCCAGCATAGATAATAATTACCGAAACCTACCCAAACAAATTTTAGATAAATAAATAGATTTCAAAATTTTGTGATAAAGTCATCAAATTTCACTTAGATAAAAAAACAAACCCTGCTATGTTGAGTTTTTGCTGTCTTGTGAGATTGTGTGGGTGTTTTAATGAGAATTTAGAGAGCTGAGTTTGAGTTCCAGTTGGGTTCATTACATTCATACATATGCAAATACCCTTTAGAAAGATATAAATCATCTCCTAACTACAGCTATAGCTTAAATAGCAGAACCTGTATGTAGAAAATCATTGCACTGATCAACACCAAATTTGTTGTCTAAATATTTTTAGCTGATTTAGGACAATTCTGACGTGCTGAATCCAAAAATCACATTGATTTTGCTCTATCAGGTCAACTTTTTGAGCTATGGCTATATGCTGTTTTTTATGTTTTTGTTTCTGTTGTCATGTCCATTAAAATATCTAAATATGCAACATGTTTCACAAAATAAAACTAATTATTATGTTAATTATAAATTTATTAATTTGAACCCCTCCAAAGTATTTTCAGCCAAATATAGCTTCATAAATATTAAACATGCCTCCAAAATATTTATAAATCAATAAAAAGCAAGAAAGTGTTTACATCTCAAAACACACCAATTATACTGTACAATACAAAACCATAGAATATAAATCAGAAAGGTTGTTTTATTAGTCATTATAATTTAGGTCTACCACCAAAATATCACGTGGACATAGTAGTCAGCATACCACATCACTTTTTAAGGCTAATTAGAAATAACTAAAGTTATATAATTCAGGAACCAATTTCTCAAGAATAACTGTATAAAAATCACAATGTTTGACCTCAACAACAGTCTCTCAGATTCCACTAAGGGCCATGTCACTCTAACTGCTGATATTCAAGACCTCATTCACTTCCGCACATACAC
Organism: Acanthosepion esculentum; assembly: GCA_964036315.1. Classification (NCBI taxonomy): domain Eukaryota; kingdom Metazoa; phylum Mollusca; class Cephalopoda; order Sepiida; family Sepiidae; genus Acanthosepion; species Acanthosepion esculentum. Next base: position 53,711,033 of record OZ038491.1, on the reverse strand, counting down.
TATCAAGAAACGACGCTGAAGCTTGGTGACCAGGATCAAGCTTGGGTGCCACACATGGTATGTAAGACATGTACCAAGTATCTGCATTGGTGGATCAATGGCAAGAAGAGTCGTGTGAAATTTTAAATTCCCATAGTTTAGAGGGAGCCAACAAACTATAGCACTGACTTCTACTTCTGTGCTATTGATGAGACTGGGATCAAAAGAAAGAACCGGAGTCACCTCAAGTATCATGATCTTCAATCAGCATGTTGTCCTGTAGCTCAATGTGATGAAATTCCAATACCTGTCTCTGGAGAACTTCCTGACATTAGTGAGAAAGATTTCTCAAGTGTTCAAGAAGAAGAAAAAGGGATTTTTGACAATGATGTTCCACGTTCCTTTTTCCCAAAAGGAACTAAATGATCTCATTCACAATCTCAGCTTCTCAGTCCTCTGCCAAACTGTTGGTATCTAGATTGAAGGTAAATACCTCCTCTCTGACAGTGCTCACATCACCTTCTATCGCAATAGGCATCAAGAGGACTCTGAAGAGAAGAACTTTGTGTACTGTACAGATTCTACACAAAATTGGAGTGCTACAGAATGAACCCAAAGATTGGCGACTGTTCATTGACAGCGACAAATGATCACTGAAAAGTGTTTAGTTGCACAATGGCAACCAGTATTCCTCTGTACCCCTCACTCACCCAGCTACACTGAAGGAGAAATATGAAGCAGAGAATTATGTGCTGGAGAAAATTCTTTATGATCAGCATTAGTGGTTTATTCATGTTGACCCGAAGATGTTGAACTTTTTGTTGGAACAACAGTCAAGGTTCACCAAGTATCCATGCTTTCTGTGTATGTGGGATAGTAGAGACACTGCTCAACATTACACGAAAAAGGACTGGCCTGTTGGGGAGGAATTGATGCCTTGCAGAGCAACATATATTATCAATAGGCCTCTAGTGAACAGAGACCGGATACTTTTCCCAGTGCTGCAAATCAATCCTAGCTTGATCAAGTAGTTCACCAAAGCTCTGGACAAGGATAGTGGCTGCTTCACTTACTTGTGTCAGGCTTTTCCAGGATTGAAGTTGGAAAAGTTGAAAGTTGCCATCATTGATGATCCTCAAATCCGTCAGCTCACCAGAGATCCAGAGTTTGAAAACTCAATGTATGAAGTGGAACTGGAAGCATGGAAGGCTTTTGTTCTGGTCGTGAAGAACTTTCTTGGCGACAACAATGCCAGGAACTACACAGAACCTGTCATCAATATGCTGACTGATTTCAGAAAGCTTGTATACTCCATGAGCATCAAAATGCATTATTTATTCTCGCATATGGATCGGTTTCCTGAGTGTCTGTGATCAAAGAGCGACGAACATGGGGGGGGGGGGGATTCCATCAGGACATGAAAGAGATGGAGACCAGGTATTAGAGATGCTGGGATGCAGTCATGATGGGTGATTACTGCTGGATTTGAAGAGAGACACCCCTGCTGCCGATCATTCTAAGGGTTCAGATAAACGGAACTTCAAGCCCTGAATTTTGAACAATGATGATGTAACATGCAATTTACATGTACTTACATTTAACAATGTATACTTTTCTATTTATTGTAATCGAATTTTGTAACATTTAATTAATAATTTTTTAGAAAACAATTTTTTCTCTTAAAAATTTATTTTGCAGGAGAAATATTAACAAAATTCAATCTATAATGTCACAAAAATATATTTGATTTAGCCATTAGATCAGATTTTGAAAAGCATAACACAAAAACATGACCTGATTGAGAGAAACGGACGTCATTTTTGAATTCAGCGGTAAAAAATTGTCCTAAATCGTTTGGAAAAATATAGACAACTTAAAAAATGTTTTTTTTTGTTGCCCAGTGTTAATCTCAAAACCATTAATGAAATACTCACTCCCAAAAAAGAATTATTCTTAAAATTCAAAATATGTATTGACTTTAAACAATCACAAATGGTTGTAAGCTGTAAACAAAAAAATCAATGATTCATTGTTTTTACTTTCATATACCCAGAACAACACCTCCTAAGTGTGGGCTATTACAAATTCTTCTGTGAGGGGTGTAGAATATTGGTTAGCTTGCTAGTGGTCTGACACACAAAGTGGGCAAGTGTGGCCAGAAGCTCAAACTGACTTGAGTCATTTACTGGAGGGATATATGGGTGAATAGAGACCACTCGTGCAAATGTATTGGGCAGGTCCATTCTAGCAAAATGGAACAACCTAACTGGTGTATTGAGCACTCTCCTATAAAATGGGGTAAAATTAGCTGGCCTGCTTTTCAATAGGACACAGGAAGGCAGCCATGTTAGTGGGTAAGTCACTTGACTTCTACAAGGCAATAGACAGAAGATACTCTTTGTATTCTCTAGATATATTTTTGATGTTATTAGTTAGAATAGTTTTTCTAGTGAGGCATAGAAAAGTATTAATTTGGAATAAAGTAGAATCTCATATACAGGGTGTCCCTAAAGTCAGGACACAGGAAATTTCATCAACTATATTTTTCTTACCTTAACAGATTAAACATGATTTTGTCAAAAGAAGAAAGAATGGATTTTTTGGGGAGGTATACTAAAAGAGAAGGTGTACTCAATGAAAATCATAGATGCAACATGTTTTAATGCATGAAGTGTGAATGTGCTAAAACTGACGTCAATGTAGTGCTATTGTCACATGAATCTTGCAAAGTGCACCAACATTTGTATCATAAATGATGGACAACCTATTGAAGATGTTAGTATTCCAATTCAATAAAATGTTTGTGTCTATATTTCTGAGATGAGGTATTATGTACACTCTTTACATTATTTGGACTATTGTCCTCATCTTTGTCACCAAGGACACATGGCAATGTGGATAAAGGCATTAATTAGATCCAGTGACAGTACCCAAAGAGTGTGAGTTCAATACCTGCGAAAGGCAGTGGAGAACTTGGAGAAAGGAATTAACAGGAGATAACTGACAACTGACATTCATTAAAGATGGCACGTGGAACTAGAACAGTCTACCCCAGTGAGTGAAATAAAGGGTTCAGTTCAACATTCCAACAACCTGAAGAAGGCCAGAGCATACAATGACTGAAACGTTTTAATAAATATGGCAACAAAGATTAGGACAATAGTCCGAATAATGTAGTGTCAATAAAATGTTGAAAATTTAATTTCTTGAAAATATGCATTTTTGCCTATGTGTCCAGTCACTCTATATAATGACAGGCCACTCGTATCTAAGCATTTCTGTTTGCTTGGGCAGATAGCCAATCCCTGATGCCTTTGTGCTTCTTCAACATCTACAGAGACAGCTTATAGTTTATACTGCAACTATATTGAGCAGGCCTTGCTTCAAAGTTGTTACACTCAAAACCTCCATCAAAATGACTTGTTGCTTGATGCTAGAAATCTTAGGTATGATAATAAATTTGGAGGAATGTGGAACCACCTCTTAATTACTGTTGTTCCCAGGTCCACTTTGATCTGGGTTGGTAGCAGTTGTTAGGGTCCCAGCTATAGGCAAACAGTGAATTCCCCACCCACAAAAAAATCACCATGACAGTATAAAGATACATTCTTATAGTAAGAATACCAGCAATACATTTTTATATCATCGTTGGCTTTATTGCATATCCAAGAATTTAATTTCTTCTTTTCTGATCACTTACTTTTTGATGATGGCATTAATGACTAAGTCGACCAATTTTTGCAGGGAAGAGCCGATGGCATTGACGGCATAGTAATGTTGGTGGCGGATGCGGTAGATTTTGTTAAGCTTTTTTCTCTTGTTTGACTTCTTCCTTTTCTCTTCTGGTGGCTTTGAAGTTTTTGGTTAAAAATTAGAACACTTTCACCAGGAAAAGTTTCATTCAATCTTGAATATCAAATGGAATTACTATGTGACCAACACCAAAGTCCTGGAAAGAGCCGACAGTCAAAGAATTGAATCACTGATCCTTAAACACTGTCTTTAATGATCATGACATATAGCAAGAATGAAAGAGCCAAGGTTTTCACGTCAAGTCTTATTCAGTGAGCTCACTTCAGGGAAAAGACTACAGGGTTGAATATACAAAGATCAACTCAACATAACACTTGAGCCGAAATCATTTGAAACAAAAGCACATGACATTTTTATATAAAAAATAATCAACAATACATATTTATAGTAAACTGACCAACAATATATTTTTAAAGCAAAATGACCAACATTACACTTTATCTGTAGTTGAAGGTATACAATTGTGTTCAAAATATATTTAGTTGAAGTCATAAAATTGTGTTCAAATTATTTTGATTTTGGTATTAAATAACCCATAGAAGTGTTGATATGCCACTAAACAAAATCAGCCAACCAACTTCATGATAGCACAACCATTGACAGATTTCAAACAGTTTTGTCTACACAGTTTGACTCACAAAGCATTAGTCAACCTGTGGTTTGGTTTTGAGTCATTTTCCAATAATGCTACATGCTTGGTTCAATTCAACAACCCTATTTTATCAAGAAATCAACTCTTTGACATGGTGAGATTTGAACTATAAAAATCTAAAATAAATTGGTTCCAAGACCCCGAACAGAAGTGAGGTCTGAGGTCCAATTAAGAAGTACCTGAAAACACATACCACAAGTTGACCCAAGCCTTTTAAGTGAAATCAGGTATATGAAACAGTTTCAAAGCCATTAATGGTTGTGTTAGCACAAAGTAACAAGTCATTGTGGTTGAGGGTTTATCGGTTTGGGTCAAGTCGCTGGATCCAACCAAATTGTGAGTTCAATACCTGGGAACTACAGTGGTGAACCAAAAAATTTGGAGAGTTGAGTTAAAGGGAGATAACTGAAACATCCAGAAGAAGCATGGCACGGGGAACTAGAACAATCTACTCTAATGGATGAAATAAATGGTTCAGTTCAAAATTCCAATCACCCGAGGAAGGTCAGAACATATAACAGCTGAAATGTAATGAATATGGCAATAAAGATGAGGACAACAGTCTGAACAGTGTAAATAGTGTAAATAGTTATGATACCTCATCTCAGAAATATAGACAGATACCCATAAACATGTGTTATGAATGAAGCTTTGTCATTCCATCAGCCACAAACATTTAGAAAAATATAAATAAATGTGATGTTTATTTCTTATGTAAATTTCCTCTTTTTCATTCCAATTTTGTTGCCTTTTGATGAATTGCAACATGACTTTTTCTAGCAGTTTTGTTTCTGTCAAATTCTTTACAATGTTTGGTGGCCACATCTCTTCTTTTACTGTTGGCAGCAAGATGGCTGTCGTATATCACTAATACAGGCGCATATGTTAACAATCATGCTGCTACCACAAGATAAAATGAATTGGTTTATTCCTATCCACCATGACTATTGAAATTCATTTATTATCTGTATTCTTGAAGTTAAATATTTTACAATCTTGAAGCATGTCAATAAGAGGCAGTTGATTCATTGATGATGTTTGACAGTGTAGCATAATCTTTTGAATCAGAGACAGATGAATAAAGCTCTAAAAGTTCTTCATTCTGACTCATTGATAAGACACAAATAAGATTTCTAAAGGTTAAAGCCTAGAACCTGTATAGATTCTATCAAATGACAACATCTGGCATTCATGACCTTTTGACATTATCATCTTCTAAGCCTTAAAATGTATTCATAACATTCAGATTTCTTGTTTAGTGAACTTGCCAGTTAGAGGTTTTATATTTTTAATCAATGCGCCCGAGGAGAGTTTTTGTTCACAATAAAATAAATAGAAAACATTAGAAGTAAAAAGAAAGCCAGCATGAGTTATTTGGATTCTCTCTTTCAGAATGTCAGTGATTATGGCCCTCCACACTTACCTACCTTTTTTATTTCTCTTAGTAATGAGAAACATAAAAGATATTGTTAGAAAAAGAGAAAAGAGTGCTGAACTGTTGCATAATAGCAGTCCTCCTATATGGCAGTGAATGCTAGACAATCTTCCCACAAGAGATACCAAAATGAAGCAAGTATGAAAATTTAAATATCAAGGAAGTGTTTTAACAGAGGATGGAAAATGTGCTACCAAAATCTTGGAATAGCAAAAGATGCCTTCCAAAAGTTAAGCTATGTATTAAGAAACAGGAAATTTTCATTGGTAACAGTAATATCCGTCCGCATATATAGAAGTTGAATGCCAGAAAATCTATGCATAGATGAAAAAGAGATTTGAGATAACAAAAATATGGTTCTAGAGAAGGATCCTGAAAATATCATTGACTGAACAGGAGAGCAACAACAAAGTTAAACAAATTCTATCTGTAGTTTCCTACCGTTCAACCTTGGTTTTGCCGAGCTGAGTTGAGGACGGAAAGTGTGACACTGAAATCCGAAGGCACATTGAGATAACGAAAGATGCCTTCCAAAAGCTAAGCAAAGTATTAAGAAATAGAAAAAGATTGTTAGAAACAAAGAAAAGAGTGCTGAACTGTTACGTAATTTCAGTCCTCCGATATGACAGTGAATGATAGACAATCTACTCGTAGATGAAGAATAGACTTAGAGCAACAGAAATATGGTTCTACAGAAAATTGCTGAGAATAACATGAACCGAAAATTTGAGCAACAACAAAGTTCTGTAGAAACGGCAACAGAAAGAGCACTTATGCTTAACATCATGAAGAGACAGTTGAAGTTACTGAGACACATTATGAGGAAGGAGGGCTTGGAAAATTTGAAATTCACAAGACATATTGAAGGTAAGAGAGATGGAGGAAAGCAATACACGACTTACATGGCGAGCTTGAGTAAATGCAGGGTATGGGAGAGATGGCAAAACATCAAAAGTTATTAAGAGCTACAAGGGACAGGAAATTGTGGTGAGCCATGTTTGCCAATGTCCTGAAGAGACACTTCATATAGAAGAGGAGAAAAAAAAAATGGAGTATGGCAGCCATATATGAGCTGGAGCTGCACAATCCTTACTTTCCAGTTTTGTTAGCCTTCAAAATCATGCCGTTGTGTGGGGGAAGGCTTATTTTCCATCTTGCAACCTCTTTCCCCATAGATGCAACATTACAAGTCTACCACTACTATTTTGCCATTTCCATCGCAAATGAACTGCATTCTTTAGTTCCACCAGTTCAAACCTTTATTGTCTAGTTCACAGTTCCTCTCTGGTCTTTTGAACTGGAGTTGAGGTTTATCTTCTTTTTCCTGTTTAGGATTTCTGGTTCCTTTTTCAGTCTCTTCATTCACTTTCACTCCCAGTAGGCCTTTGTGTCTTAGTGGCATTATTGCCTTGCTTGAGGTAAATTGAAAAAATAATGGCTTATGACATGTCATGTGATATCCACAGAATCACCATCATTTCATCCATATTCTTAATGTAAGGGTAAAGTTCCATTCAAATAGCTTTTTCCAAGGAACTGCTATTTTGTGGAATATACTCCCTCATAGATGCTTCCATAAAGATTACAATCTTAACCTCTTTGTGTCAATCATTATCTATCCTCCTTATACTTGTCATCTTCACTTTTATCAACACCTCTTTCATTCATATCATGCATCTCATGCATCATAACAATTTTAACCTTCTACCTTGAGATAGTCTTGGGCCTTGTATTAGGTAAGCTTTAGCACAAAAGTACTTTCCCCTTTTATGACTCCATTTCCTCTTTGTGACATTTTTTCTCATATTCCCAAACTTTTCAAACAGGTTATTTGTTGTTGTTTTTTGCTTTTCTTGCCTTTGATATACACTGTGAGTCTTCACTTCACAAACCTTCTTACCTCATAAAGTGACCTCAAGATTTCAGCTGACTTTGAATCAGGTTTCTTGGTAGTTTTTTCATATGCTCTGTTGCAGGGAAAAGAAGAACGGTAAATGTTGTAGCATACCTACAGACGACAATGGGTATATCCCCATTCACATAAATACAGTAGTAAATACTGTATGTTGGTCTGCAGTTGGAGATTTGTCTCCAGCTGTGCTGGTCAAACTCCCTGCTTCTGGGCAGAGAGGATCTCCAGATGAAGCTATGTCAAAGGGCAGAGTCTCGTCTCAGGAAACAGCTACCTGATCCCATTTTAGACAGGGTTTACAGGGAATTTTTGACCGAGCCTATGGGCTCGGATACCCACATTAAATTCAGCCTTGTGTCACATCTGACCACGTCGGGTGGTTGGTAGATATGCTGCAGTTGGAGATTCATTGTGGAATTCACTTGACTCACTTCTAGCAGTTGACTACTACTACATGCCGCTGGTGAATCTTATGTGTGTTGTTCTTGTTTTAACTATTATCATTCATTACCAACCTTCATGTGATTATTCTATTCAGTAACCTTCCCTAGGTTACAACAGTAATATTAGCTGTTTCCTTATAAGGAAACATCTGGCATTTATTGACCAAGCAGATGGTACTGCTTTCAGTAGAAAGTTTATAAAATCTTTTTCTTCAAACAGTTTGTCAGGAAAATAGGTTTCTCAGATCCAATAACTGTTATTGCTCTTTCTAGTATTGATAGGGATTTCCTTCCTAACCTTTTGTTTGAAGTAGTAATGGCTCAACAAAAAGTGTCCAGAAATAGAAATAACGTGTATCACAGATAAGGCATGCATGAAAAGATAAGTAAACTAACAAAACAAAAGACATGCTCATCGGCAGGATGCATAAAATCCAGGGACAGAACAATGATATTGGAGAAAGAAAAAGGCTTCAGAGATGGAACGAATATATCACAATAGACAGAATCATGAAAGGACCAGAAATATTAAAATCCGAATTGAAATCAGCACTGGCCAAATTGAACAAGAACAAAGCATCAAGGTGAGATGGAATTGTAATAGAGAAGCTGGCAGCTTTAGATGATTTTGGCATTGACAAGATTACAGACGTAATAAATAAAATTAAATTAAATTTATCTCAGTGGTAATAGACCAGAAGACCTAAGTAGATCCATTTTCATAGCACTGACTAAGATGACAGGTGCTAACTTGGTAAATGCAACTCCATCTGTGATATCAACGAATACTTGTTGTCACTTTCGTAATGCTCATTGTAGTAGAGACCTTGTAATCACAGATACAACTATAGTATACTGTTGAACAATACTAGTGTCAGACCCTTGGAACAATACTTACACTAATAGTACTTGCTCAATAATACTCACTCAAAAGTAATCTGTATATTTTATTAGAAAGAAAAAAGAGTACTGAACTGTATTGTAATATCAGTCCTTCTATATAGAAGTGAATGCTGGGCAGTTTCCTCAAAGATGAATAGGAGACTTGAAACAAGAGAAATGTATTTCTACAGAAGGATGCTGAGAATACTATGGACCAAACATATGTGCAATGACAAAGTTTTAGAGCTAAAGGAAACAAAAAATGGACACTTATACATAACATCAAGAAGAGACAGATGAAAATTCTAAGGTGAGGAAGAACAGCTTAGAAAAATGATATGCACAAGACAGATTGATGGCAAGATGGACAGAAGAAAACAATGCATAATCCACCTTAGCTTGTATGAACAGATGACAGAACAAGTCCTACAAAGGACAGGAAATTGTGAAGAGTCATGATTGTCAATGTCTCGAAGAAGAAGAGTAAAAGAAATGTTGTTCTACAGAAGGATGCTGAGGATACCCTGGACTGAGCATGTGAACAATGACAAAGTTGAATGAATTCTAGATGTAGATTCCTAACATTCAATCTCGTTGAGTTGATTCATAATTCAGAGTTTTGAAATACGTAATTGCATTTCAAACACCCTAACATACAATATGTAAATATTGACAATGTCCGACTAGACAATTTTACACAAGGCATCAAATTTTTTTCTGTTCAATTCTAATGATCTTAATGCTTTTTTTGGATAGTGGGACTATTGTACGTAGCCATTACTTTGTTGATGTAGAAAAATAAACAAAACAAAATATTCTTTTTTATATAACAAGTTCCTTCATGACATTGGCAATCATGGCTCTCCACAACTTCCTGTCCTTTGTAGCTCTTAATAAATGTTGTCTTTTTATCTCTCCTAAACCTTGTTCTGCTATTTACTGAAGTTTCTAAGGTAGTTCATCATTTATTTTCCTCTGACCCACTTGTCTTCAAAAACATCTTCACTTGTCTATAAAACATAGGTAATGCACTATATTATTAATATAATTGTTATACATATCATATCATTATCTTTATGCTATTCAGCTGTTATGTTTCAGATGTTATAATAGAGGATAAAACTAGGGCAATTTTGAGGCACTATTTTAAATTGTTCACAGAACTTAAGAAGTAAAAATAAATGAAACCATATCTAACTGTACTGTCTAAATCTGGTCTAACTGTTATACTGTACCTATGGACTATAATGCGTATGTCCTAATCCTTATAAATACAGTGGAATATACTGTATGTGGATTAACTGTGGTCTTTCACAGTGTGCTTGTTAAACTCTCTGTCTTCGGGCAGAGAGGAACCCAGACGAGGCTATGCTGAAGAGCAGAGTCTCATTTGGGGTGGTAGACAGCTACCCAACCCCATTTTTTATGGGGTCTACAGGGAATTTTTGTCCGAGCCTATGGGCTCGAATACCCCACAATAAACTCGGCCTTGTGCCACATCCGACTGTGTGGGGCGGTTAGTGAATATCTCACTGTGGGTTTCACTTGCAATTCACCTTGATTCACTCCTAGCTCACCCCTAGCAGTTAATTACTTACTACACACCCCTGGCGAATCTTGTATGTTGTTCCTGTTATAAATATTATTGCTCATTTCCAACCTTTGTTTTAGTAATTCTTATTCAGTAACCTTTTCCTAGGTTACAACACTAAGCATTTTAAGGAAGTGTTTTAACAGAGGATAGAAAATGCAACACAGAAATCTGAAGGCACATTAGCATAGTGAAAAATGCCTTTCAAACCTAAGCAAAGTATTAAGAAATAGGAGAATTTTTTTAGAAACAAAGAAAAGAGTAGTTAACTGTGATGTAGCATCACTCCTCCTATATGGCAATGAATATTGGACAATCTCCTCATTGATGAAGAAGAGACATGAAGCAAAAGAAAGGTAGTTTTACAGAAGGATGCTGAGTATACAATGGACTGAACAATGACAATTTTTTTCAGAAAATTGAAACAAAAAAGAAAAAATAGGGCTTATAAAATTTCAAGAAATTAATTGTATAGAGAGCACACATTTTTGGTCAGTAAATTTAACTTCTGTTTGTTTCTATATTCTTTCAGGCAAAACATAATTACTTTACAAAAATTTTGATATAAATATTTTTATATTTATTTTTCTTTCTGAGGCAAAATTTACATATATAGTACGAAAACAAATTTAACAAATATAGCAATGTTTTTTTTAATCGCATCAGTCTCATCATAAGCTAATACTTATGTTTTTAGACTTTTTCTTATTCTATGTCCCGTATCCCTGAAATTAAAGCCCTCCACAATTTCCTGTCTCTTGTAGCATTTAGTAACATTTGTCTTTCTATCATGCCTCATAAACCCTGCTTCACCATTCACACAAACTTGATAAGATCCAGAGACGGATATGCAATGTGATTGGCCCTGATCTGTCATCTCGTCTGCAGTCGCTCTCTCACAGACGCGAAGTTACCTCGCTCTGTCTATTTTACAAATACTTTCACGGTAATTGCTCCGAGGAGCTGCTTTCGCTTGTCCCTAGGCCTCATGAATTTAAATGTCCTACGAGGCTGGCATCCTGTTCCCACCCCTTCACCGTTGAAACTGTTAGATGTAGACGTCTCTTCTACTCCAATAGCTTCATGTCTCACACATCTCGCCTGTGTAACTCCCTTCCTTATTCCTGTTTCCCTGACAAATACAATCTCCAGCTATTTAAGTGTAACGTCAATCGACATCTCCAGTTGCCTTGATCTATCCACTTCCCTTCTCCACATCCTTTCACCTTTCATTCCTATCTGCTCTCGCTCCAAATCTTCTGTAACCCCCTTGCCTTGATCGATCCACTCTCTTTCTCTTTCTCCACATCCTCTCCTTTACCACTCCTATCTGCTCTTCCTCCAACCCTTCTATAACCCCTTGTGTGATAGTGGCCTCCAGCCTTGCTTGGGGTGATACGCTTAAAAAGAAAAAAAAACAAAAAAACAAACTTGTCAGCTAGGTTGCTTAGCAACCCCACTATCCCTTTTGCCTTCAGTATATCCTGAGTCTGAAATTCTCCAAGCTATCCTTCCTATGTCCAGGAAACTTAAAATCTCTCTTTCTGAATCTAAATATATTTTTGTTTCTGACTTCTTCATTGCTTATGCACTTTGTCCGTGGTATTCTCAGAATCCACCATCATTTTCAGACGTTAAGTGAAAGTGTCCTTTTCGTTTTCATTTTCTTTAAAAATTTATCATTTTTTACATTATTTACATTATTCAGACTATTGTCCTCATCTTTGTCGCTATATTTGTCACAACGTTTCGGCCGTTGTACGCTCCGGCCTTCTTCAGGTGGTTGGAATTTCGAACCGAACCCTTTATTTCGATCACTTGGGTAGACTGTTCTAGTTCCACGAGCCATGTTTGATGGATGTCAGTTATCAGTTATCTCCTGGTAATTTTCCCTGTGAAAGTTCTCCACTGCCTTAACCGGGTATTGAACTCACACTCTTTCATCAAACATGGCTCGTGGAACTAGAACAGTCTACCCCAGTGATCGAAATAAAGGGTTCGGTTCGAAATTCCAACCACCTGAAGAAGGCCGGAGCGTACAACGGCCGAAACGTTGTGACAAATATAGCGACAAAGATGAGGACAATAGTCCGACTAATGTAAATACTGTACATAATACCTCATCTCAGAAATATAGACAGACATTTTTTACATGTTCAATCCATGGGATCCTCATCATCCTTCTGTATAACCACATTTTTGTTGCCTCAAGTTTCTTTTTCATCTGTTGGGAGATTGTCCAACATTCATTGCCATATCAAAAGATTGATATTACGTAGCTATTCAGGACTCTTCATTTTTAATGCAATTTTCCTGTTTCTTATTACTTTACATAGCATTTGAAATTCTCCTTTTGTTAATACAATGTGAATATTTTTTAGGATAGCATTGTAATAAATGGAAGATGCTTCTTCCATCTCCTCTGTGGCAGGACCACCAAAATAAAACTCAAATGTTTTGTCTTTTTTACTGCTGAGTTCTTAGATTAATTTAGAATTTTGGTGAGAGAAAGCATGAAACGTGAAACAAGCAAGGAGGTTTCCTTTTTTAGTCTGCCAAAACCCAAATCTGATTCCTATTTCTGCTGAGGTTGATTCCATCCTGTCACTTCTCCATTCTGCCTCTTGTGGCTGTCAAATATCAAATTTAACACCTCTACTGATCTAATACCCTCTTTCTTCGTCCTGTGTCAGCCTAACCAACATTGATCATGCCTTGTTTTTATTAAACTATCATCCAACATTGATATACCACAGGTACAATCCACATTAAGAGGGCTGACCACCATAACATAGCCTCCCTTTGTGTTTTTTTTTTAAACATTTTCTTGGTAACTATTCTGATTAGCTTCCTTCTTTGGTACCTCAATGTCACAGTATTAGATTGGCAGCTATTTCTGATAATTTCAATGTTGAAATTGCTTGTTGTATGCAAACAGTTTCTTCCCCTTCTCTTCTCAGTTTGGAACTCTCTTTTGGATTCTTGTTTAGTGTCAACTATGATCTTCAAAAATTTAAATGCTATGTCAACTTTCAACTTCAATCCTATTCTTTTATTGTCCTCTCTATTTCTTTCATTCACTCTCTGTAACCTCTTGTATCCTAGTACCTTTTATGGGCTTCCTTGAGGTGAGATGATTATATATATATATATATATATATATATATATATATATATATATATATATATATATATACACACTTCTAGCTTTGGAGCGGGTAGAATGGAGATCAACGTGTTTTAGTGGACTCAGCAGTTTTCAATCAGCTTGTCTGAATTGTTTTCAAGAAGTGACAGCAAGATCTAAAAGGTCAGCCAATCTAACAGTGATCTCATCCCACAATCCTTACTTTTGTTCTATATGTGGCCTCCTTTGTAAATCATTAGTGGGTCTGAAGTGCCACTTAAGATTATCGCACAAAATTTCATAACTTAATCAATTACGTTGTCAGATCCTCATACATCGAAACTGACAGGAGAGTCCATTATATACATTGGGTGTAACAGCAAAATTGTCCAAATTGCGTAAATGCAAAATTATCCATTTGTTTGATTAGAATTGATTAGACATATTTTACTGGAATTCTCAGAGTTTGGACTCTACTGTGAGCAATAAGAATGATTAATTACTCTCTATACTTAACAGAAGAATTATGATTAATTAATCGTAGCTAAAGATCAGAAGATCATGAAGGATTGAAATAAAGTTCAAATATATTATTCCAGAATTATTTTCCAACTTATTCAAGATGATCTTGACCCTCTCTAACCATCTGCATTTCTGTCCTGGAGTAACAGGGTGCCTCACAGGTTTCACATACGATTTCATTTTCAAGTCTTTTTCACTGCTATTTAGACTGTCATAGTCATAACTAGGCTCAATGTTGCTTAACTTCAGTGATAATATGAGACCCAGTGTTCAACATGCTATAGCCATAAACCTCAAAGGGTTGATAATTCATAAAAAACAAATCAGTTAATCAATCTCTTTAAGTGGTTCATACTCTAAACTAAAGTGACCAATCTGTTCTGCTTTTTTAACCTATAGTTAGCAGAAGAACAGATAGATTCATGCCTTTTCCATGGGTATTTGTGTGAAAATGAATGCAGCTGGAAAGCCCAGAAATTGAACTCAGATTGCCAATTTCAATTTGCATATCAATATCCATTTCACAACTTATTTTTATGTATAGAATGCATATGAGTTGGTAAGAGTATGGTATCATAAGTTGCTGTAATTGTTGGGCAGTAAATGGACTATCCAACACATTTCCATTTAGCAGTGACCGGATGCAAATTTGTATCATTTTGATTTGTGGTGTCTGTCATTCAAATGTTGTTTATATTTCTGTTCTGGTTATAATCACTGGCTTCATGGGACGGTGCAGTGACATACTCAGTGGATTGGTGAGGCTGATAGCTTCAGGTAAAGCTGATTTTGGGGCCTTGCTAGCATCATCAATGGACATCTGTACAAATCAGTTTTGATAGATAATCATGAAGTTAAGGTAGCTAACGCTTTGTTACCATGGTGACATGAGTAGTAGTGCTTGTGGTGTCTGTCTGTCAAAATTATCAGATCTAACTCTGCTTCTAGAAGACTTAGAGAACTTGTGTGGATCTATTATGCACATACATACATACAAAAATACAAATCACCTACAACACCAAGCATTAATTGGTTAATTAATCACTACTATGTTATTATAGACAATTTACAAATCGCAGCAAATGCGACAATTTTGTAATCGCTCTATTTTTATGTAGTCAGTTTTGTGCACTTTTGGGAGAAACGGATCACAGAAGCTTTCTTAAGTCTCCCCAAAGCTCGCTCGCTGGTTGGTCTATGCCAACCAATCAGATCATGTGCACGGGAAGAATAATTCTTCCTGCACAGCAATCTGGAGCTTATAGTCACTTATTTAAGCAAGAATTTTTCTTAGCTAATTAGTGAGAATTCAGCTGCCAAACAAATCCTCGACAGTTGAAACCATGCACCAACCCTCTCACTCACATGCTGAACATACCTTGTATATACTCACATAATCTTTTCTTACACAGCAAATCTTTTAAGAACAGTCATTATAAGAGACTCTCATGAACATTATTCCAGTGAACTTTGAAATACTAAAATAACAGTTAAAGAGAGACAACTCTTGTTTATTTCAACC
Organism: Acanthosepion esculentum; assembly: GCA_964036315.1. NCBI lineage: Eukaryota > Metazoa > Mollusca > Cephalopoda > Sepiida > Sepiidae > Acanthosepion > Acanthosepion esculentum. The sequence continues at coordinate 53,695,155 of OZ038491.1, read as the reverse complement.
TTTTCTTACTTAAATGCATGCTTTCTTTCACATCGTTGTTTGATATTGTACATCTTGTTAAATACATATTTTATGTGTAACAATGTCTTTTGGTTATCCTTTTCTGCATCAGCCTTGTTTCCTAATCTAAAGTTAAATTAATGTGGTGAAGTCCACCACAAACTCTTATTCATACTGACAAAGTGTTTTATCATTTGTCACAATTGAAATAGTATTTACAACTTGTGTGTTCATCATGTCTTGAACTATACTGGTTAATGTTGGGCTATGCATACCAAGGACAAGTTACGTTTGGTAAGAAATGATTATTCTGTGATCAAATGGATAGGTGGTGTCAAGCCTTTGGCAGGGTTAGGATGGTATGATTGTACAAACATCCTGGAATTACTCCAATGGATTTGTTGCTGACCACGCAAGACTATGTTGGCTTGGACATGTGCAATGAAACTTTATGGTTGGAGCAGTGTATTAAGCTGTGGCAAAGGACGACTGAAAGAATTTTGGAGAGAAGATGCCAGAAATGATTTCAAGAAGCTGAAGTTGAAAAAAGCTATGTCTATAGATAGAATAGAGTCGAGAAACAGAAAAAAATGTGCACCTGAAATGTTCAACCCTTGTCTTAAGGAAAAACAATGAATTAGATAACGAAGGAAAAGAAATAAAAGATGGATGGTTTGTTGAGTCTTAAAAAATGTTTTTTTCTTTAGAAAATGCATTACAGGGCCATTGATTTCTTTAATTAAAATATCTTAAAATATTTTATTTTAATTTCTTTTATCTGATTTTATGTTTTTAGCTGATTAATAATTTTTTTTGTTTAGATTAAGGCTTTTTATTCCAAAGGAAAAGTTTAGGAATTTCCAGGCAAAAAAAACGAACTGGAAAGTTAAAAATAAGTTCCACCTAAAGACACAATGTCTAAAAGATATTTTTGTATCAAGTTTAATGAATATTGTATCATACCAATGACTATTGTTTTTGTGTTTCCATTTTTCTCTGAACCAAAGCGATCAAGGGTTTAAATGTATTTTTTTCTTCAGAGTAGGTCCATTTCTGTTTTCTTTCGATACATTATGGATTTTATGGTTCAGCTGTAAGGTCAGCATAATCTAGAACAGAGTCTGTTTGCCTTGTGCTTCTCTCTGTGTCCATGTTTTCCAGATGGCTTAATATCCAGTATGAGTTATTCATAATCTAAATAAAGAAACTTCCTTGTTAGGAAAGCTTTTCTGCATTTCACAGACATAGTGTCTAAGACTCTGAGCTTCTATCCTAACAGTTTGAAGAAGGAAGATATACAGTAAGTCTGCAATAATTTTTGATACTTACTTGATCTTAATGTACAATGCATTTGTACAGGGTCGGGAGTCATAATTACCAAATTTTGATTGAGTTAAGAATTGTTGCTGATGTGGAAATTCTGAGGTTGCCAATATAAAAAGAGTAGCAAAACAATAAGATCATAATCAGAAATCCTTTAATGCATAAGGGTCATAGTGTACTGCAGCTGCAGTATGCATGGTGTGTCTTGGGCAAGATAGCCTGATGGGCATTCTCCAGACTGGTTTGAATTCATTTTTTTTGACTGGTTGCCAATCAAGGCTATAGAACCGAGTTTACCCTATTTACCTATAGCTGGGTGAAGAAGAGATGGATTCATGCATTTCCCGATTATGCTGACCTTCTCTGCAACCTAAAGAGTTATGATGCCATGGGACAAATATTTGACTTAATCCAATCATTCCTAACAAACCATATAATGAAGACCATGTTGAATGGAGACACTTCTAGATAATTTCATACTAATGTTATGGGCTCTATCTTTGGGTCTACACCTTCCCAATATCATCAGTTCCCAACTCGATATTAATGCAGATGACACAATAATTTAATTCTGTCTTAGTAGCAAGTTCAACAGATCCAACAAAGTAAACCTGGCAACTACTCTAAAAAAAGCACCATTAAACATGGGTTAAAATGGATCAAAGAATGATTTGTAAATTTTAATGTCTCCCAAAGAAAGCTACTTTCATTTAATCACCATAGAGAATCCTTTCTGCCTTCCATCAGCATGGCTGATGCTAACCTCCAGGAGTGCAACTCTTTGCACCTTGTTCAGCTCATGTTTTCCACTGATATAAAGTGGAGTGACTATATTGAATTAATGGCTACATCTACTGCTAGGAAAGTCAGTTCATTATTTCATGCCAGAAAATCTTTCTCATTAGAATCAGTGTTGTAACCTAGAAAGGGTTACTGAATGAGGAATAACCAAAACGGAGGTTGGAAATAAAATGGTAATCTTTATTACATCAACAAAATACAATACTCGCCAGTGGCGTGAAGTAGGTAAACAACTGCTAGTGGTGGACTACTTAGACAGCATATTACTTGCACTTGCAATAGTGCCCAGCATATTTATGAGGATTGGGATGTACCCATTAGTGCTCATAGGTATGGTATATAACAATCAGTCTTGCACATTTTTAAATTTATCATTCATCTGGCATTGAAAACTGCTGCCATATTTGGTCTGATGCTCCTGCTGTATATCTTGAGATTCTTGACAAAATTCAAAGAAGGGTCTTTAATTTAATTGTGCTGACCAACGTAAAACATAGCTATATATCCTTTCCTGACCAGGAATCTCGTATTCAGTCACTTTCTCACCGGCGTGACATGGCTTCCCCTTATATTTTCTATACATACTTGCATGGGAAATGTTCTGATGAGTTTTTTTTTTTCTTAGTGTCTTGACTGCATGAATTTAAATGTGCTACTGGTTTGGCAACTAGGTCTCAGTGTTTTTTCTGTTGAACTGGCTACATTCAACCGTCACTTCTATTCTAACAGTTTAGTTCATCACACTTCTCACCTGTGGAACTCCCTTCTGATTTCTTGCTTCCCTGTCAACTACAATCTTGAAAAATTTAAATGATATCATCAATCACCATCTTCTGTCTTCCTGAACCATGTTCCTTTGTTGTCGTTTCCTCACTCCTCCTCACTAAAGTCTTCTCATTCGCTTTCACTCCCTATAACCCCCTGCATCCTAGTGGTATTATTGCCTTGCTTGGGGTGAAATGATTAACAAAAAACTCGACCAGAATTTGAAGTGATCTCTCTAATTTCCCATTCTGACCTTTTATCCATGACACTATTAATGCATAACGATAAAAATAAATGCTTAACTACTTTTTGTTGCCAAATAAAATGGGAGGTCGTAATAAATGGGTGGATTGGAAAAAAATCAGAAATTAAAATAAACCAGAAGGTGGTGGAAAAAAAACGAGAAAGTCTAATAAATGGGGGCAGAGCGAATAAATGGGGTGGTCGGAAATTATTAAAAACAAGTCTTTCAAATTATAACATGACCTCGAGGGAATAATTTGGGAGTGGAACATTTATTTCACCAAAGAGTAATGAATAGTTTTATTACCGTTTTAAGGTGTGGCAGTAACAAGTTGGTCTAAATTTGTTTTTTTTTTTTATATATTATGGATTTTATATTTCAGCCGTGCGGTCGACACAATCTAGAATGGAGTGTTTGCTTTGTGCTTCTGTCTGTAGCCATGTTTTACAGATGGCTGAATTAGTTACAACTGGACCAATGACCTCATCTTTGTTATTATCACAATCTTTTGGTTATTGTGCCTCCTGAGTTTCTTCAGGTGTCTGCTAAAAGAATTGAGTTAGAAATTGCCTGAAGGTTATGCAGATCATCTGAAGTCCAGCTGAAATGTTGTGATAAAGGACAAGGACATTAATCTGTCAATAATATTAATGACAATAATCTGTCATCCCAGAAATTCAGACAGGTACACTCTATTTATTTATACAACAGTTGTGATATACTGGAAGACTTCAGTCAGTCTATTATCATAGCACTACTTAAGAAGTGAGGTTTAAATACATAAACTCCACGGGAAAATCAGCCTAATGAGCCACATAACAAAACTTATCATCCGAGTTCTAATTAATAGAATGTGCAGCAGAATCAGACTAGAAATAGAAGAACAAAGTAATTTCATTAATGGCACTGGAACAAGGAATGCAATATTTATGCTCAGAATGATATCAAAAAGAGCAATACAAATACAAAAGGATATATAGCTATGTTTTATAGGTTATACAAAAGCATTTGATAAAGTATGTCACAAAGAACTGTTGGATAAGCTCGATACAATTTGGGAAGGAGATTAGAATAAAGCAGAACTTATACTGGCAGAAATATGAATACAAAAGGAATTCAACAATTGAACAAAAATAGAAACTAAAACAAAGATTTTATTCTTCTCACCAGATTTATTCAACATTTACACAGGTGATTTTGAGAGAACTAGAAGTCCTACCAGGATTAATTATTGGCCGCCACAATCTTAACATCATTAGTTTTACAGAGGACATAGTGTTCATGGCAGATATAAAAAGGAAACTGCAGGATCTCCTACAGAAGGGAGGAAAGGAAAGAGAGAAGAAAGGACTAAATATCAATTGTAAGAAGTTAGAATATATGGTTGTTAGAAAAAAGAAGAGTCCAACATGCCAATTACAAAGTGGAGATACCAAAATCAAGCAAGTACAACAATTTAAATATCTTGGAAGTGTTTTAACAGTAAGTGGAAAATGTGACATAGAAATCTGAAGACACATTTGAATGATGAAAGATGCTTTCCAAAGCTAAGCAAAGTATAAGAAACTGGAAAATCTTATGAGAAACAAAGAAAAGAGTAATACAAATAAAAGAGAAGTGGTGGCATAGAAATCCAAGCTTGACAACAAGGCTGCAGTATTACTGGAAGCAAGAAGAACATTAGTGTTTAGGCTTCAAGTTCTAACTTTAGGAGTTCTGATAGAAAAATTAGCCAGCATATTAAAGCATTCATTAGTGAATTAGGTGGCACAATACTGGACATCATATAATCAAACTTAGTGAAAACAGACTAAGCAATAACCAAGGCATGATATCCTTAGCCATTGACAATGTGATAAGAAATATATACACCTGTAGATTGAATAAAGTGTTCAGTTTGAAATTCCATAAACGTTACCCAAATTGACTGATATTTCAACAAGTCTCAAAGGCACAATGGCCAAACCATTGAATAAAAATAACCAATACAAGTATATTAGTCAGTAAATAATGTTATAGGATTATTATTATTATTAAATAAAAATAAAATAAAATGTAAAATAATACTGAAAATTACAAATAAATAAAACAATAGCATAAAAACATTGTATAGAATAAATTAAATAAAAATTAAAAATAATAAAATTGCTCCCAGCATGCAACAAAAACTGTTCCTGCCAGAAATATAAACATCCTGCTGAAAGACATTGAAACCAATCATTTCACTACGAACCTTGGTATGGGCAACACATGTCCAACTTCTCTTTGTAATATGGTTTTTAATACTACGGAGTAAATTTCCCCCTTTTATCACATGTACCATAAAATAATTGTAACCTAAAAAAATACATGCACCAATACACAAAACATATCAATAAATTGTATGAAATTAACATACAATTTACCATGCTTTTCCTGTTATTTGTGTACATTTTATTTCCTGTCAAGTATGCTTTTATCTCCCATTATGGTGACTGCCGACGTATATAAGATAAACAACCTATTCACCCACAATGTCACACAGAGAAATACATTGTACCTGAACAAATACATTATATCATTCTGAATTACATCATCAAGTAACTCTGAACAAAGTAGAAACAGACTTCTATGTGCCATGGCTCTTTACAATCACCTCTCTTTGGTAGCTCTCTCCTAATCCCTATTCTGCTAATCATTTACACAAGTTCATCATGTCGGATATTCACCACTTTCCTCTGTCCCTTTTACCTTTAATATGTCATGTGAGTGTCTAATTTTCTAAGCACTCTTTCCTCATTATGAGTCCTAGAAATTTCAACTACATTTTTTTTTTAGTTAAGAAATGTTAAGTATAAGTGTCCTTTTTGTTTCCATTTTCTCTAAAGCTTCATTGTTGCATGTGCAGTCCATGGTATTCTGAGCATCCTTCTGTAGAACTATATTTTCGTTGGCTGGAGTCCTTTTTTCATCTGTGGGTTGACTGTCCAGCATTCAACTGTAAAATAGGAGGGCTGATAATACATAACAGTTCAACACTCTTTACTTTGTTACTAATGAAATTTTCTTGTTTCTTAATACTTGGTTGAACTTTTGGAAGGCATCTTTTGCCATTCCAATGCACTTTCACGTTTTGGTGTCAGATTTTTTGTCCTCTGTTAAAACACTTCCTTGGTATTTAAATTTTCATACTTGCTTGACTTTGGTATCTCGAATTTGTAGTTTGTAGGCTGTTCCTCTTGCTGGCAACCAGGCATTCTATCTTCTTAGAATTGTTGATGCAAAAATGGACCGCTCACAAAGCTCTTCTTCAGAATGTTTGCAATCATGGCTCTCCACAATTTCGTGTCCTTTGTAGCTCTTAGTAAATTTAGTCTTTTTGTTATCTCTCCTAAACCCTGTTTTACCATCCTATTATACAAGCTAAGGTAGACCATTAACAAATAAAGAATTACTCTCTGACAGGGCTTATTTCTGCTCAACATTGCTTAATGATTGTAGAATAACGATCTGAGAAATGTCAAATAAAGCAATAAAAATAAGATAAAAGAAAGATTAGTTAATATTAGCAAAGCCCCAATTAGGAAATTCGTAGACTATTACATCTAATACTACTGTTATTTTCTAATTGAGTAAATGTCTAGTCAAACAGCAGTAGGTAGTCTTGACGGAGAATCTCACTCTTAACAGTGGAAAATGGACCTACTCTTGGAAAGTCGACTCTCTACTTGGTTCAGTGTAGTGAAAACTAATTGGTCAAGATATAACTTTCTTTTTTGCAATTTGTTCTGATTTTCCATAGTAACTATGTGCTTAGAAAATACTTTTTGGGACTGTCTCTTCATCTATAATGAAGTTCAAACTAACCATCATGGATTCTTGGCATGTCAATTTTAAATTTCTAAATAATGGATGCAATATCTGTTTGATTTTTTTCCCAATCCCCCCATTTATTACAACCTCCCTTTTATTTGGCAACAAAAAATAGTTATGCATTTGTCTTTATCTGTCTTTATGCATTAGTAGTGTAATGGATAACAGCTCAGAATGAGAAATTGGTGAGACAGTTGAGTTTGTTACATTCAATTTTTTTTTGTTTAATCATTTCATCTCAAGCAATGTGACAATATCACTAGAATGCATGAAAGACAATGAGAAGTATTTAGTGAGAAGGTGTGAAGAAAGCAACAGGATTCAGGAAGACAGAAGATGGTGATTAACATGGAATTTAAATTTTTAAGAAAAACTGTAACTGGAAAGCAAGAAACCAGAAAGGAGATCCACAGGCAAGAAGTGTGAGAAAATAAACTGTTAGAATAGAAGAAGTGGTTGCATCTAGTGAGTAAAATGGTGAGACCTAGTTGCCAATCTAGTACCATGCATAAATTTATGTAATCAAGACACCATGGGAAAAAGCTTATCAGAAGAGTTACCATGAAAATATTTGTAGAAAGACAGAGGGAAGCCATGTCACATTTGTCACAAAGTGACTGAAGTAGAGATTCCTGGTCAGGATTGATTACCTTAAAGACGTTTTGTTGAATTTTGACAAGAATCTTAAGATATCAAGAAGAATCATCAGACAAGATATAGCAGCAATATTCAGTGCATGGGCAAATGGTTAGTTTATAAATGTGCATGATGGATTCTGATGAGAAAATATTTCTGGCACAACACAGTGAACCAACTTTCCTAGCAGTAGACATAACAACTGATTTAATATAGTCACTAAACTTTATATTAGTAGAAAACATGATCCCAAGAAGGTGCAAAGAGTTGCACTCCTGGAGGTTAGCATCAGCCATGCTGATGGAAGGCAGAAAAGATTCTCTATGGTGATTAAATGAAAGCAGCTTTCTTTGGGAAGCATTAAAATTTAAAAACTATTCCTTGCCTCAATTAACCTTTGTTTGAAGGTCCTTTTTGAGAGTAGTTGCCAGGTTTAGTTTGTCAGATCTGTGAAACTTGCATCCAGGAGTAAACAATGGGAAACATGAGCTCACGAAGGAATAGAATGTCACTCTCCTGGAGTTTAGCATCAAAAAAAGGTGAGAGCAGGTAGAAAAGATTCAGTATGCTGATTAAATGAAAGCAGTTTTGTTTTGGAGGTGTTAAAATTTACAGGCCATTTCATAGCCACTGATTGGAGGTCCTTTTCAAAGGCAAATGCCAGCTTTAGTTTATTGGATCTGTTGGACTTGCTACTAAGGCAGGAGTAAATGGTTGCATCATCTACATAGATAGCCAGTTGGGAATTAATCACAGTAAAGCAGACCTCATGCATATTTGACAAGTCAAGCAAAATCTGTGTGTGTAATTCTTCTGTGTTTTTGTATAACAAATCTTGTTGCTCTGTGAGATCTGATTGATAATGTGTGTGTGTGTGTGTGTGGGTTTCTGCATCTGCTGGGTATTTTATTATTTTCAGCATCTAGTGGCCATTTTTATTGTTTTCTGCATCTAGTGGCCATTTTTATTGTTTTCTGCATCCAGTGGGTATTTTTATTGTTTTCTGCATCTAGGGAGCATTTTTATTGTTTTCTTCATCTACTGGCCATTTTAATTGTTTTCTTCATCTAGTGAGTATTTTAATTGTTTTCTTCATCTAGTGGGTATTTTAATTGTTTTCTGCATCTACTGGCCATTTTAATTGTTTTCTGCATCTGCTGGCCATTTTAATTGTTTTCTGCATCTAGTGAGCATTTTAATTGTTTTCTTCATCTAGTGGATATTTTAATTGTTTTTCTGCATCTACTGACCATTTTAATTGTTTTCTGCATCTACTGGCCATTTTTATTGTCTTCTGCATCTGGTGGGCATTTTAAATGTCTTTTCATTTTTATTGAAGGTGCCCCAAACCAGATATGACAGTGATATGCATGGAAAATTTGTAGATTTATAAATGTGGATCATGGCTTCTGACAAGAAAAAATATGCATTAGCTTATTCTATATTAAAATTTGAAGCTGAATAAAAATACAATTGCATCAACCAAGTTAAACTGATAAACATTATGTTGGAAACTGTTTAGATAGACTTAACACTGTTTTTCAGCTTTTTCAACAGAAGCACCTGGGATACTACATGGTTTAACATGCTAATCTAATTAATGAGTTCTTACAAATTTAGTATGTTGGATTCACAAATTTAAAGATGGTGTACTATTTTCAATATCTAAATATATACAATATATGAGATATGTGCAAAGTTTACCAACTCTCTCTTTTGTAAAAACTAAAAAAATCATTTTTAATCCAATATTTTCATTACTGTTGTATTATGTTTTTCTATGGCATGTGATCAGTAGTCAACTTCTTCCTTGTCTCTTAGTTTACTATACACTTTATATTTCTTCTACTTAACATATGCAAATAGGCACAATCCTATATACCAATCCACTACACCTCCCTGAACTGAAGAGGTTTGAAGTCTTTAATTGTTCTCAAACTTCTACAATCTGTTTCCTCCCCTCCCCCTTGAGATTTATGTCCCGTTCTTTTTAATGGAGATCATAGTCTCTTTTCATCTTCTTTCGTGTCTGAGTCACTTCCACTATCATCCATAGGTTTGTCTTCTACCGCATTATTCTAATCTGAAGAACTCATCATTTCATCTCAAGATCTTCTTCCATCACAATGTCACAATTTTGAGTCTTAATTGGCCAGAATGGGCCACTAGTTTTTTTCCCCCTTTCTTCAATATAATAGCTGTGTTATATCCCCTTTGCATGAAGAAGTTAGCTCACTCAAAACTTGCTATTTTGTCATTCTTATATCACATCCTTTCATTTGTCGAGTAAGACATTGTTAATGGAAATCTTATTTGTCTTTCTATTTTTTAGCCCTATCCTGGGCTGCAAAACACCGGATCCAAGTCTCAACGAATTCTGGTTCATCCAAGTGACTTAAACCATAAACCTATTGGCAAAGCCATATTGTTGTATTGTATTGTGTTGTGTTGTTTTACGACACGTGATCAATAGTCTACTTATTGCCTGTCTCTTTCTTTACTATACACTTTATATTTTTTCTACTTAACATATGCAAATAAGTACAGTTCTCTATGCCAATCCACTATATCACTCTGAACCGAAGAGGTTTAATGTCTTTGGTTGTTCTCGAACATCTACATCTTTCCTCCTCTCCCCCTTGAAGTTTATGTCTTGTCCTTTCTAACGGAGATCTTAATCTCATTTCATCTTCTCCTCTTCTTGCCTGCTTGTCTTTCAGTTTTTAGCCCTATCCCGAGCTGCAAAACACCGGATCAAAGTCTCGACGAATTCTGGTTCATCCAAGTGACTTAAACCATAAACCTATTGGCAAAGCCATATTGTTTTATTGTGTTGTTTTACGACATGTGATCAGTAGTCAACTTCTGCCTTTCTCTTTCTTTACTACACACTTTATATCTCTTTTACTTAACATATATGAATAGGTACAATCTTATTTACCAATCCACTATAGTTTTGTCAAACATTTTATAAAATTGGGGCGTCTGTTTCAAATACGAGTAACCATTTTAATAATATTTGAAGTGATAAAAATATCGGCTTAAAATAAAGCCATTAATTCTTTACAAATTGCTTTGTTTATAATTTTGATACAGAAATGAGTAGATATGAGCTTTCAAGAAAAATATCTTATGAGGAAGTATAGTTTTATTAAAAAGGTAAAATAGAGCTCCTCATAGCTAAGTGTTAAAGAACAGTGGATTAAATGATGGTTTCTCCTACAAAGGGGGATTCAAGTTCAAATCCTGCTGGAGAGCACATTTTCTTTAAGATACTTGAATATGCAAGCTGACAGATGTAATACACACTTCTAAAAATAAAAATAGGAATTGGGTATCTTTTTCAGATACAAGTATCCCCTATAATGTTTGAAGTATTATTTAATCCACTATATTTATGAGTTCAAACACTGCACCCATAATTATATTTCAAACAGGGTGCATTATGCTCATCAGTGTGTGAACTCCAGAAAAATTAATGAAGAAAAATGTGCTCTTCTCCAGAGTCAAATTAAATTATTTAAATAAAGAAACATATGAATAAATTGCTTCAGTAATCTCCTTTAAAAATATACTTAGTAAAATTAATTTTCTTGCTTTCGTTAATCTTATTCAAATTAGTATACGTATGATGAATTTCAGCTCGTTAGGTTTACATTTGAGAAAAAAGCCTGACAGTTAATCCTACAGCAAAAAGAAATTTTTGAGTAATTAAATTGACTTTTTTCTTTTAATTTAAAATGATTTAATTTGCCTGTTGCTTGGAATAGAAACAGTTTAGTGTCTTTGCCTTGAGCTTATTCTTCTTACACTGAAGTTATATGGGGTACCAACACACGCATAAATATATACACACGGTCACAGACATACATAGAAAGTTGAATTTCTGTTATTGAATGAAGGTCGGAAGAAAGAGTCGTCCTCTTGAATTTCTGTTATTGGATGAAGGTCGGAAGAAAGAGTCGTCCTCTTGAATTTCTGTTATTGGATGAAGGTCGGAAGAAAGAGTCGTCCTCTTGAATTTCTGTTATTGGATGAAGTTCGGAAGAAAGAGTCGTCCTCTTGAATTTCTGTTATTGGATGAATTCGGAAGAAAGAGTCGCCCTCTTGAATTTCTGTTATTGGATGAAGGTCGGAAGAAAGAGTCGTCCTCTTGAATTTCTGTTATTGGATGAAGGTCGGAAGAAAGAGTCGTCCTCTTGAATTTCTGTTATTGGATGAAGGTCGGAAGAAAGAGTCGTCCTCTTGAATTTCTGTTATTGGATGAAGGTCGGAAGAAAGAGTCGTCCTCTTGAATTTCTGTTATTGGATGAAGTTCGGAAGAAAGAGTCGTCCTCTTGAATTTCTGTTATTGGATGAATTCGGAAGAAAGAGTCACCCTCTTGAATTTCTGTTATTGGATGAAGGTCGGAAGAAAAAGTCATCCTCTTGAATTTCTGTTATTGGATGAAGGTCGGAAGAAAGAGTTGTCCTCTTGAATTTCTGTTATTGGATGAAGGTCGGAAGAAAGAGTCGTCCTCTTGAATTTCTGTTATTGGATGAAGTTCGGAAGAAAGAGTCGCCCTCTTGAATTTCTGTTATTGGATGAAGTTCGGAAGAAAGAGTCGTCCTCTTGAATTTCTGTTATTGGATGAAGTTCGGAAGAAAGAGTCGTCCTCTTGAATTTCTGTTATTGGATGAAGGTCGGAAGAAAGAGTCGTCCTCTTGAATTTCTGTTATTGGATGAAGGTCGGAAGAAAGAGTCGTCCTCTTGAATTTCTGTTATTGGATGAAGGTCGGAAGAAAGAGTCGTCCTCTTGAATTTCTGTTATTGGATGAAGGTCGGAAGAAAGAGTCGTCCTCTTGAATTTCTGTTATTGGATGAAGGTCGGAAGAAAGAGTCGTCCTCTTGAATTTCTGTTATTGGATGAAGGTCGGAAGAAAGAGTCGTCCTCTTGAATTTCTGTTATTGGATGAAGGTCGGAAGAAAGAGTCGTCCTCTTGAATTTCTGTTATTGGATGAAGGTCGGAAGAAAGAGTCGTCCTCTTGAATTTCTGTTATTGGATGAAGGTCGGAAGAAAGAGTTGTTCTGTTTCATTTCTATTAATGGATGAACGCAGGAAATTACTATTGTTCTGTTGAATTTCTATCTTTGGATGAAGGATGTATGGAAGAGTTGTCTTTTTAAATTTTCTGTATTTGTATAACAAAAAAAGATTGTTGTCTAGAATTTGACAAAATGTCATCAACATTCTAAATTGTGTTCAAATAATTAAACCACTTTATTGCATATTTTACATTGTTAGCACATTTAATTTGATTTCTTTTTTAGTTCTTTCCAGTCATACAATCCACAAGAAAAGAGAAGAAAATGTATATAAAAAACAATAAAAAGCTTTGAGTTTCTTATTTCCTAAGGCTTTTATAGATGCTGTAACAGTCATTGATGTAGAAAGTGGAATTGACGTTCTGAGTTCAAATTCTGGGTTAGTTGGTTGCATTCATTTTTGCACTAATACCATTGGTAAAGGCATGAATCCATTCCTTCTCCATCTAGCTGTAGTTTAAAAAGTCGCTATATTTTTGGGTGGAAAAACAGTCCAAGTGGAAGAAAACTCTGAATTCCAAACAACCTAGAAGGCAACAGGTAAACACTCTACCATTTTTCCCAAGAATGTGTGACAATTCACAGATAATGAAGAAAAGGAATCTCTGGAGATTTAGGGTTGCCTGCACCCTGGAGGGAGATGTCTTCTTTTTTGTCATAAAAAATCAGGCATTATTGATATAAGACAAGAAGAAAGATCAGCCTTCAAACTCAGAACTTGTGTGCTGGTCCCTTCAAGATGTTGGCAATCACAGCTCTTCCCAGTTTTTCCCAGTCTTTTGTAGCTCTGAGTAAAGTTTGTTTTTTGTTATATCTCCTAAACCTTGCTCTACCATCAATTTCCTCAAGCTTGCTAGGTAGTTTACACATTGATCTACTCTCTCTTACATTATGTATGTCTTGGGAATATCAAATTTTCCCAGCCCTCTTTCCTCATTATGTGCCTTGATATTTCAACTACCTTTTTCGTATAAGTATACTTTTTGTTTCCATTTTCTCTATCTAAAGCTTTGTTGTTGCTCACATATTCAGTCCATGGTACTCTCAGCTTCCGTCTGTAGAATCATATTTCTATTGCTTCAAGTCTCTTCTTCATCTACGAGGTGATTGTCCAGCATTCACTATCATGTATGAGGGCCGACATTAACATAACAGTTCTAATGAAAAGATACCTGTATCACCTCTCATCTTAATCCAAGAGGATGCAGATTATGGCTGTAATTAAGGAGATTAATCCATGGAATTTTAAACTTCACCTTTTTCATTAAAAAATCTTATTTGTTATTGTATAAATGCTTATGAAAAATATATATAATCTTTTATAAGATTCTTCTTCAATAAGACTTATGGTCATATCACGTTGAAACACCTGTTCTTGTATGGTCAATGAAGTTAAGCAATGTTGCGTCTGGTTAGCATCTAGATGGGTGACAACTTGAGAATACCAGGTACTGTAAGCTTGGATGTATGCGTGGTGTAATGAATAATAACTCAGAATTGGAAATCGGAGACCTAGTTCAAATTCCAGTTGAATTAGCCATCTTTACTGACATGCAAATACCCTTGTGAAAGGTATGAATCCACCTCTTCTCCCTCAACCTCTGGGTTAATTAGTAGAACTTGTGTCACTAAATCATTATTACCTCTAAAAACTTCATACGATCTAAAAATATTTTCTGACTTTAAATAACCTGTGAAAGGTTGATAAGGTGTAAAAAAAAAATCCATCAATCAACTTGTAGTGTTACTGACACATGGGAAGTAGTATGCACTCAATTGCCTCATGGGTAATAGTTATAGCTATTTCTAGTCTTTGTGACTTCATATGTAAATGAGTCACTTGATCTTCCTGTATTGAAGAGATTTTATCCCCTAATTTTCCCTGGTACTTCTGGGAGATTTTGTTTCTTCACAACTCCTTCAATAATTCTTTATGTTAAATATTGATTTTATTATTTATAAAGACAAATATACCTGGGTATCTGCATATGTGACAGAGAGAGTCCGGGAAAGACACACACACGCACACGTATATTTTTTTAGTGAAATTGGAATAGATTTGGATAGTGAAATTAAATCAGAGCATTTTGTTTACTGATGGGGAAATTTAGTCTAGGGCAGAAGTTGTACCAATTGAATCTGGGTCCTCAGAAGACAATGGAAAATGGTCGAAATAATTTTTATCGATTAAAATTTGAAATAGAGCTGAGTAAGCTAGAAGGAACTTTGGAATTCACATGATTTTGGTTGAAGCAGCCAGAACCCCGTGATAATCGCGTGCGAAGTAGTAGGGCCGAGGGTCAGTTATAACCAGCCGGGTTTATCTATATAAACGCGTAGTTATGCTGAAAAAGGGAGTTTGGGTTCGTTTGTCTTCGAGCGCAGTCGAGCTGGGTGGAGAGATGTCGGAGATTGAAACTGAGCAGAATTGAGTTGGAGGCTCGAAGAAGTAAGAAAGTGACGTCAGAGATTGGAACAAAACGCCCACTAACATGTGCTGTTGATATAAGTACGAAGAAGCAAATTACTTCCTCCAACATCTAAGACTACTACTGCTACTATTATTACTACCACTGGGAACGGAAACATCGAACAAGTTACAGTAATCAAAAAGGGCTAAAATGAAGCCACCTCTCTCCTTTAACGAAATAACACAAAGTATTTTCTTTTGTTCTGTTGATCATCATTCATATACAAGAGACTGGAGAAAATTCTTGAAGAGAGTAGAGAGAATTGGTGCAGGCAAGCGTTGGGAGGAGGAACGCCACTATAACTTTAAGCCCCACACAGAAATCTTTATCCCTCCATCGCAAGAGTCATATATCGTTCTGAGAAAATTTAACAAGTAATCACATACACTCTCTCTCTGTCTAGAATCCAGTGTATGAATTTTTACGTCAAATATTTTTCTTTTCTGTAACCCGTTTCTTTTCTCTACTATTCTTTTCAACTATATAAACAACATTAACAATTCAACCATTGAATAGTTGTTTGTCTGGCTTTCTGCAGATATTAATTTTTTTTGGCTGCATTCTAAATTTCTTAGTGCAGACTCCCCAGCTGTGTCTACATCTGCAGTCAACCATGAATGGATGAACATCACTTCTGTTTTCTGGATCAAACAAATCACAATGTGGACAGGAAGCAGGATTAAACAAGCAGACCGGTCGAATAATCTACGGATGCTTAGAGGACCTATGGCCACTCCCTTAAGTTCGGTTAGGACCTAGTAGACACCTAAACTCAGAGAGTAAGATGCCGGAGGTTGAGGGGCTGTGGCGAAAGTGCTAGACATATATGAGCACTGCCTGAAAAGTATAAAATCATTTAATATTGATGAAAGAATATCCAATCTCAAGCAACCACAGCTTAATCACCTTCAAATCTCATACAATTTTGCTAACATCCTTTCTACAATGCAAAACAGTCTGCAAAATCCTCTTTTTGGATTACAATCATCTGACTTTTTTTGTTTATTCCTTAATCTTGTCTGATGTTCATTTCTTTACAACATCATAATAGCCAATACTCACGGAGAACCAAATTTGGACTCAAAGAAAGCTGGCAGACCTGAGGGATATGAGGTTTTGCCAAAAAAGACTTTGCTTAACCTTCAGCACTCTGTATTATTAATATCACTTCCCTTTCCACTGTATTCTTGTTCAAAGCCTGTCTATTGCAGTATCACTGCTGTTAATTTCACTCAAAGTTGTTCTCTGTTGCCATAGAAGGATATGACAACACAACTATGAAATTCAAATTCAAAGATCAGAGTTACCTTCAGTGGCAGGATTTGTACAGCAAATGAAGTTGTATACAGAGTGATAAAGGTTAAGATTTTGGTGAAGCATTTTACTGCGGACTGAGTGATATTTAACAACCTGATCTCATTGACTATTCCTGGTGTGAACTGATCTCCATTGGCTTCCCTTTACACCAGTGGCCTTGTGCCAGTCTAAGCTGTCCTTAATGAAGACTCAACCTGTTTTCTGACATCAAAAGTTGTTCCAGTTTGATTACACTTTAATTTCAAATAGACAGGGTGGCTGGAATTTTTAAAATAATTTTTACTCTAATTTTCAATAATGAAATCTTAGGATGCTGACGGTCTAAATTAAAGGGTAAGAAGAAAATTTCCTTAATATTTAATGAAAGGGATGATTGGAATAAGAATGTCTTTAATGGATTTTTCTCCAAAAAAGAATAACTATCCTGACCCACATATTTGAAACACAAAGGTAGGTAACAGAATAAAAGACAAAAAATTAGTCTCTACTAATCTGACAAAATCTTTTCTTAGAGGTTTCAAAAGGTAGCTTAGTGACTTAGACTTTGATATATAAGTATATTATTATATATTAATAGCTTGGTACCATATTGTCTGTCTCATTAGACTTATAAGTAAACTTGTCCTGAAAAATAACAGCAGCAGGTGGGAGTGTATTTTTAAGATTTGGGGTAAAGTAAACAATGTCTTCTACACTAAGAAATATGTTACACAACTATTTCATAAGGAACTTAATTCTATGTAGCCAACTCAAATTTCACTAAATCTCAAGCAATTCTACCACAGATGTCAGTCTGGCATAAGCAAATCAAAAGAAAAACAATGAAAAAGAGTAACTAATTAAGTTATTTCAAATCATATCCAAGAATTCTACCAATTCAGTTACATCAAAACAGCTTTCATTTCTCCAATATGACCAAAAACGTCCTTACCATTTTTTATTTATTAGTAAAAATACATATACAGCACATTTGGCATAACATTGTTCCTGAAAGTAATCTCCATTGGCATCCAGAA
>OZ038491.1:53505143-53672643 GCA_964036315.1 Acanthosepion esculentum | reverse complement strand
ACTCTCTCTTCCTGATGTTAAGGATAAGTGTCCTTTTTCTTTCCATTTGCTCTAAAACTTCGTCATTGCTCACATGTTCAGTCCATGGTATTCTCAGCATCCTTCCATAAAACCACATTTCTGTTGCTTCAAGTCTCTTCTTCATCTGTGAGAAGACTGTGCAGCATATTCAATGTCGTATAGGAGGACTGATATTATGTAACTGTTAAGTACTCTTTTCTTTGTTATTGATGAAATTTGTCTCTTTCTAATACTTTGCTTAATTTATGGAAGGCATCTTTTTCTTTTCTGATGTGCGTTTGGATTTCATTGCCACACTTTCAGTCCTCTGTTAAACACTTCGCAAATCGTTTTACTAACTTGCTTTTGGTGTCTCCAATTTGTAATTTACATGTTGGGCTATTCTTTTCGCTAACAACCATGCATTCTGTCTTAAGTGAAACAATTTTTGTTATTGTTATAAACAACTTTATTCTTCTTCTATGAATCATGTCCCTCCCGGACATAGTTGATCATGGCTCTCTCACACTTACAGACAATAATGGGTATATCCCCATTCATGTAAATACAGTAGTAAATACTGTATGTTGGTCTGCAGTTGGACATTCATTATGGAATTCACTTGACTCACTTCTAGCAGTTGACTCCTACTTCTATACACTGCTGGCAAATCTTATATGTGTTGTTCTTGTCCTAAGTATTATCGTTCATTAGCAACCTTCATGTGATTATTCTATTCAGTAACCATCTCTAGGTTACAACATTTTGGTGACGAAGATGAGATAAAAATTATAAGATTTTTGTAGATACAATTATTTAAGTAAATGCTCAGTTTATAATAGACAGTATTAATTAAATTTACCAGCCGGAATGTCTGAGAAAATTATTAGAAAATATGTGTCCTCTGACAAGAATCAAACCTGTATCCTACATGGAACCATCATTTGGCCTGACGTGCTATATCAGCTAACCAGATGCTTCCTCTGTAGCTAAATGAAAAATCATAAAAATAAGGTTGATTGATTGATTCATTTACTACAGCTTATCAACCCTTTGCAGGTTATTTAAAGCCAGGAAATATTTTTAGATTGTAAGAATATTTTTTTGAGATAATAATGATCGAGTGATTCAAGTCTTATGAATTAACCCATACCTGGGGGGCAGAAGAATATTTGCACATAAATGAAAATAACAAACACAACTGGAATTGAAAATCTGCTCTCTAATTAACAATTCCAAGCCATTATCCATTGCACCACCTACACATCCAAGCTTACAGCACCTGGTATTCCCATCTAGGTACTGACCTGGTTCAAATGTTGATTAACTTTGGTGATCATACGAGAACTAGTGTTGGCTGTAATATGGTTGTGTATATATATATAAATATATATATATATATATATATATATATATAGTTTTAAGGTGTGCTATATTTATGGGATAAAGTACTCAATATCAGAGATAGAGTGTATCTAAATATAAATATAAAAGTGAACATTGAAGTCAACACTCAGAGGTGACAGGCTGTTTCAGGTTGGACACAATCATCATGCCGCCTGATGATTGCAACCAGCATGAAACAGCCTTTTGCCTCTGAGTGTTGACTTCAATGTTCACTTATATAAATATAAATATATATATATATATATATATATATATATATATATATATATATAGTTTTATTATCTCCAAAGAAAAGTGATATCGAATATAAAATTTTAAAATGCAAAGTCTTTCTTAAAGTTTTTATTTTAGTTCTAATTTCAAGATTAAATTTAATATTTCCAATGAGCAAAATATTTTGCTGTATCTTAAAACTGATTTAAATTGATTGCAATGAGTTTGTTTTTTGATTGATTGCAATGAGTTTGTTTTTTGAAATTGCTAAAGATGGCTGATTTTAGCCATATTTACACCTGACTCAGTATAACCTACTCACCCTTGTCTCACTCTTTTCTCTCGTCTGTCTCTTCCTTCTCTCTTTTTCCTCAGTTGCTCGCTCTACTGTCTTTGTTAAGTAATACCAATGTGATGGGTCATCCAGCTTTCTTTTCCCGCCTCACTTTGGGCTGGTGTTTCATTTCATTAGGGTTGATTCAGTTTTCCCAAGATATTACAATATTGGGATTGGCAGCAAAGTCTAGTTGGATCCATCTATGTACACTATGTACCACAGATAACATTGCGTAATTCCTGTCTGTGGCTGTGGTAACTTTGTCTCTTTGCATCCAATGACAACTTTGGAAATCACTTTTAATAAAATCCACAACACTCTTGATAACCTTAACAACAGGTTTATCGAATATAAAGAAAAACTGGTGAATAAAATATTGCTATTATTTATTGAGGGATTAAGCTAGTCAACATGACCAGTTAGTCAACATTTACTCAACTCTTCTGTCATGTGTGTGTCTGTGTTTTCGCTAAGGCCATGGGAAATGTGATCAGAGAGAATCTCTGGTGACTTTCCTTGTTGGGCCCAATTCTCCATGTCTATCTCTCAGGCCTGGTGGGTCTTCATTTATATAAATGATTCCACTCTAACATTTGACATTGATATATCTAATTTCTTCATCTCAACATCTTAAACTTAGGAGATCTTGTTAATAACCACATAGTATTGTCTTTGTTCAAAATCTGTTTTTTCTTTCTGTAAAGATGATGGCGTTTTGGTGTGAACAGCATAAATATAAACAACCCCATGCTCAGGAATTGGACAAAATCCAGATGCTTTCTTTGTCTAGAAGAATTTAGGTCAATCTTCTGTAATGGTATACACATTTGGGATAAATAGTATGAATGCAAATAAATCTCCAAATTTAATTTCTCAGAACCAAAACATTCAAACAGCACATTAATTATGTCTTCTTATTGGAAGGAAGGGGATAAGATGAGGAACATTGCATTTTACCGAATCTTGGCCGGTTAATTCTGGATTTGATTCTTAGAACCATTTTTAAATTAATTTTATTGTTTAAAACATAATTCTTAATCTGTTGTTTTTCATTTTTTTTTTTCAATCGTCCAACCAGCTCTCCTGAGAATTTTAATAATTATTATTATCCAATTTGTAGTCCCTGCAAATTGTCATCCTGCAATTTCATTCAATTGAACATCTGAACAGGGTCAGTGCCTGTTACATCAGCAAAACATAATTCTCTTTATTAAAAAATCTTTCAAAAATAAAATACTCTTTTCAGGAACTTTATTTGAGGAAGATTAGCTGATTTAGCGACTAATAAGATTTGAAACAAATATTACTTTTAGTTTAAAATTTCACAGAAAAGCATATTTTAACGTGTATGTGCGTGTTTTGATGAGTTGTTGACAACTATCTCAATAGACTTATGTTTGGAATTTTTTTCTGTAAAAATTACTTTAATGAATACAACATGAGTGTTTAAAATTTAGGAAAATATTCTAATATATTTTATTGAATTTTAGCTACATAGGATTTAAATTTACTCGACATTCAAAATTCTTTTTAAAATAATGAGTTGCTGAATTGTAGTAAGTGTTTACATTTATGATTAGTAAATATAGTTTTTGCTTAATAGCAATATCACCTAACAGGTTCAAATTTATAAATAATTTTAAAAGATTTCAGACTTTATAAATTATTATAATTAATTTTTTTTTAAAATGTAAAGAATTCTTGCAAAAACTCATTGTTCATCAAAAACGAATTATTTTTTAAGACAAGAGTGTCCATTTTTTATTTTAAAATTCAGAGCAGATTTTCACTAATGGGAATTTTTGTTTTATGAAAGAAAATTGATGATTTAAATTCTCCAAGTACTTCTGCTTATAACTAATATAAACATTAAGATCTACAAAACTGAATTTCTCAAAATTTAATAAAATTAAATAAGTGTGTGTGTGTGGGGGGGGTAATAGCAAAAAATCATTTCTTAAATAATTTTATTCATTTTTTGAATAAGTCCTCAAAGTTTAATTAAAATCTGACAATTATTTTTGCAAGAATTTTGAAATGAATGTGTTTTTTGACAACAAAAAGACTAAATTTTCTATTACTAATTTATAGTCAACCACTGACATGACATAAAAGATTTTTTAACCAAAATTTTGAAGGTTATAAAAGGGATTCAAATATAATTTAATAATAAAACAAATCCTTGGGTCTTCACTCTTAATAATAAAGGTTTTGACAATACAATTTTGTTTTTATTAAATTTGGGGTCATTTTATTTTTTTTTGCATCATGGATGCTCATTTTTTAGCAAATTTTAGGAGGTACCTGATAGTTTATTACCTTTTACAAATTTACAAATTCTTTTATATAATCAGTAAATTTACCAAAGTTAATTTTTATTTTTTGCACCCACTTCCTCAAGTACTTTCAAATGTTGCTACATTCAAGCATTTTGTAATTTTGTGTGCTTATGTAACTGGTTTTAGCTGACTCAGACATTCCCTCGATAGCTGGAATCAATTTCAAATGACTCAAGGTGGCATGGTTTATAACAGCCAAACTGAATTTTTATGTATTGCAATTATATATATATATATATATATATATATATATTGTACAGTAATTGTATTTTCAGATAAAAGACCATCAGAAAATATCTTTGGCTAAATAGATATCTTAAGAAATGAATCAAATATTGCTTGGGTAGTCAAACTGATATTTTTATTCCTCCACTGAGTACAAACTCAAGCTTCTAAATCATGTTACAGATGTCTAGAGAGTCTAATATTTCCTGTCCGTAAATCAATGAATGACAGTCTTCTCCTGTGTGGCATGTCTCTTCAGGGCGTGTCATCATGGCTTTCCACAATTTCCTCTCCTTTGTGTCTCTTAGCAGTGGTTGTTTTTTTCTTTTTCTCTCCTTTATGTTATTCATTTTTTCTGCAAACTCATTCGGTAGTTTACTTGCTGCCTGCCACTCTTGCATTCCCTTATCCTGTATGTGACAAAATTCTTCAAACCATATCTCCTCATTATGCGTTCTCTAAATTTCAACTATCTCTTTCTGATTTTGAGTAAAAGCATCCATTTTCCTTAAGACATTTGTGTTGCTCACATATCTGTCCATGCCATTCTCAGCATCCTTCTGTAGTACTATGTTGCCTCAACTCTGTTCATCTTTGAGGAGATTATCTAACATTTGCTTTTATAAAGAAGGATGCATATTATATAGCCATTCAACAATATTTCCTTTGTGTCTCATTAATTTTTTTACTAATTGTTCACCAAACAAAAGACCCGTGAGCTACTCAGAGTAGAGAGTTACTGATTCAGGTTATTGCATCCAAGTGGAGGAGTTAAGAAGTGTAGTTTATGAGGCTATGTAAAAATGGTATATGTATTAAAATGGTATATGTAAATATATTAAAAATGGTAGACATAAAGAGGTTGTAATGATCAGTGAAGCATCCTCTCAGGAGTTTGTTTTATGAAGTAGCAGTTTTTTGGAAGAATTTTCTTCTTTTTCTGAATACCTTGCTTAGCTTTTCGAAGTCATGTTATTGCGAAGCAAGAAACACCATTCTGAAAAAATACTGTTTGTGCATTTATTTGAACAGGGGAAGCAACAGTATTTTTTTCATGGCATGTCCCTTCCTAGTATAGGGAATTGTGATTCTCCACAAAACTCCTTATCTCTAAACAGCCATGAATTCTTTGGAAAGATAGTAGAGTGCTTTCCTAATGTATTCTCCGGAATTTTGAACTCAATGTAGTCCTTATCTGAAACTGGTCCATCCAAGGCTCAAGACCCGAGACTACTATTTACTCCATAGCTGGGAAGAGAAGAAATGGATTCATGTCTTTCCCAAGGATGCAACAGATGATGCCAGACTTTGAACTCAACTTGAGGATTCCATTTCCTGTACTAATAACCATGGGGGTACATTACGTCCTCAGTTATTTCGACGGGAAAATGAAGAGTGTTTTGAGATTTTAGAAAACCATAATGAACATTCTCAAGTGAGACATGATTTTTTTATTAGAAATTTTATTATGGCAAAAAGAAAAAATAATTTTATGATTCAATTTTACTCTCATCGAAATATCCTCCTTTAACCATGATTAATGCAGCACAAATGTTTGGCATTCATTGCAAAAATATAAATTTAATAATTATTTCATTCTTTTTTCAATGACTCTAAGAGCTCTTTCTCATTTTTTCTCTCTTCTGTCAAGTTTATCTCATGCTAATTCTAGCAGGTGGCTTCAGAATTTTTAATTGTAGTGTAAATGACAAATTTCTTTCAGAAAATTACTTTTTTCTTCATTCTTTTTCAATAATTTAGCAATTCAATTATACAAAATTTTGATTGATCTGAACAGATTTTTTTCAATCCTTATACCAAGCTGTCCAGATAGTTGATGATTTACTATATGTTTCTAACGTCAAATGATACTGAAATAGACCCTCACAATCAACATAAGACAGATGTGTTAGAGAAGTCAAGTGTATCAGCAGGTTGAACTGATAAATGCCATCTTAGCCACTAGAGGCAGATCCATGCATCACAGGATGTCAGTGGCATGACATATAAACATCTGGTCAACTGGGCTGCACCAGACATATCAATATCTGGTCAACCCAGCTGCACTTAGAATGTGCACACATGGGATGAATCAGATGATAGGTAGTTGTTACTTGTAGTAGAAATGACAAAACTGGGGTCACACGTCCAATCTTCACATCTCGATAGCCAAAACGTGTGTTCGTCCCACGTTTCGGTAGACACTGGTAAATATACAGCTCACTCTATCGGTAGGTTGAAGCTAGCATCCAGCTTCCAGACAAAAATAAGCAGATTCGTAACTTAATACGAACCTCTATACTAGTGCACGTCACCACGGCCCCGACCGCACTGCCAGCCAATGTCCCAGACCGTTTTTATTGACCGAAAATACGGCCAATGCACCAATCATTGCCGTTGGCCTCGCTCTCAATCAGAGTCCCCGGCTCATCCAATCAGCATGCAAACCGCCACTAGGCAAATCGTGCCAAGCACCATAAAATAACAAATGTCGGAGAATGTACTTTTCTTTTACAAAACAGCAGCCCGACAAGCAAAACATCTTGGGCGCTTTGACTCCGGTAAGTGTGAATATTTATCGTCACAGTAGTTATATAAGCACCCATGCAAGAGTGGAATTAAAGCAACTCCATTTGGAGGCAACTTTAAGACTACACACTGTAAATGGTACTAGAGATAAAATTGACTTAAGTGATGTTAACAGCTGTCAATCTTTGTAAAGATAATGTCAGTTTTTCATCCAGGATTTCAATTTTTTTTGTTTTTGATCATTATTAAATTGTAAACATTGTCAGCACATCAACATATGGCATTGTATTTCCTTTTATGTACTCAATGTCAAAATCATAAGCCATTAATTTTATGCTATCTTAGAATCCTGGAAGAAGTAACTTTTGGTAGCTCCTTTCTAGGCTTAAAAATTAACTCTAGAAGTTTATGGTCTGTTATAACTCACTCTTAGTGATTATAATATTATGTCTCACTTAGGCTACTTGCCATGGCGTTGTTAGAATTCTTCCCAACTGACTCCAATGGACTTCTACTAACTCACTTTGAGTTCTTTATTTAAGGCACCTTGCATAGTTCATTTGTGTTACCAGGGGTGTCTTATTTACTCCACAATCTGTTCCAACTTTAATAAGAACTTCTTAACTCATAAGAATTGTCAAGCTCTGTCTGTGCTCCAAACAATGGCTAATGCCTCTTTTTCAATATTTCAATAATTTATTTCTGCTGCTGTCAATCTTCTTTAGAGGTACATTATTAGATGTCTTTCAATTTTTTCGCCCTAGCCTAACCTGCAAAACAAATTCTGGTTCATCCAAGAGAATTAAATGTCCTATTGGCAATGCCATATTG
The DNA here is from genome assembly GCA_964036315.1 of Acanthosepion esculentum. Classification (NCBI taxonomy): domain Eukaryota; kingdom Metazoa; phylum Mollusca; class Cephalopoda; order Sepiida; family Sepiidae; genus Acanthosepion; species Acanthosepion esculentum. Next base: position 53,664,762 of record OZ038491.1, on the reverse strand, counting down.
TTGTATTGTGTTGTTTTACGACACATGATCAGTAGTCAACTTATTGCCTGTCTCTTAGTTTACTATACACTTTATATCTCTTCTACTTAACAGATGCAAATAGGTACAGTCCTATTTACCAATCCACTACAGTTACATATGAGTTTTAATCCTGTGGTTTTAGTATAACATTAAAACTGTTATCCACACATACTTAGTAAAAGTATATAAGTCAAAAGAAAATTGCAGTAGAGATAAAAATGACTTAAGTGATATTGACAGCAGTTGATCTTAAGAGCAAACGAGGACAATTTCTAAGACAAGAAGAAAATCAATTCTTTTAAAATTTGTTCCTTTTCCAAAACTCAAACTGGTGGAAACCAAAATGATCTGGATTTCTCTCACTTATCTTCGTGGATTTCTTGCCAACAAATAGGGGTGCTTTTTTTAGATCTGGCTGGCACATTTTTTTAACAAAAGGAAATTCTAATTAACAAATAACCCTTTACAAAGAGAAAAAAGACAGACCAGTCTTAATAATAATTGATTTCTTTTAATAAGAAAATATTTGACTTATAATATTTTCTCTCAGAGCTGAGGAGGTCACATGATGCAGAAATCAATTTATTTTTATTCCAAGTTGAAAGAAAAATTTAAAAAAAGATATTCTAGGCAAACTTTTAAATTGTGTCCACCAGATATTCTTTTATACCTAATACAATTACCACCTGGAATACCCCTGCTGATGGAGATTTCTCAACTTATATGATTATTGGGGAAATTTTTTTCCTGGAACAAAATAATCAAGTTACAGAAAAAATAATTTGAAAAATGTCCCAAGAAGAAATAATTCAATTGTGCAGACATTTTTTCAGTTCGATTGATGTTTTTATGGTTTATCAACCTTTTGCAGGTTATTTAAAGCCAGAAAAAGAGATTGTAAGAATACTTTTTGAGATAATAATGGTTTAGTGATACAAATCTTGCTAATTAACCCATAGCTAGGAGGAGAAGTGGCTTCATACTTTCCCAAGGGTATTTGCACTGAAATGAACATAATGAACCTGACTGGAATTGGAACTTGCCTCTTTGATTAACAATTCTGAGTTGTTATCCATTACACCACCTGCACACCCAAGATTACAGCACCTGGTATTCCAAAGCAGACACTCATCTAGTTTGGAATATTCAGGCTGAACATGGCTTAACTTCAGTGATTGTATGGGGACACGTGTTTCAATGTGATGTGGCCGTATCCCATCAAGATTTGTATTTAGTGTGCAAGAGTACAGAAGAAAACATGTTTTATGATCCCTGAGAAACAAGGTCTTTTAGAAAAACAATATCGGTCTGTGATAATATTTTTATCATTTATCAATATCATTTGCTAAGTATATAAAAATGAGAGCAATTTATATTCATTTGTATGTGTAACTGAATAAAGAAAAAGATTCTATGTAATGCAAAAGTTCATCAGACTAAAATAATGTTCTTATTAATGGAATTGTTGATGGAATTATATTTATGTAGGGGTTATGGTAATAATAGCCGTTCCCCTACAAGAAAACATTTGGCATTCACTGACCAAGCAGCCAGTAGATTTTAGTTGAAATTTATAAAATCTTTCTCTGAAAACACTTTTTTAGGAAAACAGGTTTCTCAAGTTCAGTAGCTTTTATCACTCTATCCAATATTGATGGGTGGGGGATTGATTCTTTCTAAACTTTTTTGAAGCAGTGTTGCATGTTAACATCATACTTATATCATTATTTTCTCTTTGAGTTAGATGTGCTACTCTTTCTGGTATTGATGGGGGTTTCCTTCCTAACCTTTTGTTTGAAGTGGTATGGAACGTTAACTTGTTGATTCTAAAAACATTAGTCAGAGAGTATTTTACATTTTGTCATTCAATTTCTCATAGTCTGATCAATGTTTTATATCATATTTCTCCCAGTTATTGTTATAAACTACTTTATATCATAGAATGGAAAATTACAAAACTTATTGATTTTAATTTTTTTTATTATGTTTTAATTTATTCTATGATATTTTAATTTATTATTTTTAAATGAATTATTTCAGACTGAATGATCCTGATAACAGTCATTATTTAATGATGACATAATCCATAATTATAATAATGGCTTCTTCATCTGAATGTTTTAAGATATATGGGATGATAGTAAGTTTATAGAATTCTTTTAGATAATCAATGTTTAATTAAAAATGAAGTTCTGAAATGATGATAAAAAGACCCATAATTCACATTTGTTTATTGAATATCGATTAGCTCTAGTCATGTTTTTGGCCTAAATAATTAAAAATGGCTTTGAGCAAATGAAACCTGTAGGCCTAAGCAAGAACCATCTTTCTTTGAAACTACAGAATCACAGACAAAGAACTATACCAAATAACAGAAATAAAATCACTTAAGGACTTTCAACAACAGCTAAAATGAATAGCACGTGTTACTCAAAGAGAAAATAATAACATAATCAAGTTTTTGATGTTCCACATGACTTCAAATCAAAAGTGAGGGTGGAAAGCCCTGTCAATAGAGAAAAGTGTTATAACAGCTGGTAAACTTGAGAAGCCTATTTTCCTGAAAAATGTTTTAAGAGAATGGTTTCATAAATTTCACCCAAAAGTGGCACTGATTGCTTGGTCAATGAATGCAAAATGTTTCCTTATAAGGAAACAACAAATATTACCATTATCAATTATTTTAAATAAGGATTCTTGAGAGGCTACACTTGAAAATTCAATCTGAGTAAACTTTAAGCAATTTGGGGGTCAACTTTTAAAAGTAGTTGGATTAGGACTACAACTAAAAAGAAAGTCAATTCAAGAATTTAGTAGCAATATGGCAAGATAAACCTTCTCAACAGTAATATTTTACTAGTATTAATTTTGTGGAACTTTTGGACAAGGTAAAATATTATCTGGTGAAATGTTTCTTTTCTAAGTTTGGATTTAGTTAAGAAAACAGAAAATAGATAAATAAAATGTAATTTTGAAATTCATTATTAAATGTAGATTTATAAAAATCTTGTATTGTGGATTTCTAATGTACACTGTCCTTCCAAATGGAGAAGTGGGATGAGCATTAATGAGTGTATTAATTGTTTGTGCACTCGGCCATTGTATATTACTTACTACTGTTGCGGGCCAGTGTATGCGTTGAGAGATAAACACATGGTGTCTCCTGAAATGCCCATAACCAACATGGCAGACTTGGAGTATGAGTCCACCAAAAAGAAATGTAAAGAAACACCAAGGACCAATATAAATGTGTACAAAGAAATAATAATGTATTAACAATAGAGGGTTACATATAGAATACAATATTGTTGTGCTACGAAACAATGAACATTAATGGAGAAAACATTTAAGCTAGTAAATTGTTTGTGTATGTGTAGTTAGGTGTAGATAGATAGATAGATTGTTTATTTAACCAGCATATCGACCTTCGTTGGGCCATTTTTAGTTTGGCGACTCGACTCCGGTTGAGGAGTTACTGGTCGAACTCTCTGCCTCTGAGCAGAGAGGAACCCGGACGAGGCTCCGCCGAAGGGCAGAGCCTCGTTCGGGGTGGTTGACCGTCCCGATCCCGTTTATACGAGATCTACGGGCTATTTTTGGCCGAGCCTACGGGCTCGGGAATACCCCACTTTAAACCCGGCCTTGTGCCACATCTGTCCCTCGTGGGGAGGACACTAAATACCGTTGGGCCATTTAATGCTGAAAAAGTTTTTTTCAAAAAAGTATAGTTGGTAATATTATTTTTTCGAAAACGTATATCTGGTAATAATATTTTTCCAAAAACGTATATCTGGTAATAATATTTTTCCAAAAACGTAGAGCTGGTAATAATATTTTTTCAAAAACGTAGAGCTGGTAATAATATTTTTTCAAAAACGTATATCTGGTAATAATATTTTTTCAAAAACGTATATCTGGTAATAATATTTTTCCAAAAACGTATAGCTGGTAATAATATTTTTTCAAAAACGTAGAGCTGGTAATAATATTTTTTCAAAAACGTAGAGCTGGTAATAATATTTTTTCAAAAACGTAGAGCTGGTAATAATATTTTTTCAAAAACGTAGAGCTGGTAATAATATTTTTTCAAAAACGTATATCTGGTAATAATATTTTTCCAAAAACGTATAGCTGGTAATAATATTTTTTCAAAAACGTAGAGCTGGTAATAATATTTTTTCAAAAACGTAGAGCTGGTAATAATATTTTTCCAAAAATGTAGAGCTGGTAATAATATTTTTCCAAAAATGTAGAGCTGGCAATAATATTTTTCAAAAACGTAGAGCTGGTAATAATGTTTTTTTCCAAAAACGTAGAGCTGGTAATAATATTTTTCCAAAAACGTAGAGCTGGTAATAATATTTTTTCATTTTCATTCTGGTCTTTTGTGATCTTTATAAAAAAAGCAATTATTTTGTTCTGGGTGGACCTGAAAACACCAGCAATTAAGAGGTGGTTCCACGCTTCCTCAAAACCTCCTGATCAGAGGCCTTGCTGTTGGATGCAGTTTAACGTCGTACCCAGGACGGAGTTAGGTGTAGAAGAAAGTCCTAGAAAAATGAAATGAAAGGTGTATACATACGTACATGTGTGTGTATATTTTGTTCACACATGTCCCAAAAAGGGAACACATTCTTCTACAAGAAATTTACATGTTGACATCTGTGTGGAAAAATCAGAAAAAGGGGGTAAGAAAAGATATCGCCAAGTATTTATAGTACTGGGAAGTGTTCCCAAGTAGTGGTTTTGAAAATTAGGAGGTAACCCAACACGACCTTCAGAAAAAAATACTGAAAAATAAGTTGTTAGAGAAACAAGCATTGGTCAATCTGTAGTAAGTTATTCATGCCAATGAATATCAGGTGGTCAGCATTGCATTTCCTGTTTGTAAGGAACCTCAGTTCTCAGATAAGTTTATGACCTCAATATATACTCAATTTGCTCAATATGTTACCAAAATAAAATTTGTACTCATTGTCACACTAGAGCAGTGTTTTTCAACCAGTGTGCTCCAGAGTTTTAGTTATTCTATAAGTGTGCCCTGAAGTAAAAAATGGTTAGAAACACTACACTAAAGCAACAGAGAAGCCAGGTGCATCAGTAGGTTGACTTGGAAGTTGACCTATTGGCCACCAGATTCAGATTTTCACCTAACACAGGATCTCAGTAGCTACCCCTGATATGTAAACAGGTGGATAACTCAACTGTGCTGTGTGCTGGATGTGTTCATGTAGGACAACTGGATAACAGGAATATATATAAAGTGTCTCACCTGAGAGAGAAAAAAACAGTCTCTCATATCCCTATGAGGAGAATCAACGTTCAGAAAAAACCGTTAAAACCACATACCCACTTGTTGATATAAGTCATGGTAATATTAGCCTTTTCCCTATAAGGAAACATTTGGTATTCATTGACCAATCATCCAGTACTGTTTTTGGTTGACATTTATAAAATCTTTCTCCTAGAAGAATTTTTTAGGGAAACAGGTTTCTCTAGTTCAGTAGCTGTTATCATTCTATCCAATATTGATTTTCTTTCTAAACTTTTTTTGAAGCAGTGTTGCATGTTAACATCATACTTATATCAGTATTTTCTCTTTGAGTTAGATTTGCTACTCATTTTAGTTGTTACTGCTGTTGGTAAAGGTTTCTGTTATTTGGTACAGTTCTTTCTTTGTGATTTTGTAGTGCCAATCCACAAAGTTCAAAGAAGTATAACCTTTGTCAAGACTCTCAGGTTTTACTCACTCAAAGACTTTTTTTTCACCATTGATCTTTGGAAGCACTTGTATACATATGATTCTGAATGGATTTGGCACCATGCACGACATCCATATGACAGTCTCGATCTATTGTGGGTATATAAGAACATAAACATTTTCAGGTTGATATTTTGGTTTTGTAGCAATATGTGGTGTTGGGCAAAACTATCTCTGCCGCAGCCTATTCTTTGTTCAATTTCTTTTTCTTCTATATTTAAATTGTTATAGTTTATTCATACACCAAGGTATCTGAAATTTTTAGATTTTACTAATTTCACATCTAGAATTTTTATGATCAGTTCAGTGTATGTGCCTTCACTCCTTTCATTTCAATTCCAGACCATATTTTCTGTTTTGGAAAGGCTTATCTTGAGTCCCATTTCTTGGAATACATGATAGAGAATTTTCTTTTCAAGATCCTTCTTATCCACAACTATTAATACCTATGTCATCAGCATCAATCGCATAATCAGCACATTGGCCTCACGATCATTGTCTTCTATTGGTAGACTCGTTTGGGATGTGGTACAGAATGTTGAAGTGTCTAGTGCCCATCTGTGTTTGTAGATGTTCAAGATATAAGCTCGAAAGAGATTAAATAAACTGAGGCTCTCATAATTGACAAAGACTTGAGTTGAATAAAGAATTTTATGTGTGAGATATTTTCTCTAGTGTTATTTTTGTCTGTATACTGATAAAATTGTAAGTCCTTACTTGTCTTTCTCTTTTGGGGATAAAATAGTTACCATCAATCAAAAATGGATCTATTATGAGTGTTAATGTTGATTTGATGTGTACAATATAGAATGAATAGATTGTTAAGTTGCCAATATAATTTATATTATGACGCCAATTCTTCACAGCTATAAACCCTAAAGGCTAGCAAATCATAATTGGCAAAGTTTTCAGCTTGTACATAACCTAGTGGAAAAAAATTACTTTAGATATTACGTATTAAAAAAAGGATTGTCTCCTGTTGTTTCTTTTCTTAATATTATATATTATACGATTACTTGTAAATACAAACAAACATTAAATCTTATTCAAGCAAGTACAGAAACATGGAAGGCTTACAGCCACATCATGTTGAAACACTTGTTCCCATATGATCACCAAAGTTAAGCAATGTTGAGCCTGGTCAGTAGCTACATGGGTGACCACTTGGAAATACCATGTGCTGTAAGCTTGGATGTATCAGTGATGTAATGGATAATGGCTCAGAATTGTTAATCAGAGAGCCGGGTTTCAATTCCAGTCAGGTTTGTTATATTGACTTATCTTTGGTAAACGTATGAATCCAGCTCTTATTCTTCTTGCTATGGGTTAATTATTAACACTTATATCATTAAACCATTATTATCTCAAAAACAAAATTCTTACAATTAGGACATATGTTCTGCATGTAAGTAATCTGCAAAAGTTTGATAAGGCATGGAAAGCAAATCAAACAACAACTAAAAAGAATGTTTCGGCCATTGTACGCTCTGGCCTTCTTCAGGTGGTTGGAATGTCGAACTGAACCCTTTATTTCACTCACTGGGGTAGACTGTTCTAGTTCCACGTGCCATGTTTAATGGATGTCAGTTATCAGTTATCTCCTGTTAATTTCCCTCTGAAAGTACTCCACTGCCTTAGCCGGGTATTGAACTCACACTCTTTGGGTCCTGTTACTGGATCTAACTAACACCTTTATCCAATCTGCCATGTGTCGTTGAGGACAACCACCTGAAGAAGGCCGGAGCGTACAACGGCCAAAGCATTGTAATAAATTTGGCAACAAAGGTGAGGACAATGGTCCGAATAGTGTAAATAATGTACATAATACCTCATCTCAGAAATATAGACAGATAACTAAAAAGAATGTTCAAAGGAACATATATATATATATATATATATATATATATATATATATATATATATATATATATATATAGCTTTGAAATGAGGTCTTATGATTATTTACATTATTTATATTATTCTGACTGTTATCCTCATCTCCATTCCCATATTCACAACGTTCTGGCCATTTCACTAGAATTAAGGTGATTAGAATTTTGAACCGAATTTCATCCACCAGGGTAAATTGTTCTAGTTGCATGTGACCTCAAGGACACCTGGGCCAATGGATAAAAAGTTCTGGTTAGATCCAGTGACTAGACCCAAAGACTTGTGAGTTCAGTACCAGGCTACAGCAGTGGCGAGGCAAAAAAAAATCTTAGAGAGTTGAGTTCAAGGGAAATAACTGAGACATCTGGAAGAAGCATGGAACTAGAACAATCTACCTTGGTGGATGGAATAAATGGTTTGGTTTGAAATTCCAATCACCTGAAGAAGTGGTGAATATAGCAATGAAGATGAAGATAACAGTCTGACTTATGTAAATAATATATATATAACAAAGTGGAAAAGTTTTTGTGCAACATGTTTTATCCTTTTGGACTTCGTCAGACTAGATTTGTTCACATTGATGCAACTACACATGTGCATGAACAAGAAATGCTGGGAATTTTTGATTTTCAAGTTCCAGTTCAAGTCACTTTTGTTATATTCACTTAGGTACCTATGCCCTTGGGAAAAGTATAAATCCACCTCTCCTCCCCTCCAGCTATGGGTTAATTAGTAAGATGTGTTTCACTAAACCATCATTATATCAAAAAAGTATTCTTACAATCTAAAAATATTTTCTTGCTTTAAATAAATAAGTCACAGAAAACTAATCAGTCAATGAAAATAGAAATATAACTATATGGGTATTTGTAATAACAAAAATAGAATGTATGATACTGAAATCTGAAAGCACAACAGAAGTTACCTTCCAGAAACTAAGCAAAGTATTAAGATATTGAAATATTTGTTAGTAGTGAAGTAAAGACTGCTGAACTAATGTGTCATATCTATCCTCCTGTATGATAACAATTGCTGGATAATTTATTGCGGATGAAGAGATATGATCTTACCTAGGAATGCTAAGAATACCATGGATAGAACATGCTGGCAATGTGGAAGCTCTAAAGAAAATGGAAACTGGAAAGGCATTTTTACTTAAAAGCAGAAAGCAACAGTTGAAATTTCTGGGACAAGTAATGGAGAAAGAAGCCCCTGAGAATTTAACATGAAAAGGACATATTCAAGGCAAGAGAGGTAGAGGGAAATAATAAGTAACCTACCTCATGAGTTTATGTGAATAAATGCCAGAACAGGGACAAGAGAGGAACAGTAAGTCAAATATTGTTTAGAGCAACAAGAGTCAGGAAATTGTGGAGAGCCATGATCACTCATGTCATGAAATGACATGGCGCATAATGAATGACAGTGAAAGAGGAGATTAAGTATTTTCTATTTAACAGCTGCTTATTAGCATTCTTTGCTGATTGATGAAATGAAAGAATCAAAAACAGTAAAGGTTAAATAAATACAGTTCAGCAAGTAAACCATAAACTCAACTCGACTGGAATGAAAGAATGCTAGAGAGTGTATGGAGATAAAATAAACACAAAATCTTAATTCATACATCGATTCTTTTCAAACTAGGGATACATGATGCCAATATTCATAGCAAAGAATTTAAGTATCGTTTTCATCTTTGCTAAAATTTATGGTGCTAATGTTCAGAGCAAAGTTTAATCAGAGAAATCAAAAAATATTCAAGTATTGTTGTAGCAATAAAACTGTTCCAAAAGGTTTTGTGAGTTCTGGAGAAAGGCAGTAAAATGTATGCCTACATGAACATAGGCACAAATGAATGAGTAACTTTCACATATTACACAAAGATAAGAGCATAATGTCAGGAAAGCAAGTTTTTTATGCTCATGAGTTTTTCAATAAAAACAAGAATGTGTGTGTTTGCTCTTCTCTATCAAGACTTTTATCCAGGTGCCATGCGTGGCACCGAACATGTTCAGAAATGTATACAACTGCTTTCCCAGGTTAATGATTAAAAATGAACTTAAAGGAATGAAACATGTACGGCTTAGCAAGGACCACCCTTCTTCAAACATCATTAACTAATGCTACAGAAGCAAAAACAAATAACATTACAAATTCAAAAAACTGTCCTGGGTATGACGATAAACTACATCCACATCCTGGGTAAGATGATAAACTATGTCCAACAGCAAGGCCTCTGCTCAGGAGGTTTTGGGGAGCATGGAACCACCTCTTAATTGATGGTGTTCCCAGGTCCACCCTAACCCGGGTTGGTAGCACCTGTTAGGGTTCTAGCTATGGGCAAATAGTTAACCCCAAAACTGAGGTAAAAAGCATTATGAAAGTGTAAAAATAGGTTTTAATACCAGAAATACTTTGTAAGAAATTATTACCAGAAATAAATTTTTCAAGAAAAAAACAAACTATTACCAGCAATACATTTTTTAAAATAATATTACTAGCTATACATTTTTGAGGAAAAAAAATATTACCAGAAATATATTTCTGACAAAACAAAACATTACCAGGAAAAAAAGGTTGTCTGCATTAAATAACCCATTGGTGTTGATATGCCGTAAAACAAAACAAACCAAACCAATTAAAAAAAAAACATAACTTGAAGACTTAAAATTGGAATCAAGCAAATGAATGATGTTGCTCTTGATGAGTACTGAACTTTTAACGGATCTCATAGAGACTATAGAATCACAAAGAACCTAATGACAGATTTTTATACAGATATTATGCATGGCCCCCAGCCCATGCAAAAATGTCTAAATTATCAGCTATATGAAAGCATTTTCTCAGATCAATGATTAAAAATGGATTCAAGTGAATGAGTGCTGTAGGTCTTTGAGAGGGCTTTCATTGACTGGAGCTATAGAATCTCAAAGAACCCCATAACAGAAACCACATCACTTGAGAACTTTCAACAGCAGCAACAATTAAAATGGATATCAGCTGTAACTCTAGGAGAAAATAATCAAGATGTTGATGTTCCATCAGTCAGTCAGTTATGTGCCATGCGTGATACATGCTTAGGCAATCATGTATCTTTCAATACATGACTGACGAGGCAGATTTTTTTTCCCCGCAATAGATTGCCATTTCTTTCTGTGGTAGACCAGTTAACATCCAAGGCTATAGAACCCGGTCTGTCCTGCTATTTACCCATAGATGGGGTGAGAAGAAGAGGATTCATAGCTTTCCCAAGGTTATTAGTATGTAAGTGAATGCAATGGATTTGACTGGAATTTGAACTCGGCTCTCCGATTCTTCAATCTGAGCCGCTATCCGTTACACCACCATGCCTCCTGACATACCATACTACTTAAAAAAAAAAAAAAAGGTTAGGAAGGAAACTGCCATCAGTTTAACCTTTTGAAAGATTCATTATTATTTTTTTTACTGCATTTCTTGCCTCCTCCTCTTTTGTTCATACAAGAATCTTATTCGTTAACCCTCTACCTTGAGTGGTTCTGGTGTCTTTTATTTGTGATAATGTTATGGAAAGGAGAAAATACTCTTATGCCTGAATTATGATGCTGTGAATTTATATGAATGAAAAATGCTGTCAAAAAATATCGATAAAACATTTGCTTCTGCTTAATATCAGACAATGATAAAATTGTCACAGGGGTTGAAAAAGGAATTCACATTATTTTTGCTGTCTCTTTTTACATTCTTCAAAAGCAATGTCTTTTCTTTCATCCTTGTTTTATACTTCAGTAAGCAGATGTAGAGGATTTTTTTCCTTGTTATAAGGCAACAATTTTTTTTTGCATGTGGTTTCTTTGAGTTATTTTCTTTGGTTTAAAGTCAGACTTTATGAATTTTTCTCATAATAGATATTAAAATGGGTATGTTTTCACAAATAATAATTGTATAAAATCAGGCATTTGTTTGAGTGTAACTTCAACCTTTTAATATGTAGGTATATACATAATTCAAAATCCAGATCCTTCTTATTCCTATTGGAGGAATCTCACCTTGGCTGACTTCCACTACTTCCTATCTCTGGTCATGCTGGTCCATGTGGACCAAGTTGACAGGTCAGATTGTTACATGATCTTGCCTTTGGCCACCTTCCATTTCTTTTCCTCTGCCTTGGTGTCCACTCTGTCAGTCTAATAGTCCCCTTGTTGTTTCTGAGATGAGAGACGTGTCCCGTCTGTCTATATTTGCCCTTCTTGATGGTCTCAATTATGTCCTTCACTCCAGTCTACTGTTGAATCTCAGTGTAGCTCTTCCTGTCATGTAAGATGATGCCGAGCATGATTCACTCCATTTTATACTGGGCCACTGCAAGAGTTGCTTACACCCACACACACATATTATTAATTTAAATGTTATTATAGTGGATAATTCAATTTGAAACCTCTATTTCAAATACAATGTATCCACTTTAATAACATTTGAAGTGGGTACCATCTGTGAGAAAAAGAGTACCATGACACAATTCACTCCACCAGAAATTTGTAAATGGCTTGTACTGCTTGGCATTTGTGCCAGATGCTCCAAAACGAACATTTCAAAGTGTTTGGGTGTCAGTCTGAGGACAGTGTAGAGGAATCAGAAAGAGTTGGATGAGTCTAATGGTGAATATGATGGTGTTTGGAGTGATCACTATTGATGGCAATGTTACGCCTCTATTCATCTTCCCACAAGGCCTCAAACTCAACACTCAGCAAGTGCCTTGAGGAGATAGTGCTACCCTGGGTCAAGAGAGTGGCTGCTGGAACACCCTATGTCTGGCAACAGGACTCTGAACCATGCCACACAAGAGGGAGAACATAGTCATAGCTGTCAGACAATTTCTGCAACCACATCACCCCTTACATCTGTCCACCTAACTCCCCAGACTGCAACCCCCTTGATTATTATGTGTGGGGCACATTTGAGTGAGAGACCAACAAAACTTGTGGTAACATCAAAGATAAACTGAAGGCATAGATTATGGCAGTATTCACCAACTTAAACAAGGAGATGGTTCAGAAGAGTTGCATGAGATTCCAATGTTTCCTGGATGCTGTGGTTGAAGCCAATGGCAATTTTATTGAATAAATTTACTCTTTAGTATTTCAAAATATTTTTGTTTAATTTTGGTAAATATATATGTTAAAATGAGATGTCAGTGTTATTTTCATTTTGGCCTCATTTAGACGACAATTTATCCATCGCACCCTGTATATCTGTTAAAATGAGATGTCAGTATTATTTTCATTTCTGTGTCATTTAGACGACAATTTATCCATCGCACCCTGAATATCTGTTATAATGATATGTCAGTGTTATTTTCATTTTGGCCTCATTTAGACGACAATTTATCCATCGCACCCTGTATATCTGTTAAAATGAGATGTCAGTGTTATTTTCATTTCGGCATCATTTAGACGACAATTTAAACATCACATCCTGAATGTCTTATTACTTCAAACATATTATTTTAACAGATATAAATGTTTGATAGACATTGAATTAATTCTACTAGCCTGTGTATTCAAATATCTTAATAAAGAAAATGTACTGTCTTTGTACAGAAAAATCACTGTCTCCTCCAGTGTTTCTCAACCGGTGCAACAAGGCATACTAATGCACTCTGAAAGGTAGCCAGGTGTACCCCATGTTAACAGAAGAGTAATTTATTAATAATTTTTATATTTAAAAACATCTTTATTTTCAAAAAGCTACAGACACCAAGCACATGGTTTCCATGTCTAATTCAAGTTTTCATCATTTGATATTTTAAACTGGATGTTAAACTCCTTTATCTCTAAGAGGGAATAAATAAGATCCAAATACAGTTAATATCCAAAATGACATTCAGTCTGTTGCTAACTGCAGCAAAGGATGGCTTGTTAATTTTAATGCCTCCAAAATTAAACTGCTCTCTATTAATCACCTGAAAGACCCCTTTCTGCCTTCCACCAACATGTCTGATGCTAACCTCCAGGAGAATGACATTGTCATTACATTTCTTGGGTTAACATTCTTGGCTGATATGAAGTGGAAAGACTATATTGAATCCATTGCTAGGTCAGCTACTGAGAAAGTTGGTTCATTATATTGAGCTAGACAATTTTTCTCTTCATAATCTCTCTTTAAGTCTACCATTCATCCAGGCTTAGAATATTGCTGCTATATATGGTCCAGTGCCCCTGCTATTTAACTAAAGCACCGTCATAAAATCCAAAGTAGAATAAGCAATATTATTTGCCCTGTTCTGGTGGCTCAGCTTCAGTCACATTCCCACCTCCTTTTGCCTTTTTTACAAATACTTTCATGGTAATTGTTCAGATGAGATCTTCACTATGGCGGCTAGACTTTTTTGAATTTAATCACTGTATGAGACTGTCAATGAGATCTCATCAATTTACAGTTAAGTTGGCTAGATGTAACTGTAAATTCCAATCTAACAGTTTCTTGCACATTTCGCTTGTGGAAATCCCTGCTGGCACCATGCTTGTCAGCCAACTTTAATCTGCAAAACTTTAAATGCAATGTCGGTCACTATCTGTTATCGTCCTGATTACACTCCTTTTGTTCTCACTCCTTCATAATGTTTCTGTTTGTAACTCTTCCACGCCAAGTAACCCCTTGCATCTCGGTGGCTTTACTGCCTTGCTTTTGGGTAAAACCAATTAAAAAAATTTAAAAATATCATCCTTTCCCTTTTTGTCTTCCTCAAGGGATTTGAAGGTATGTAAATCAGTCATTATCAGCTTCTCTAAAAAAAAAAAAATAGCAGATTCTTCATAAATCTCTTTAAAAGAAAATTGTACCACTAATCCTCTTTGGGATGCTAAACCAAAAATAACAAACATTAAAGGTAATTTCTTCTTTGCATACCAAGTACATCAAGTTTCACCCAAGCATATTGAAATATACAATGTAATGTCTTAAAAATCAATGCTTATTCCAGGAGACTTTTTACATTATTCGGACTATTGTCCTCATCTTTGTTGCCATATTTATCACAATGTTTCAGCCGTTGTACACTCCAGCCTTCTTCAGGTGGTTGGAATGTCAAACTGAACACTTTATTCACTGGGGTAGACTGTTCTAGTTCCATGTGCTATGTCTAACAGATGTCAGTTATCAGTTATCTCCTCAAGCACACATGACACAATTGGATAAAGGGGTTAGTGAGATCCAGTGACAGGACCCAAAGAGTGTGAGTTCAATACCTGTTTAAGGCAGTGGAGAACTTGGAGAGGGGAATTAACAGGAGATAACTGATAAACATTATACATGGCATGTGGAACTAGAACAGTCTACCCCAGCGAGCGAAATAAAGGGTTCAGTTCGACATTCCAACCACCTGAAGAAGGCCGGAGCATACAACGGCTGAAACGTTGTGATAAATATGGCAACAAAGATAAGGACAATAGTTTGAATAATGTAAATAGTGTACATAATACCGCATCTCAGAAATATAGACAGATACTCCAGGAGACTTCTTTGTTATTTTCCTTTTCAAATTTCATGACTAATTTCTCGTTATTAAAATTTAAAGTGAGCCACAGAGTTCTACAAGTATGGCTTGAAGTAAAAAAGGTAAAGAAAAATTTGTCTAATCAAACATACTTTAGGCCACTCAAAATGGTGGTCCATGGACCAGTGCTGGTATACAAACCATCAGCTACCAGTATGCCGCCAGTGTCCTGGCCATGCTAATGAATGATTTGTAAAGATTAAGGTTATATAATTTTTGTTTTTGTGTTAATAAACTACTTATTTTTTTTATTACTTTTTATATGTTTTGATATTGAATTATTTTTTGCAAAATAAATGGAAGATAAAAAGTAGGCAACTTTTATTACATTCATTATATATATCATTTCCAGTATAAATTAATATTACCACAAAATATTACAGATATGTGACACAGTGAGAAAAAAAATGCCAGTTCACCATACCAGATAGTGTGAGAAGCACTGCTTTAGGCCACCTGACCACAGATACCTTACAAAGAGGGCCATAGGTTTAATTAATTCAGTACAGCTTTAAGAAGATCTAATTGAGCAGAATGTTTTGATTTATTTTGATATTTCCATAAAAAAAGCTTTTGGGCACTATTCCACTATTTTATTGCAATGTGAAATAACAGATGGCACTAATGCATATAATTATGAATGCTGTAGATTTCTAAATTACAAATGAATTTAGACAAGGCAGATATATATTATTTCTATAATAACATGATATATTATTTCTATAATAACATGATATATTATTTCTATAATAACATGATATATTATTTCTATAATAACATGATATATTATTACTATAATAACATGATGAATTAAAAAAAACTTTATAAAATTTATTGATAACCTGTTATCTTGACAAATTGTTTCAAGGGAAAGTCAATATTTACTAGCCCCCACCCCCACGAGGATAGATGTGGCACAAGGCCAAGTTTAACGTGGGTCTTCCGAGACAAAAAATCCCTGTAGAACCTGCATAAATGGGATTGGGTCAGTCTGTTTCCCCAAATGAGACTCTGACCTTCAGCAGAGCCTCACCCGGGTTCCTCTCTACCCGAAGGCAGAGAGTTTGACTGTATAGCTGAAAAGATTTTTTTTTAAGAGAAAGTCTTTATAAATTTCAACTGACAGTCATACTAACTGCTTGGTCAATGACTGTTGAATGACTGTTTTCTTATAAGGAAATGGCTAATATTACCATTTCTTATTTTTCTATTTTGTCTTTTCTTGCTTGTTAGTTTGTTTCATATATTTTTATTTAGTAACTAATGTTCACTTTATACAAAGACCAAAGTAAATATATATATATATATATAAAAGTGAACATAGAAGTCAACACTTAGAGGCGACAGTCTGTTTCATGCTAGTGCAATCGTCAGGCAACTAGCATGAAACAGACTATCGCCTCTAAGTGTTGACTTCTATGTTCACTTTTATATTTACACACGCTCTATCTCTGATATTGAGCACTATATATATATATATATATATATATATATATATATAATTTGTCACTTAGCTGGATGGAGTTATTCCAAGTAAGCCAACTCTAGAGTTTCATAGACATCCATTTGCCAGGAGATATCAGCAATTGACTGTTTATTTTCTCTTTGGCAAAGATTTTTTTTCTGACGTTATTTCTTATATTATTTTTGTTATTTTTCTCATTTTATTTCTTATGTTATTTTTTAGTGAGTACATATGTTTGAGTTGTTGTTGAATTTTTCTTCAGCAGGAGTTCCCAATTTAGGCCAGTTGTTATTAATTTTACAGTTTAATAAAATAAATAAACAGGGGTAACAGCTCAAACATGTGTACTCACTAAAAATAACATTTATAGTAATAAATATATACATATATATATATATATAAATTTACACAATACCTTACATTAATTACTCAACTCTGAGTTTCATGCCAAAGCTTCATCATGAAACTCAGAGTTATGTAATTAGTGTAATTAATGTATATTTCTTAATAAATATATTAAATAGCTCTGTAATTTAAAATTGAGCAGTTTTTTCTTACACTAAAGAGTATTTATATGTATTTGTATACGATTGCTCGCTCATATACCTACCTATATTTTCCCATTTGGTTATATATATATATATATATATATATATATATATATATATGAGACACAGTGAAGTAGTGGATAGCAGCTTGGATTGAGGAATCGGAAAGCCTAGTTCAAATTCCAGTCAAATCCATTACATTCACTTACGTGCTAATACCCTTGAGAAAGGTATTATTTCTCTTTGTTTCCTTTCAGTTATGGGTAAATAGCAGGACAGACTGAGTTCTATAGCCTTGGATGGCAACTGGTCTAGGAGAAGGACAAAACTGTGGAGGCTTGTTTGGGGATCTTGTGGCACGTAGTGCATCAGGTCTCTACATTCGGCCCTTCAAAAAGTGTGGCTGGTTCTGCACAAAGCCTTCACCGCTATAATCAAATCATGTGTGCTAGTGTCTGGGCTGTTGGTTCCTAGGAACTGAGCTGCTTGACCCTCATATGACAGGAGTGTCCACAATATATATATATATATACTTGTGTGTCTGTATGTTTATATATACATATAAATATATGTGCATATTTATATATGTTTATATTATTCAGGCTTTTTTTTCCTGTTGTAAATGTCACATGATGAAGTCAAAAGATAACATAAATCCAATCTGATGCAATGTCATTGAAAAATAATCTCATTTTAAAATCAAATGATGTTTTAGGAAACAAAAGTTTTCTTCTATCTTTTATTCATGGCATAATCTTCTTGAAACCAAGTTTCATTTCAAGAGAACAGAAATGATACAGATTTCCTGAAACCTACGTGACATTTTTTTCTTTTTTTATGTAATAAGTAATTAACATTTTTGTCTATTTGCATGCAGTTCTTCCTTGTGTTAGATTTCTGTTCACTTTGGCCAAACACCTGCAATGGTTTTTCTTTTTCATATATATATGGATGCAAAACATTCCAAATGAAAAATTAGATTTAATCTAATTTTTAAAACCTCAGTTATAATTTCTGAAAAATAAGAAACAACTGAGAATTTTTAGAAAATCTTTAAATGTTATATCTTGAAAGTTTTAAGATGTTTTAGTCTGTGTAAAACATTTAATGTTTTTCTTTCAGATGATTTCTTATGATATTGCAATGTAAAAAATGATCTGAAAAGCTATTGTTCTCTTTAAAATTTCAATTATGTCTATTTCTTTCTGATGTTATTTTATACTAAAAGCTATTCATAGTATTTAAGGAAATTGGAAACATCAGAAAAACTATAGAATCAAGCTCACATTGGAAATATAAAAAGCCTCTTCTGAATTACGCAAAAATCGCTATATCTTTCTATGAAGTGTTAAAAAGTTCTTGGCCTAATCAAAATTAAAAAAGAAATTCTGATGTTGGGTTAGATTTTTTCAGCTTTTCTTCATATATCAGCTTCAAAAATAGTTTATATTTAAATCATATCAGACTCAAAAATAGTTGATACCGTTTTAAATAAATGCTCAAAAACAGCTGGTAATAAAACATATCAGGCCCCAAAACAGTAGGGACTAAAAACATATCTGGCTCAAAAACAGTTTTCTCTTACAGTATGTCCTGTGAGTGTTAATTATGCCAAGCCTTCTTTCCTCATTATATGTCCAAAATTTTCAACTGTCTTTTTCAGATTTTTATTAGCAGAATTTATTTTGGAACCCCTTTTTGGTTTGGTTAAAAATATATTTTAATTTGTTTTCCTTCTTTTCATTTATTTCCATCTACATATAAACAAAACAAATTAAATATATATATATATATTAAATTTTTAAAGACCTACAATGTTATCATAGCCTGAAAATTGTGTTCAAGCATGAAATAGACTGGAACCATTCTTATATTTACATACACTCTCTCCCAGATATTGAGCACATTTGCCCCATAAATACAGTATACTGTAAAACTATATTTTATCACACACACACACACATACATACATATATATATATATATATATTTATTTATTATGCAGTGTTACATTAGAACATGCACATACCCACTACAAAACTGTACATCTTGTTTCAATGTTAAAAATAATGAAAACTGCCATTGTCATTATAAAGCCAGTCACATCATGAGCCGGATAAAATGTTAAAAAAGTTTTTTTTTTTTTTTAAAGTTGAAACAAGATGTACAGTTTGGTAGTGGATATGTGCATGTTCTAATGTAACACTGCATAATAAATAAATATTTACAGCTCTACTTTTGATTTGAGCTCTGTTTTAAACTAATGTTTTGCATGCTGAAAACTTACTCTTCGTTGGATTTGGAGATATATATATATATATATATATATATATATATATATATATATATATATATATGTGTGTGTGTAAACAGGATGGCCATTCCAACAGCACATTGTCATTAGCATGCCCAATCCATCTTCCTAGTAAATTCTCCCCATGGCACGTAGAACTAGAACAGTCTACCCCAGTGAGCAAAATAAAGAGTTCAGTTCGACATTCCCAACCACCTGAAGAAGGCCGGAGTGTACAACGGCTGAAATGTTGTAATAAATACGGTGACAAAGATGACGACAATAGTCCGAATAATGTAAGTAATGTACATAATACCTCATCTCAGAAAGATAGACAGTAAATTCTCATTGAGTTAAGTCTGCACAATCAACTTAGTTTTTACACATTTTGTTAAAATTTGAGATAATTTGAGTGAGAATTGGCTATGTTACTAGACTACAAAATGATGTCAATTTTGGGGGGATGTCATATATATATATATATATATATATATATATATATATATATATATATATATATTATTCATCACCAGTAGCACAACTTGGAGTTTAATGCACAATGCAATCTTCAGGGTTACATAATTTAAATTTAATAAAATTATCTGGTTAATGCAGTGCTGGTGAAGTCCATATTATACGATGATTACAGGTTTTTTATTTAAAAAAAAATAAATATATTTAAAATAGACACTATTTATATTTTCCATATTAAAATAAATGAACCTAAACCTATATAAAAAAAAAAGCTGTGTTATATCGCATTGAGCACTATTTTATTAACACTCAATGTGCGATATCACACACACACACACACACACATATATATATATATATATATATATATATATATAGTAATGAATGTGACAACTGAGTTGCCTGGAGATTATATCCACTCATCTGGGGACTCGATCGTAAAATTCCCTTGATATCAACAACTGTAATGGCAAAGATTGCCTTAAAACCATTATCTTCCCCCAAATACTCTGAGTGGTGGGGTGAAACACAGTCTTTTTTATTGATGTGTGTGTACCTTAATCTTTCAATATGTGGACAGTCATGGCTGTCCACAACTTCTATCTTTTGTTGCTCTAACTCTTGCTTTTTTCTTCCCCCTTTTCACTGTGTTCCTTGTTCTGCTATTCATTTATTCAAACTTGTTAAGTAGGTGACTTGCTATTTTCCCTTGCTTCTCTTGTCATGTAAGTGCTTGGACTCACAGGTTTCATAAGTAGTTGGTCAGTACATTGAATTCCACTTGAGTGGAACGCACCAGGACAACACATTTTGGTTCCTATATGCAATTTTTCCTTTTAATGTATTTGCAGAAAAAGACTGTCTGAGGTTAAGAAAAAATCATATTTTCCTTGCACAATTT
Source organism: Acanthosepion esculentum (assembly GCA_964036315.1). Lineage (NCBI taxonomy): Eukaryota > Metazoa > Mollusca > Cephalopoda > Sepiida > Sepiidae > Acanthosepion > Acanthosepion esculentum. Next base: position 53,643,875 of record OZ038491.1, on the reverse strand, counting down.
TCATCTTCACATGTCTCTACTTTGGAACAGATTTTTTTTTTTTTTTTTACAGTGACGTTCACCCTGTACAAGGCTCAAGAGCCACTCGAGGTAGAGTAGTTGCAGAGTAAAAGACACAGATTATGCAGATATGCAGGGAAGATAACAGTTAACCCTAGATATGAACAGGTTAAGATTGTAGTGATTGGGGAAGTCTTCTCATAGGAGTTGGTTCCACACATCTGCAGTTCATGGTAAGAAGCTAGAATTTTCACCGTGGAGTAATGGATAACGGCTCAGATTGAGGAATCGGAGAGCCAAGTTCAAATTCCAGTCAAATCCATTACATTCACTTACATGCTAATATCCTTGGGAAAGGTATGAATCCTCTTCTTCTCTCCCCAGCTATGGGTAAATAGCAGGACAGACCGGGTTCTATAGCCTTGGATGGTAACTGGTCTACCACAGAAAGAAATGACAACCTACTGCGGGAAAAAATCTGCCTCATCAGTCATGTATTGAAAGGTACATGATCGCCTAAGGCATATAACTGACTAACATATGTATAGCAATAACATATAACTAATATATAACTAATATATAATGATTGCTTAAGGCATATAACTAACACATGTATAGGAATAACATATAACTAATATATAATGATCGCTTAAGGCATATAACTGACTAACACATGTATAGGAATAACATATAACTAATATATAATGATCGCCTAAGGCATATAACTGACTAACATATGTATAGCAATAACATATAACTAATATATAATGATCGCTTAAGGCATATAACTGACTAACACATGTATAGGAATAATTAGCATATAACTGACTGACATATGTATAGCAATAATTACAGTTTTTCAGATAGGCTTGAAGTCTGTTAATTTCTTGAAAATTCAGATGGACATGTTATCTCTCCTTGAATTCGGAATGCCACAAATTATATTAACATTGGCTTAAAAGAGTCAAATACACATGATACATGATTGACCAATGAAAATCAAACAACAGAGAAGTAAAAATACCAGAATTTCTTTCTTTTTCTCCATATCTCATTCTCTGATGAAGCTTTAATTAAAGTGAAACCTGTTAGATATATAAATGTTTCTACCCCTCAAAAACGTGTATAAAAAATAATAATATGTAAATTTTTAAACCATTTTCTTTTATGCTTGGAAATGTGATCTGAGGAACCAGGAAAAAAAAAACTCCCATTCCTGGGGAAATAAAATATAATCTATGGACCCTTAAGGTTGTCTGTTTTTTTAATTTAACTAATATATATATATATATATCTATATATATATACTTATTGGGAAACGCTCAATATCTGTAATAGAGCTAACATATTTACTCACATCAATCCAACTATATATATATATATATATATATATATATATATAGCATGCATGAGATAGTTGGAAAGGAATTTGATATTTAATTTTGTTTCTTAATGAAAAGCTACATAAATTACCATCATGTGTATTGCCACGTTCTTTAGGGAACAAAACCTAAGAAATAAACTTGGCTTCTATTACACATATTGTTATAAATAGTAGATATGTAAAAACTCACTTTCCAGCCTTGACAGATTTCAAAAGTCTTCACATGGCCTTATGGGACCTACTATACTATAGAAAACACTCCCAGGATGATGTTTCCCATATCATGGAAATTCTAACCCCATCACATGTAGAGTCAATCATTGTCTACCATACATATCCTCATAATTTGCATTTCTGCCTCTTATGTCCATACAACAATGTCACAATAACCCTCTACCTTGGGTGGCTTTTGGGCATTGCATTGAGTGAACATTTAGTAAAAAAAATATTGAAAACAAGAAAAGAAATTATTTAAGAAAATTTTAAAAATAATATAGAAACATCAGAAGAATAAGCAATATCAAGTCATTGGAACCAGACTGAAATTTGAATGGCAGTGGGAAAAGACCATTTCCGAATTTGGATGTTTCATACTTAATGGAAAATTCTTTCATACCATAATTTCCAAACCACTAACCAGGACAATTTTCACTTATTAGAAGTTTAGGTTCTTTGATATTAACGATTTTTCATGACCTAATACCTCTTAAGCTTCAGGACAGACACAAAAAAGAAACACTTGTAGTTTATATCTCTATCAGAACAGAAACCACCGACTGGAACAGTTCCAGCTAAATCAAGATGTTTGATAAGTCTGTTTAGTTTTCCTTCTTTTTTTTTTTAAAGAAAAGTAATTGCTTCACAACAATTTTCTATATTTGGACATGTACACAAATTGTAACAGTGTAGTTGTCATGAACCTCAATAATGAAAAGTACAGTTAGGTGCCTAATACAAGGTAGGGTCATAAAAAAGTACAGTTAGGTGCCTAATACAAGGAAGGGTCATAAAAAAGTTCAGTTAGGTGCCTAATACAAGGTAGGGTCATAAAAAAGTACAGTTAGGTGCCTAATACAAGGAAGGGTCATAAAAAAGTACAGTTAGGTGCCTAATACAAGGAAGGGTCATAAAAAAGTACAGTTAGGTGCCTAATACAAGGTAGGGTCATAAAAAAGTACAGTTAGGTGCCTAATACAAGGAAGGGTCATAAAAAAGTACAGTTAGGTGCCTAATACAAGGAAGGGTCATAAAAAAGTACAGTTAGGTGCCTAATACAAGGAAGGGTCATAAAAAAGTACAGTTAGGTGTCTAATACAAGGAAGGGTCATAAAAAAGTACAGTTAGGTGCCTAATACAAGGTAGGGTCATAAAAAAGTACAGTTAGGTGCCTAATACAAGGAAGGGTCATAAAAAAGTACAGTTAGGTGCCTAAGACAAGGAGGGGTCATAAAAAATTATTTCAGTCAGAATTTTTCTCAGTATGCAATAAATGTGGACCAGGTGTCTTAAAGAAAGTGGGATCAGAAAAATCATTTAAAGAGTAAAAGATATGAAACTAATGATTGGAACCTCGTCCCTAAAAGAAATCCTCCCATCCATCTATTAAGCACCTCAGAGTATATTTAAACAAAAGAAAAAGATATATGATGACAATAAAATTAAAAGAATTTATTACATATATAAATATTTGAGAAGCAGTTATATTATGAAAGAGTAATTCACAAACTAGTCATTAAGCTGTAGTGACTTTTTCTATGCTATTGTTCACCTAATGCAAGGTCTAAGAGACACTCAAGGTAGAGCATTAGTGAATTAGAATGTAAAGACTTCAGAAGAAACAGGAAACCAATTCCTAAACATGTGATTTGTCAGCTAGAACTGCTCAGCAACCTTGATATATTTGGAAAAGATATCAGAATAATCACAAACCTATACTGGCAGCAAATAGCATGCATTCACATCAAGAATGAGCGGAGCAAATATACAAAAATAGAAAGAGGCATAAGGCAAGTATGTGTCTTCTCACCAGACTTATTCAACCTATACAGCGATGCAATTATGAGGGAACTGGAGATCATCATTGGTGGCCACAACCTTACCAATATAAGATACGCAGATGACACAGTACTGATAGCAGACATGATAAAGAAACTACAAAACCTCCTACATAAGATAGCGAGGGAGAGAGAGAAGGAAGGACTAACCATATATGACAAGAAGACAGAATGCATGGTCATCAGTAAAAGGATGAGCCCAAAATGCGATTTGCAGGTCAGGGATTCTAAAATCAAACGTGTGGAAGTTTAAGTATCTGGGAAGTGTTCTGACGGAGGATGGTAGGTGCGACGCTGAGATCCGAAGATGGATTAGGATGGCCAATGATGCATTCCAGAAGCTGGGTAGAGTACCATGGAACAGTAGGATTTCTGTGGTGACAAAGAAAAGAGTACTGAGCTGCTACATGACATCTGTCCTCCTATACGGCAGTGAATGTTGGATGGTATGAAGGATGAAGAAGAGACTCCAGGCAGTGGAGATGTGATTCTACAGAAAGATGTTGAGGATATCATGGACCGAGCATATGAGCAATGATGAGGTCTTGGATAGGATACAAACAAGGAGGAAGCTTATGCTTAACATAAGGAAGAGGCAGATGAAATTTCTGGGGCACATGATGAGAAAGGAGGGCCTGGAGAATCAGATACTCACAGGGCGGATAGAGGGGAAAAAGCAATAGGGGAAAGCAGAGCATGACATATGTGGCGGGTTTGGGCAAGTGGATGGCGGAAAGTGGTCTGGGGGAGTTGGCAGAAACACAAAACCTGTTGAGAGCTACAAGGGATAGGTGGAAATGGAGGGCCATGATTGCCTAAAACCTGAAATGACACAGCACATAAAAAGAAAGAAAGAATCCTAAACAGGAAACAAGCAATAAATCTCTATTCCTCTTCAAAAAAAACCTGGGAGGGGTATGAACCAGACGATAGATGAACCTATCTACTACTAGAGGAGAAAAAGAAAAAAAATAAGTTCAGGCATAGGCTTTAGAAGTATAGAGTTGAAAAAGACTTTAGAAGGACCCAGAAACAATCCTATACTGGAAACAAGGGATAAACATCTACTCCTCTTCAAAAAACAGGGGAGGAATGTGAACCGGATGATAGGCAAGCCTATCTATTCCTATTGAACAGAAAAATAAAATAAGTAATAAGTAATGAAATTTCAGAGTTCATGTGGAGACTTTAGACGTATAGAGTTGAAATAGACTTTAGAAGGAACCAGAAATGCAATCCTAAACAGGAAACAAGAGATAAGTCTCTACTCTCTACAATGTTCTGTCTTTTATAGCTCTTTATAAATTTTTAAACAGTTGAATCTCTCATCTGCCACATCTATTCTTGCTATAAAGTAGTAGTTAAGGTTTACACATTTGCACAATAAAAAAATAGACATATTGATACTTTCAACAGTATTTACACAGATTAGTCTGGTATAAGATCATGATGTATAGAGCACACAGGAGTATTGCTGCTACTTCTAGGATTATTTTTTATCCTACAACCCATTTCCCACAGACACAAAGTTGAAAAACTCTTATTAATCTATTATTGTTTTTATGAAAAATGTTGAGGTAAGCTATATTACTTAGTTCCAACAATTCAAACCTTCAAGCTAAGATCTGACATATATAAGTATATCTTTATATATAAAGTACAGTATTACATTTCTCACTCAGTCTTTTTGCTATCTTTTGAAAAACTCATATATACCAGCTTCTTTATTTTTCTCACCTTTCAGTATGTATTTCAGATGCATAATGTTAGTCAAAGTGTACTAAATTTGCTATAATTTATCTCTTCAAATGATGCCGTACACAACAATTTTTCTCTCCAGAATTTATCATACATATCTATAAGTCTACCATTCACCCATGCTTAGAATGTTACTGCCACATGTGGGGTCTTGAGCTGCTCCTTTTATCTTGAGCTTCTTGATAAAATCCAAATATTATCAGTTCTGATCTGGTGGCTCAGCTTCAGTCACTTTCCCAATGCTGTTTCCCTGTGCCTTTTCTTTAAATACTTTCATGATAATTGTTCAGATAAGGTCTTCAATATAGTACCCAGACTTTTGGATTTCAGAGCAGTACTACACTGGCATAGAGATCTTGTCAATTTATAGATGAGCTGGCTAGACGTAACTGTAAATTCTATACTAACAGTTTCTTTTCTCACACTGCTCATGTGTGGAACTTCCTTCCAGCTCCATGCTTTCCAACCAACTTGAATCCCCCCAAATTTACTATCTACTGTTCTCCTGATTACTCTTTTCTCTTCCCGCTCATTAGTAATGTTTCAAACTCTTCCACACCCAGAAACCCTTTGTGTCTTAGTGGCTTTACTTGAGATGAAATCAATTAAAAACAATAAAAATAAGCCCTGAAAATATTAATGAAAATATGAATTTGTTGTATGTTTATCATTTGTTTTTGTTTGGCAATCATATTAAGTATCCATGCAGGCGGTGTTGAGTAAAAGAGCAAATGCACATACAAGTTTTCAACATCACGGTTAATTACCTCTACGGTTGATTAGTTGTGCCAAAAAATCTCTTTGTCTTCTTTCTGTGTCTAAAGATTTCCTTCCTTCCTTTCTTTTCTCTATTTTTTACACGTCGACAGCTGCAAGGAAAAATTACCATTAAAGGATTTGGGAGATATTTAAATAATTTCTATATGCTGAAAATTGTTCTGTTTTCCCAATTTCATAGAATCTGATTGTGAAAATTGATTGATTCTTGTTTATTCTGTATCTCTTTCAATAATGGCATTTAGATGGCAGACTCTAAAGAAATATCTTTAATTTAAATTATAAATTGTTGTGAATATAAATGTATTTAGACTCTCCTCTGTACTCCTAATACAATGACCATATGATTCTTATCTGAAAATGCAGAAATATAAGATAAAATTCTGCTTTGAAAATGTAAAAACTACAAGATACTTTTCTGAAAATTCAAAGACCAGAAGATACTTTTCTGAAAATTTAAAGACCAGAAGATACTTTTCTGAAAATTCAAAGACCAGAAGATACTTTTCTGAAAATTCAAAGACCAGAAGATACTTTTCTGAAAATTCAAAGACCAGAAGATACTTTTCTGAAAATTCAAAGACCAGAAGATACTTTTCTGAAAATTCAAAGACCAGAAGATACTTTACTGAAAATTCAAAGACCAGAAGATACTTTACTGAAAATTCAAAGACCAGAAGATACTTTACTGAAAATTCAAAGACCAGAAGATACTTTACTGAAAATTCAAAGACCAGAAGATACTTTACTGAAAATTCAAAGACCAGAAGATTCTTTTCTAAAAATTTAAAGACCACAAGATTCTGATCTTAAAATGCAAATACTATGTGATTCTGCTCTGAAAATGCAAAAACCACAAAATTCTTCTCTGAAAATACAAGTTCCACAAGATTATGCACTGAAAATGCAAAGACTACCAGATTATTCTCTGAATTTCTTATAATTATTCCTCAATAGAAAATGCTGAAGAATGCCAAATTTTAAATTTCAGAATTTTTCTGGCTTCCAGCTCATCGAGATGCAAACACTCATCTGATTTCAATTAATCCCCCCCCCACACTGTTTTAATTTTTATTTTATCAGTACCTGATTTACAAGAAGACCAAAGCTGACCAAACACTGGGATATAATGGCACAGCATTTTCTTCTTACTTTCACTAAAGGAAAAGTTAAAATGTTTTAGATTTTTCAACAATGAGGAGTGACCTCATAACTGCTGGTTTAGAAGACCACCAAGCTGGTACAACATGGTAGTTTTATTTTAATGTTCAACTTCATCATTTAAAAAATCAAAATATTCAAGATTTGCCACCAAGAAGGATCAATCTCATCGCCCCAGGTTTACAAGACCAGTTCTCTAACCATTGAGATATGACAGCATGGTGGTGGTTATTTTACTTAGACAATTTATAATCAATAATCTTATTTAAAGAAATATCAAAATGTTTTAGATTTGGCATCAATGAGGATTGAACTCATGACCTCTTGTAATATGCCTCTTTTTATATACTTAGTGATTTTGGCAACCATAAGTAGTATTGAATATGAATAAACAAAAGAAAAACATTTAAATTTGGTCTTTCAATGTTTCTCTATAAAAAAATGCTTGACACAATGCCCTCCTTTATTTTGCAAAGCAAAATTGCTGATTACATTTAAAATCAAATTTATAAAAATTGATCCACATTTAAATTTATTTGTATTTCAAATATGTTTAATAATCAAATGGTTTTATTCTAAATATGCTTTTAGTCAATAATTTATTTCACTCTTGTAATATGAAGTAGGAAGAAAAAAAGCATTACGACTTGTCAATGGGTTTTTTCTCATGAAAAACAAAACTGTGGTTTTATCTAAATCTGTAATGTTATTCGTCCTGACCTCACATCTCACCTTCAGTCACTTTCCCACTGACCTAACATAGCTTCCCTGTGCCTTCTCTATAAATAAACAGTGTTCCAATAACTTGGACCAATCTTAAATGTGAATGAAATTTAAGCATCTAATTATTATTTTTTTTTTTTTTCAGATTTAACAACTTAAGTCTTTGGCAATTTCCACCATGGAAAGATTAACAAACAATGTGTTAAAGTTATCAAAGTTATCAAAAATGGACATTCAAACAGAAATACATTTGCACCCTTCACAATGTTGTTCAATTCCTGCACCTGATGACAAAAAGAGGTGTCTGTATTTTCAGCCACATTCTCGTGCACTGCAGCAATGTTTTCAGTTTAACGGCGTAAACAAGCACGCAATGGTGTTTTCACATTTGCCACCGACCCAGTTTGTTTGAATTTACAAACAATTTTTCCAATTGCACTATTGAAACTTTAACACGTTTGATTGTTAATCTTCCCATGGTTGAAGCTGCCAAAGACTTAAGTTGTTAAATCTAAAAGAAAATGAAGAAATCATTAGACACTTAAACTTGATTCACATTTAAAATCGGTCCAATTTATTGGAACACCCTTTACTTTCATAGTAGTTGTCCTGATGAACTTTCTTCTATGTTACTTAGATTTATGAATTTAAGCGCAATACTAAATTGACGGCAAGGTCTCATCATTTTACAGTTTAAATTGCTAGATGAACCGTAAGTTCTATGCTAACAGTTTCTTCTATCACACTTCTCGCTTCCGACTTCTTGCTTCCCAGTCAACATCAAAACTTTAAGTGCAATGTCAATGAATCCAATATGCATGTCCCACAAACCAAAGTAGGTGAAATGACATCACCCAAGGACCCAGCCTCACCCAGCCAGCGAAAATTGCCTGGGCATTGTCCAGATTGCTCCTGTGCAATCAGTCAGACCGCAAGGAACTTGTCCCCCATCAAAGGCCATTATACTCACATAATGGGTGGGGATGGTGAGATGTAGAATCAAAATATGATACTCACCCTCGCAAGGAAGTTCCCAACTAACATCCAATTGGCAGACGAAAAGAAAGTGTGCTGTAACTCAATACAGACCCCATACTCAAGCATTCATAGCTTAATGATGGAACAGTTGTAGAGCAAACTCAACTTGCAATACAGTCAAGTACTGATCTGTTTGTCCAACTAAATCCTGCAGTTCTTTATTGTTCACTCTCCTTAATAGTATTTTTGTTAGCATATTCTCTAACACTCAGTCACCCCTTGCATCTTAGTGGCTTTATTGTCTTGCTTCAGGTGAAATGATTAAAAAAAATGCTTTTGTTTGAATTTTTTAGCATCATTAATTTATTCATTATTTCAAGTCTAGTTCATATCTTTTTAATAGTTTCTCTCTTTTATAGACTTCTTATTTTCATGTGAACTTTCAAGAAGTTGTTTAAATAATTATTTTTTATTTCTGTCTGAACTCCTGGGATGTTGAGTTATCAATATTACATTACATTATTTGCAATTGGCCTATTGTTTGCCCTCATCTATATTGTTATTACTACATTTCAGCCACTGTATTCTACAGCCTTCTTCAGTATTCTTTTAAATAAAATTAGTTAATTAATAATAATGAGTTCATATATATATATATATATATATATATATATATATATATATAAACACCAAGTACCAACAGTCTGTTTCATGTTTGAATGCAATCTTTAAAACTGAAGATTGTGTTCAGGCATGAAACAGATTGTTGCTACATGGTGTACACTCTTATATTTACTCACAATCATTCTTGGATATTGAGCACTTAGACATTATAAATATAGCATACCTTAAAAGTATATTTGTCATATATATATATATATATATCATTTCACCACAAGCAAGGCCATAAAGTCATATATATATAGTGTCATGAACCACTAAGATAATATTTTTTTAAATTGTCCCTCTTTTTTCTGATAATTGACAAATCTTAATTAAGCTATATATTCATTAAGAAAGACTTATATTAAATGAATTACAGCTGCTTTCAAAATTTATATAAAGTTGTAATAAAAATATTAATTATAAAAATTAAGTTGTGCAAAAGTAAGTGAACCCTTGCATTTACACTCTGTATTTTTGTTTTACATGGTTGCCAGTGCAAATAAATTTTTGTGCACATGTAAAAATAAAAATGATACATGTTCATTTTTTGGTAAGCTGTGTATAGAGCAGTCAACCAATATAACTTATTGTGTATATAAAAGAGTGCAGTGAGAGACTAAATTTTAAAATAATACATGCCAAGATCAAAAGAACTTACTGAAGCTTTAAAAAATTGCCTAGTTGAAGCCTATAATGATAGAGAAGGCCAAAAAAGCTATCAAAATGATTTGGAGTGTACATCTCCACTGTGCAACAGACTGTTTAAAAATGGAAGACATTTGGTATGATGTCATTGCAATCAAGAAGTGACCATCTACAAAAAATAACTGCATGCACAAATAGACATCTAGTTCAACAAGCTCAGGCAAATACTGCTGTGATCTCTGTGGTTCTTCAAGGCTCCCTCTGCATGTGTCTATAATGCTATGAAATTTTAACTATGGCGGTCTTCATGCCGGAATACCTAGAAAAAATGAACTGTTTACAAAAAGCAAAAACAAGCTTGGCTCAGCTATGCCAGAGCTCATATTAATAAACTAGAAACATTCTGGCAAAAAGTGTTTTAGTTGGATGAGACCAAACTAGAACTTTTGTGGAGAAATGATAGATGATATGTCTAGTAAACTCCTAAAATGGCTTTCAAAGAGAAGAATATGGAGCCAACAGTTAAACATGGTGTCATCAGCATTATGATTTGGGGATGCTTTTCTGCAGCTGGAACAGGCAAAATAGTATGCATTGACAGCACAATGGACACTGCAAGATACCAAGCAATTTTGAATGAAAGTGCCTTGCCCTCAGTTTGAAAGTTGGGTTTAGGTCGGGGCTGGATCATCCAACAGGACAACGACCCAAAGTATTAAAGCAAATCCAGAAAAGAATGGCTTCAAAAAAAAATTTCAAATCTTGGAATGGCCTAGTCAAAGTCCAGATCTAAACCAAATTGAACATCAGTCCTTCAAGTTAAAGAAGGCAGTACATGCAAGAAGCCCAGGTAATGTCAAGCAATTGCAGGAGTTTTGCCAAGAAGAATGGTTGAAACTTGAAGCTTACTAATGCTAGAAACTTCTTAAAAATTATAGAAAAATACTGGTCAATGTCATGACCTCAAAAGGAGGAGTCATCAAATATTAAATGCAAGGGTTCACTTATTTTAAAAATCTTCATTTTTAATTAATATTTTTATTACAGCTTGATAAAAAATTTTGAAAGTGGTTCTAATTCATTTAATAAAGATTTGTTGATTATCTGGAAAAAAGAGACAATATTTTTAATATTATCTTAGGGGTTCAATTACTTTTGAAAGCATGATATATATTACTATTGTTCACCCAATTCAAGGCCTAAGTGACACTCAAGGTAGAGGGTTTCTAAATGAGGATGTTGTAAGAGTGTATAGGGAGGGAGCAAAGGTTGCATATTATCAGGATATGTAGGATAGATAACAGGTTAAGATTGTAATGATCAGGGAAGCATCCACATTTCAGGAGTTCTGGGGAAGAAGCTGTCTGAGTAGAACTTATTCTTTACTAATAGAATATGAAGGCAATGAAGATGATTCAACTCTGTGTATGTGACATGGTGGGTTCTAGCTGTGAAGGCTTGAACTTTGTGGAAGCAAGTAATGTGGTTTGGCCAGGCATCTGCAATGAAAATAGTGATAGAGTAACAAGAGACTAGCAATGATTTGTCTCTGGGGAAAACAACTCAATTGAGTTTTGAAAATGAGGAATCGGCAAACTCTGGCTCAGATGTAGCTGCAATACCCCATTTTTAGTCTGGTACTGTCAGAAGTCAGGTACTTTCTGGGGCAGTGAAGGAAGCCAACCATTTTTCTAACATTTTTAGTGATTGATCATATATATGAGTTGCACTTGAAGTTTGGTGTGAGCTTAAGTTCCTATAGACATTGACTTGAGGCTCACTGTAATGTTAAAATTTGCCACAAAGCATTGTTGATTTATTTAAGATGGAATGACATTTGTATTTAGATATATTGTATTTTCAATTTTTCAACTTGAATTTTCCACCTATGTTGCATATGATCCATTATTGTATGTAATTATATGAATACTACCTTATGAAAATTGAGATTTAGTATAGTGGCGGGCTGTTTAAATTCTTCAAACTTTTGTGTTGTACTCATGCCAATCTATATGAGGGCTTAATCAACAAGTGTGTTTTCGGTACAAATTAGTAATTTCTCTTTACCTGAAATCTTTTCTTATTATACTACCTTTATTTTCCCTCATATTTTCCTACAAAGCTACTTTGCAAGAAATAGTTTCGAATACAGTCATTCTTTGAGAGGAAATCAGGCATCTTTAATTTCCTCTTTCTCTCATTGCAGTATGTCTTGTAAATGGTTCCATTCAATGGAACTTTCATTGTTTTCTTAATCACCATGGAAACACCACAGTAACACGAAGCAGTTTTTGCCGGAGCATTCCGAAATTTCCATGCATAGCAGGATGACTCATAATCACTGAAGTGGAAGCTTTCATTTAGTTGCAAATCACCTGTCCTGAGAATGAGTTGTCAGTCAAGTCGTTAAAAGAAGTGTGTGTCTCCTGTTGCAGTTCCATTACAAACCTGTATTCTTCAACATCTTTTCAAATGTCAATCATTCAAACCTATATGGAAATTTACATTATTATATCTGGGTATATATAAAAGTTTTCAAAACTATCTTCTTAGTTCTCCTGTTATATATTTAGAGATTCTGGATAGAATCCAAAGAAGAATCAGCAATATAATTCCTCCTTCAGCTTCAGTCACTTTCAAACCAATGAAATGTAGCTTCCTATGCCATTTCAATACTTTCATGGTAACTGTTCTGATGAACGTACCTCTATTGTATGCAGACCTTATGAACTTAAGCACAGTACTAGAAAGGTCTCATCATTTTATAGTTGAAATGGCTAGATGTAAATGTAGGTTCCCTGCTAACAGTTCCTTTTATTGCATGTCTTGCTTGTAGAATTCTTTTCTGGTTTCTTGCTTTCCAGTTAACTTTGATCTTCAAAAATTTAAATGCAATGTCAATCATTATCTTCTATCTTAATTCTTGTGTATATATATATATATATATATATATATATATATGAAAATATATATATATATATATATATATATATATATATATATATTTGAATTGGACATAGTCCGACAATTTATTTAAAGACATTTATAATATTCCTGTCGGAGAACGAAAATTTTCTATGAAAATTTCTCGGACATTCAGGCCGGTAAATGTTATTTAATACTGTTTATTATAAAACAGAGCATTTGCTTAAATACTTGTATCTATAAAAAGAACGTTAAACATATTCTAAATGTCTTTAAATATATATATATATGGCAATAATTTAAATAAAAACAGACCACTTTAAGGTTCCATATAATAAATTATTTCACCAATGGTGTGGTAAAATAATTTATTATATGGAACCTTAAAGTGGTCTGTTTTTATTTAAATTATTAGCTCTGATTTACATTGAGCTCTCTGGATTTTATCCTCCTTGGGTCTACCCATACGGATTACCTAGTTTTTTGTAAACTAAATATATATATATATATATATATATATATTTATTTATTATAAGGTCTACATATCCCACATTGTTTCAGTACCAATTTATTAATAAGAGTCAGTAAACTGTAAACTGCCTGGTTGTATATTTAATCATGTGACTGTGGTGTAATGAATTAAGACTTCAAATGAGAAATCAAAGAGTTCACTTTGTTACAATCACTTACACACAAATACCCTTGGAAAAGGTATGAATCTATCTCTTCTTTATCCAGCTATGGGTTAAATATCAGGACACACATTAAAGAGATAGTGACTCGATGAAATCAACCTTAGCCAGCAAGCCTGGATCAATCTTGGTGATGCATCGTTTCCACGAAAATACACACTGATAAAAATTTTGCAGTTGTGTAAGTTGTGCTTTGATAGAATATCTTCGGATCATGACACTTTGATAATTAAATCTTTGTCTGAGGAAATCATATTCATTTTTGATAATTTATTAAAGCAGCATTTTTCAGGTAAAAATGAAGGTTCTGATGGCATAATTAAAATTTAAAAATAATTCCCAATGATATAAGGAGTGTTGGAGGTATTGGCCTTCTTATATCTAAGCTAATGTCTAATCTAATTCTTAGAAATAATTCAGCACCTCAAAAATCCACCCTATAAAAAAAAAAAAAATGTTGTTTACTGAAATGTAAAAACATGAACTTGGGGAAAGTCTACCATTTTTAATTCTGGCATAAAACAACTTAGAATTTCAAAAAAACTAAACAAAAAGTTGAACAAACAGACCTTGTTGGTAATGTTCATTAAATATGTAATATATTGTAATAATAATAATATTATAATAATGTAATATAAAATTTTCTCCATCAAGTTATTCATTCCTGTAGTTCACTGCTACTAATAGGCAAAAATGTTTTTTTCTCCTGATGATGGCCATGCTGGCTGAAACTAGTCAAGGAATCTAATTGAAATAATAAAACGAAAAAATAATATACAATCCAGTGTGTCTGAAAATTTTAATTTTTTAATATTTTTTATTGTTATATATATATATGTATGTATGTATGTATGTATGTATGTATGTATTTATTTATTCATATTGTCCTTTTACAGATATATTTTTATTTATATCTGAAATTTTACATACTCACACACACACACACATATGGGTGCATGGCTGAGTGGTTAGAGCATTTGCTTTCTGACCATGAGACCCGGGTTTGAATCTAACTACGGCTGATTTGTCCGGAAGGAGATTTCCTGATGTTATAGGTCTGGAGGGGGATGATCACAGCGTGTTGCACCTTTGGAAAGTGCCTGAAAACCATACCACGGGTTGGCCCAAGCCTTGTGAGTGAAAATAGGTAGATGGGACAATTGAGGAACTATCGATAGCTGTGCTAGCACAAAGTCACAAGTCATCATGACCGAGGGTTTGAGCGTGCTAGCCTTGTTCAGATTGTTGATCATGCTAAATAACACGCTCAGTCCCAGAAAATGTAACTACGGTCTGCTCAACATAGTTGCAGTATAAACCACAGGTGGGCTGTGTGGGTGTGGAACGAACACAAATGCACCTGGGCGAGCGTCTGAATTAGGGATTGGCTACTCTCCCTAGTAGACGGGTATCCTCAAATACAAGTGGCCAGCTATTATTATATATATGATATATATATATATATCCTTAAAGAAGGTTACAAACAGACAAAGATGGTACTCGAGTGAAAGGAACAGCAACACGGGCAGAGATGAAAGAAAGAGAGGTTTATTGTAAAAGAGAATACACTACTGAAAGACAGGGAATCAGGTGGCAGGCTAATAATTTCTGAAGCAAGTCCGCCAGGTATATCCTGTGCACACTCTATATATTTACTGATATAGTCAGCCCGCAGTAGTTGATAAGGAGAGTGGGACATTCCATTACAACATTATATATATATATATATATATATATATATATATATATATAATGAGAGAGAGAGAGAGAAATTTCTAAAGAATTAATGGATTTATTAATTTAAATGTTAATTAAAATATAACCTTGCTTTCTCGTCAATCTCTCTTGTTGATTGGTGAAGCACCCCGGGTTAAATGGTGGTTTCTCCTACAAAGGGGGACACAGGTCTGAACCCTGCTGGAGTGTATATTTTCTGTATTAAGATTTCTTGGGTGTACAGATATAATATATACTGTTTAATATAAAAATAGGATATTTATTTCAAATATAGATATCCAAAAAATATTGTTTAAAGTTATCAGTCCATGTGAGGGTATTATGCAAAATACATAAAACTCAATAACTCAAACTTGCTTTGAAAAATCTTTTTTCGATTTTAAACACTTAATTTAGATGTTGAAATAAAGCATGACTTACATTTTTTATTAAAATTATTGGATTTATTATAAAAATCTGCAGTCTGGAGTGATAATACAAAAACGAAAAATCAATTTTACTTCAATAAGAAGGTAATAAAATCAGCAACAATTGATCAGCACCTATAATAGAACAAGTAACAAACATATATGATAAGTCTGTGAAACATTTACATCTTAATACAGTGACTCTTCTTCTCAGTGACAGCCAGCAATCTACTATTCACAGATTTTGTTAAATGTTTTACTTCAGTTGGTTTAATATCAAACATACTGGTTTTAATTGATTTCCATTGGTCTGCTTTGCTGTCATATTGTTTGCCACCTTCATATAATTTCATCTTCACGATTAACCATAGATTTTCGATCAAATTCAGATTGGAATTTGATGGTGACCATTCCAGTATTTTTCTCCTGTAAACCTTTTACACTAAAAAAAAATTCACAGGTAACATTAAATACACACTTAACTTTGAAACTGTGAATCTGGGACTTGTCTTGTTCATGAAATCACAATAGTTAGCGCTGTTTAGTTTAACTATCATCACACTGCCACCTCCTTGCTGCCTTCCTTTACCCACGGGCACAACTGCATCAGATAAAAGAACAAGAATATAGTGGTTGTATACACAGATTTCAATAATATAAACTGTTCTATACTTGTAAAAAAAGCAAACCCCGAGAAGTATAGGTGTTAATTTTATATAGCAGACAACATAAGACAGAAAGAAATGATAAACAGCATTCATAACCCATAATCTGTGTTTGAATGAATGACAGGTGAACTTCCTGTCACAATTAGAATATCCAATTACACAGGATAATTAAGATGCAGACAATGACTCTCTTCAAGAGAGACCATTGATGTCTGCAGATATAAATTTAACATAACATTTATTGTTACTGAGTTTAAAACGATTTTTATTTGTCAGACCTGCTTTATTTACATTATTAGAGAGCCAAAGATAAAGAGGAAAAGGAAGCTGGATGTAGAGAATAAAGAAAGGAAAGACATGAAGATAAAAAAGGAGATGAAGAAGGAAGAAATAAAAGTAGAAAATGAAAGGGAGATGAAAATATATAGAAGAAGAAATGAAGGAAAGTTAGACGAAAAGAGAAAATAAGGAAAAAAGAAAGGAAAGAGAGAAGATAGAAAAGGAAACAAAGAAGGGAGTGATAAAAGAAATGAAGAAAAACAGAAGGGAGAAGAAGGAAAAAAAAGAAAGAGACAAAGATATAAAAGGAAAGGGTGAAGGAAAAAATGAAAAGAAAGGAAAGAAATAGAGATAAAAAAGAAGGAAGAAATAAAAAAGAAAGGAAAGAGTGACAAAGATAGAAAAGAAGAGGGAGAAGGAAAAAATAAAAGAAGAAAAGAAAGATAGACAAAGATAAAAAAAAAGGAGAAGGAAAAAATGAAGAAAGGAAAGAGAGATGAAGATGAAAAAGAAAAAAATTATAAAAAAAAGGAAAGAAAGATAAAGATTGAAAAGGAGAGAGGGAAAAGAAAAATAGCAAAAAGAAACAGAAGAGAGATAAAGATTGTAAAGGAGATAGAGAAGGAAAAAAATAACAAAAAGAAAGGAAAAAGAGACAAAGATATAAAAGGTGAGGAAGAAGGAAACTGAGACGAAGAGAGAAAAGAAGAATTAATAAATTATGAAAACTGATAGATAATTGTTGAAATACCAAAGCTAGTATTGGTTCATTGTCACCATTCAAGCCCCAGGTTTTCTCTCGGCATGATAAACAGTGGCAATGTCAGTGAGGCTCCATGCTTCAAACATCTATTGCATCTCAGATTCACTCCAGATCTCGTGGAGCACACATATATACAATCCATTGTTTAAGAAGTTGGAAAAATGATCAGCTTGTTCTATCACTCCAATAAGTATTTGACTCCTTGTGATGCTTTATTGTCAGATTAGACCAAAAATAGACTATCGCTACCAGTTGGATCTGGTCAAACCCCATTTCCTAACCTTGACAAAATTGTTTACCTGGTCTTGTGAAGGAAGGTATATTAGCCACTTTACAACTTCATTCTCACAAGCACAATGTTGCAAGTAGATCACTATTAATGTGACAGCTGTTCCAGGTGAGAACCACTCTTTAGTTCAACTAGTTTAGACCTTTACAGCTAGTACATACCATACTAATTCCATGGTGTCAAATAACCCTCATTTCTTATGTTTCAAATATAAAAAAGTTCCACTCAGATAGCTTTTTTCCCCAAGAACATCTGCAATGAAAATAATGATAAAATAGCAAGAAGCTAGCAACATCTCTGGGAAAATGGTTCTATTTCCCAAGAACTTTTGCTACTTTAGGGAACAGGCTCCTGCATGGATGCTTCCCTGAATATTTCAGTCTTAACCTCTCCAAATCAAGCATCATTTTCATCTATCCCCTTTGTCCTCATAATTTTCACTTCCTCTCATCTTCTTCTCTATTCATATCATATTACCTCATCATTATCATTTAAACTTGTAATCCTGTACCTTGAAGGGCTCTTAAGTCTTGTGTTGGGTGAATTTTAATATATAAAAAAATCTACATGTCAGGCACAAAAGGTACAGTAGTTTGAGTTAATTTTAGCATTAAACAAATAATTGTACAATTAAAAAGAAATCTATTTTTGGGGGTTTCTATAGTGTAACCAAAAAAAACCCAAAGTGAAAATGTTGTTTTTCAACCAGTCCTTAATTTGATTGAAATATTTATTTCTTTTCTTTCCTACTTGAAATCCCACTCCCTAGTTAGAGGTGAAGTGGATCTTTCGCAAGAGAGTTAGATTATCACTTACAAGCAGTGTACACCAAAAGAGTTTGCATGCAACATTTGGCCAAACTGTCTAGCTTTGAATTCACCCATCTAAATGTAAGCTATCCAATCTTATATCTAACTAATTTAAAAATGTTCTCTTTTCCAGGTGATGTACAGTTATTATTGAATTTTTTTGTTTTTAATTTATGCATATATATATATATATAGTCAAACCTAATGAGCCAGACAAACCTACCAAGGTTTCACTTAGGCAGATCGTCAGGGTCGGCTGGCTAAAGAGGCAACAGTGAAACGGTGTATATTGTATATTGACTATTGTTAAATCAAGAGTTCGAAGGTTTTTCGACACGAGTATAGTTACTTATATTTATACACACACACACACACACACACACACACACACAATGGAGGGAAACAAATATTCATACACATAGAAATTTTTAATTTATTGTATTTCCAACTAATGAATAAACATGCTTTTCATATACTTAACTGTACACAGATGCACAACTAAATATGCAGAGAAAACAAAAAAATTTGACTTAATAGAAATAAATCTCATTTATCCATTTTAATGGGTGAAAAAAGTATTTGTACAATATAAAAAAAAGAATACATAATCTTTGTTCAATACTTTGTAGAATAGCCATTATTCACTTCTACAGCAACCAACCTCTTCTTGTAGTTCTCAATGATTTGCAAATTTCAGTTGATATTTTGTTCCATTCCTCTTTGCATATGGTCTTCAGATCTGAGATGTTTGTTGGAGCTCTCGATCAGATTTGAATTTTAAAATAATGCCACACATTCTTGATTGGGTTTAAATCCGGGGACTGACTTTGCCACTTCATGATATTTACATTACTTTCAGCAAGCCATTTCTTCGTAGATTTTGCAGTGTGCTTAGGATCATTGTCTTGTTGGAAGATCCAATCAGGAGGAAATCAACTGATATCATTAAATTTGCTTCCAAAATATTTTGATATGCTGTGGCATTTGTTCTACCATCTATTACTGAAATGTTGCCAGTACCTTTTGCAGAAAAACATCCCCAAACTGTGATGCTGCTACCACCAAATTTCACTCTTGGAAGTGTGTTCATTTATTTGAAGGTATTGTCATCTTTCCTCTATACATAAATTCTAGAATTACATCCAAACAATTCAATTTTGGTTTTGTCTGTCTATAATACTCTTTCCCAACATGATTTTTCCTTATCATTATGTTCACAAACAAATTTCAACCTAGTATCTCTGTGTCTTTTCAATAGCAGTGGAGTGTACCAAGGGGAGAATGACTTTAGACTATTCCTATGAATTTCATTGCTTATTGTCCATTTAGTGACACAAATTCCTGGTGAAAGTAAATCATCCTGCAACTCTTGACAAGTAACCATTGAATTTTGTTTAATTTGGTGCATTCATTTCCTCAAAGATCTTGAAGAATCCTCTGTGGAGCACCTGTTCTTTGATTTTCAACAGTTTTGAGTATTTTTGTGTTAAATGGAATATTCAGAATGTCTGAGATTTTCCTGTAACTTTCACCTTCTTTCCAGAGCTTAACAATCAGTACTTTTTGCAAATTTGTCAATTTACCACTTGCTATGATGATAATAATCTTCTTACACGAATATAAATTACGGAATGTCCTTTTTTTTATATTTTGGGCTAAAAATAACTACTTATTGGGACATTCTAGAATATTCCACTTGAATAATCTAGAGTATTAAAGCAATTTAAAAGTTTTAAAATCTGAAATTTGCATTGTACGAATACTTTTTCACCCATTAAAATGGATAAATGGGATTTATTTCTATTAAATCATTTTTTCTGTTTTCTATGTATGTGTTATGGTCCAGGTTCCTTGTACCACGGTGATGGTCCAAGGTAGAACCAATGAAGAATAACTCGAATGCAGGTATGGAATACCACAGATATATTACAAACAGAATATGTACAAAAGAAGTAGAAGTGTTAGTAATAACAATCAGGTTAGGTTAGAGAGAACTAGGTTGTCTCGACCAATACAACTATTCCAATGTCTTACAGTAATCGTCTGACGCGACACTGTCTCTGACTGACTCTGTGACTGACTGACTCTGTGTCTGACTCACACTACTGCTTCCTCTTGAGGCGCAGTATTTATGGTGTATGGGATAGTCCATTACTATTATGGGTAAGTTCCCATAACAGTATGCATCTGTGTACAATTAATTATATGAAAAGTATTGAAACTGTGGGAGAAAATCTGCCTTGTCAGTCATGTATTGAAAGATACATGATTGCCTAAGCGTGTATCATGCATGGCACATAACTGACTGATGTTTATTCATTAGTTGGAAATATGATAAATTAAAAATTTGTATGTGTACATATATTTGTTTTCCTCTACCCCACTTGTATATGTAATTATATTTGACAAATGGAAAACATTTCATTGAAACTAGATTTGATTATGAATTTCACCTTTCTAAGCTTCATCATATCCAAAAACGAAAGAAAGAAATGTCTGTATATTTTTGTGTATTCTTAAATAAAGATTCATCGTACTTTTTCTCTAAGCTGACATTTCTCATTATTAAAGAAGAAAGAAAATGAATGACTTTTTAAAAAAAAAACATCAATATTTATTCTGTATCTTTTCTTTATAATTCTTAATTCATGTCAAAAGTTGTTAATATATTTTTCACAGCTTTTTTGTATAGAATTAAAGGCAAATCCTCATCTCATTTTCAGAATGGCTCGAAAGCAAAAAGTTCATATTGCTTTTTCTGAAATGAATCCAAGGCAAATCCTTATCTAATAATTCAAAATGGCTTAGGGAAAAAGTACTATGATTCATTATTTAAGCATGCACACAAATACACATGTACACTTTTTTTTTTCTTTCTTTTGTTTTTGGATCTGATGAAGCCTAGAAAGGCAAAACATGCAATCAAATCTAATTTCACTGAAACATTTTCCATTTGTCAAATTTTTTAAAAACTTTGTTAGAATTCTATATTCAATATACATATATATAATTTATTTAAAGCCATTTATAATATGTTTAACGTTCTTTTTATATATACAAGTATTTAAGCAAATGCTCTGTTTTATAATAAACAGTTATTTAATATAACATTTACCGGCCTGAATGTCCGAGAAATTTTCATAGAAAATTTTCGTTCTCCGACAGGAATCGAACCTGTATCCTATATGGAACCATCATTTCGCGTGATGTGCTTTAACCATTTCTATGAAAATTTCTCGGACATTCAGGCCGGTAAATGTTATTTAATACTGTTTATTATAAAACAGAGCATTTGCTTAAATACTTGTATCTATAAAAAGAATGTTAGACATATTATAAATGGCTTTAAATAAATTGTCGGACTATGTCCAATTCAAAAATATATATATAATTGTAATATTTGATTATTAGAATTATTGTTTATAGTATAATTCCTTCTTTCTCCAGTAACTGTATTTAATGGAATTTGCTATTCTAACTGGTCATTCTTGGACAAGATTTATATATATATATATATATATATATATATATATATATATATATATATATATATATTAGTTGGAAGAGTGTTCAAATTTTGTTTAAACAGTTGAACCCGTCTTCTCTGTATTTGATGTTATTAATGCATTGGCCAAGCCTTTGCCTTCATAAATTTAGATTGGTTGTATATAAAAAAAGCCATAACCAAAGATAGGATTGGAAAATCTGGTTGGCCAGTTTTTAGATGAGCTTGATAACTGACAGGGAGCCCTAGTGGAAAGTTCAAAAGTTCAAAGAAGCAGTGCATATCAGCTTTTTGGTCAGGTGCATAATTCAAACTCTTAGGGATTTAAACACTGCACAGTTTTTTTTGTTTTTTACTTAGCATAATAGGTGTTTAGAAATTCTCCTCACTTCTATATATAGATTAGAATCACCTTGTTAGATGGGTCAGGTGCAAACTCAAGCCATAATGGATTTGAACAGTGCACAGTATTTTGAGGTATTTGTTTTTTTTGCCTTTTCACTTTTATATAAATTATAATCACCTTGTTACATAGACAGGAGTATGGTTTCGCCTGTATACCATGCATGGTTGAATGTTGTACCCAAAATTTTATCTGGGCTTTGATTGATGTACCATCATCGAAAGCCTTCATAATTATTTAAATCAGATTTGGGAAGAAAATGTCTATGTTTCAAATAAAATTTGATGTCTATTCACTGTGAATGTTGTAGTCCCACAGCACACAAACTCGCTCAGTAACATCTCACGGTCACATAATAATGTCGTTTCAGTTTGAGGCAATATGTTCCCATCTGGTTGGGTGTCAACTTATATCAAGGTAGCACAACTGGTTCTCGATATATTGAAAATGGTTGAATGATTTCCGGACATACCTTGTATACTTTCTAAAGGTGATACTTAGATCAACGAAGGTCAAGATGGCGATGTAAGATGTGGAGAGCAAGTAAGATGAATCTCATATAAAATCTGATTTACAAATCACCTTAATTAAATTCTCTCATCGAATGATTCATTCAAGAGGGATTTTGCTTTTTCTGCAATTAACTAGTCAGGCGTTTTTCTTAGGTTGTTGGTGGGGGGACAACATGTTTTCAGTTCATAAGCATCAGGGTGAAACACCATTTTAGGCTTTATTTGCTTAATTATTTGATAAGCTAGGTGATTTTTAATATTGTTCTGGTAATGAATGTGTGCATTTGCTAACTAAAATAGAAAAGCATTCTTGATATATTGATAGCTATATGAGTCATGTATACATTCTTTGTTTACTGTAAAGTCTCTTTGGAGTAGAGGGCATCATCTCTGAATTCCATAGTGAGTCAGTTATGTTTTTAATATTGAGATAGAGTTGCCAGTTATCTGCCTCTCCCTTCTCCTGTACTTGAGCTTAGGATTACTCATCTTTTTTGCCATGTTCACAGAGTCAAATCACCCACATTTCCTCTATATACCAATTCTAAGTAGGAAGTTCAACATATTCTAATCCTGGTCAGAGAGTCAACAAGCAACATGATCTGAGGGAAAGAGCAAGCATATTCTGATCCTAATCAAAGGGACAGAATTCAAGAGTTTGATCTGAGGGAAAGAGCATGCATATTCTGATCTTAGTCAGAGGGTCAGCAAGAAACAGTTTGATCTGAGGCAAAGTGTACACATATTCTCATCCTAGGCTATATATAAATATGTAAAGAATCCCATCATTTTTAACGGGTAGTATTCTCATGAATAAATGACAGCCTCCTCCTGTAATTCCATGGCTCTGCTAAATTGGGCTACCTTTTCTTTTATTTTGTATAAACTGGCTTAAACAATTTCTCCTTCCTGGAATTAATGGGCAATTCAGCGATATTATCATTTGGATTTTCTTTCAAATGATTTTCCTATCAATTCTGTTCTCTTTAAAATCATCGTTTTATTTCAGTTCACGTTCTCTGTTTTTTTTTCTGTAATAAACAAATATAAATATTTATTTCTTCCTAAAAGAGCCATATGAATCACTTTTAACTGTACAGTAAAGAAAAGAACAAACATTCTAGCAGTGCAACTCAAAGAAATAAACATAGAAAAATTGGAAAATATAATGATGCTTTCTTGCTTGTTATCAAATATTGATTTCTTCCAACTGTATTTGAAATTACTTTCATCTTGCTTTACTTTGATAAAAATTATATATGTATGGATGTGCAGGTAGTGTATTGGTTATGAGTTATTATCATACAAAGTGGGATCAGAATGCCAAGTTCAACTTCTGGCCAAGATTGTTTCCTTGACTTTGACATAAATATTCTTAAGAAAGGGATGAATCCCCTTCCTCTCTCCACATATGGGCTAAATAACAGAGCAGAGTGTGCTCTCTAACTTTGATTGTCACCCAAGCAATTTTGAATTCAAAATCTGTGAATTTGCCATAACTTGTGCACCAGCCTACTCAACAGTGTGGCAATATTTAATGGCTAAAACAGCAGTATTGTGTGATCAATGGAGCTAAATTGGCACCTGAGTCTGGTGATGTGTGCATGCAATATTATATATATATATATATATATATATATATATATATATATACACGCACACATTACAGTTCAAAAGTTTGAAGCCTTCCCCTAAATTAGCATGGGATGAAGTTGACAGAAGAGTAAAAAAAAAAAGAAATGAAAAAGAGCTTTTAGAGTCATTGAAAAAAGAATGGAATCAATTATCAAACTTATAATTTAAGATACTTTTGCAACAAATGCCAAAAATTTTTGCAGCAGTAATGATACCTAAAAGGAGATATTTTGACAAGAGCAAAATTTAGTCATAAAATGTGTTTTTCTTTTTGTCATAATAAAATTTCTAATAATAAAAAAATCATGTCTCACTTTTTTTTAACCATGTATAATAATTTTCTCTCATTTAAAGTACAGAACAACTAATTTGGGGGAATTTAAAAAATAATCAGGAGTGGCCTCATAGTTTTGAACTGTAGAGTTTATGTATATATATATATATATATATATATATATATAAACATACACACACACACACACACACATATATATATATATATATATATATATACACACACACACACAAGTTTTTTCCTGCATATGCTACAATAAATTTTATTATTCAAGTCAGCATTTTCCTAATAAAATTGATATTAAAATTTTCAATATATCATTATATATACCGCGTGAATTTAAGCTTATGCCACCTGTCCATATAAAAATTTGATAATAACTTGTTTTGCATGTAATATAATTTATTAACATGACCAAGTGCAGCATAAACTTTTTTATCTGTCAATAAATTAGAACAATAAATTTTATACCAGCATCCATTTCAGGTGCACATTATCCCATGTTCCTAAATATACTATTTTACTCATTAACATGGGCTCCTTGACATTCTATAGCCTTCATCAGTCTTGCAATATTTGATTTTTCTTCTATTTCAACTTTCACATCCAGTAGATGTTATTGCTTCCCAGAATCTTTGCTTGAATATTAATTTCCATTTGCACATTCAGCTCTTCTTAAGAATGGACTACAGGTTTTCTGTTAGAGGGATATCTGGAACCACTGAGAGACTTTTCCATAGCAGAAGCGAAATGCAGACAGAGCTATTGGTAATGGTGCCCACTCCCATTGGTCAAAGAGATGATGTTTAGTGTGCTGTCCCTGCAGAAAGAAAGCAAATGGTTGCCTTACTGGAACAGAGCTGGTGCGAACAATGAGACATCTGTTTATGAAGAAAGAAAATGTCTACCAGCTTCCCCATGAAATATTTGGGACAGTGCGCTAAGCAGTGCTAGTTATGCAAATGATTCCTTTTGCTAGCCAGCTGCTAAGATTTTAGGCTCCGTAAAAGTAGGCACATTTTTCAGGAAGAGGGAGTCTTGCAGTGTGCCATGCAGATTATATGACATGACTGCATTCATTACCAAGGATTTCTATCAGTGTTACCTAGCATCATTTCAAATTCATTCATCCTTGTTTATGTTGCCAGTGTCTCAGCTGCGTTTATCTTATAGGTGTGGCATTCCCATGTGGAAGTCATGTTCTCCTTTAGACATCCTGGGTTTGATGATAAACTACATCCGTGTCCAGGTAAGATGATAGACTACATTCAACAGTAAGACCTCTGATCAGGAGGTTTTGAGGAGCATGGAACCACCTCTTAATTACTGGTGTTCCAGGTCCACCCTGACCTGGGATGGTAGCACCTGTTAGGGTTCCAGCTATAGGCAAATAGTTAACCCTGAAACTGAGGTAAAGAGCATTATAAAAGTGTAAAAATATGTTTTAATACTAGAAATACTTTGTAAAAAACTATTACCAGCAATACATTTTTTTAAATAATATTACCAGAAATAGATTTTTGACAAAATAAAATATTACCAGGAAAAAAAGTTGTCGGCATTAAATAACCCACTGAGGTTGATGCCATAAAACAAACCAAACCAAACCAAACCAAACACCTTTTTTACCAAACTATCACTATGAATCTATTTCAAAATTTTGTTGGCATTAAATGACCCACTGAGGTTGATATGCCATGAAACAAAACAACCAACCAACCAATCCTCCTTTAGTGTTTGATTCTGGTGCTGCTGATTTTTTTCTCCCTCTTCATTGGCAGATAAATAAGAAGAAAATTCATCAATTTCATTAATTTACTGTCTTTGAAACAGCTTTTTGGCAGTGTGGACAATAGTCAGCTTTGAGAAATGTGAAAGAACTATGTCTTGCAGGAATAGACACTTTAGCTCAAAACTTCTTGGTTATGACTTATACCACTGAAAAAAATGTCTTGTCCAAGAACTTACAATAATTCTCTACTTTAATCTTGATACCAATTTGTTATATAGGAATAAAGTGTTGCTGCTGACATTGGAGTTTGAACACAGATCACCAGAGAGCAAGCACAGGTGATCCCATTTTAAATAAGTAGATCACATGATGGTAAAGGAAATGTATATGTAGGAATTAGCATGGCGTCTAAGTAATCACTATACATATTACTATTCAGATTACTCAGGTTACTTTTCAAGCAAGTATTATCAGAGCAAGTATTATCAAGCAAGTGCTATTCAAAGGTGTCTGACAGCATTGTTGTTCAATGGCGTAATATAGTTGTATCTGTAATTACAAAGTCTCTACTACAATGAGCATTATGAAAGTGAAATTGAGTAATTGTTAACATTACAAAAGTGGCAATGAATGTTCATTGACATCACAAAATAATTTCAACTTTGAAGGGCTCTGTAATTGTACTGCCTACATTACTACTCTAAAACATCGCTGTAATCCCTCACCCTCGATGTTCTCTCTTATGTTGCTTAACTATTCCATGAAGGAGTGTTGGTTCCAATCTTAACTAGGAATGACTGCAAAACACTTTCCCCTCCCACAATTTATAGACAGAAGCACACAAATGCAAGCTGGGATTGATTCCTAACCAATAAAATAGTCCAGTTCTCGGTTTCATATGACTTAGTCATGGTCTGTCTTGTCTTGAAGTCAGAACACTATGTTCACTTATCTGAACTTGTTCTTGTGTGTCAACCCCAATTTTTAGTTTGTGAACTTTTTGCCATATTACTGTTGCTTTGTCTTATTACTGTTAATTTACCTTGCATATGTTGTTTGCTTGCTTTATATTATTTTTTATCCTGTTCTTTTCTTTTTCTTGTTATTACTTATTTCAAACATTGTTTGTTACGCACTTCTGCTATTTACTTACTTTTAACTGTGACCACTCAGTCTACAAGGACCCAAAATCTCACCCAGCCAACAAGTTCATCCACTGTAGCTCAACATGTTCTACTAAAAGCTATTAAATCCATTTTCATGTACTTCTTCACTCAGCTTACATTTTTCTCTTTATGATGTTTACTTAAAAGTTGCTTTCATGTTTTGACCTAAAGTTCTTAATATTCTACATTTTTTTCTTTCTGTTAACATTCACAGTATCAGCAACTGTTTTCTTACTTATTAGGTTGCACAAGGGGTAGTTTTGTAAAACACTGCATGTTGATACTAAACCAAACTAGAGTCTTAAAAGAGCCTCATCAGATATAGACTCAAATATGGATCTTGCAGAAACTTGCTCAGAAATATCCAGACTGTGAACTGTTTACAGCCATTTTCTGAGATCAATAATTAAAAATGGCTACACATGGATGAACCATTTTGGTCAAACTGAAGATTATCAGTCATCAAATCTTATCAACTAGTGCTACAGAATCAAGAACAAAGAATATAGCCAAATAAGAAAAACCACATCACTTGATGACAAAACTTAATAATGTTTTTCTTTTTCTCATATTCTTTCATACTCAGTAAACCATTGTGTCTTACTAGCTTTATTGTCATCTGTTGTAATATACAGCAAGAGTGTGTTGACGTTGAAGGAAACACCTGCCACTTATTCACCCAGCAGCTACCAGGGTAGTAGGTAAAGAGAAGAATGAATTGGCTGGTAGCAAAATTAACATTGCCTCGGAAACCACAGGAACAATAATGCTCATGTGATTGACTTCACAAGACACCATGTCTTGCTAACTGCTGACCACTGGTTTTCCCTTCACTTTTATTGGCAGGAGTCACTGTCAGAAACCTGGATAAAACAAGTTGCAGAGAGGTCTGTATCTGAATATGCCAAAGTATTCCACTGATAATGGGGAAAACCCAGATGTAACTGGTTTTGAAAGACATGTCCACATGCAATCTGGGGCCTCTTTTGTGTTGGTACTGATGTGCATTCGCCACACCTTCCTTGGAGTGAAATGATAAGAAAGAAGACTTTCAACAGCTAAAATGGATAGCACAGAAGAAGAAGAAGAAGGGGGACAAGAAGAAAAGCAAAGGTACTATAACCCCACACCAATACATTTATAATACCCTTGCTTTTCTTCTCTTCCCGTGTCTCCTTCTCCTTCCTTTTTCACATCTCCCTCCCTTTCTATTACACCCAACAGTGTGTGTTTGTTTATTTATTTTTTGAAAATAATAATATAACGTTCATTAGTTTTTTTTTAAAAATAAAGCGTTAAGAGATCTTTTGATAAAAATCACCTGAGGATGCTGTAAAGTTGAAACCAAGATAGCGGAATCAACTGATGTCCATATTTTTAAAGTTAAATATGCCACGTGTTATTTTTTATTTTATTTTATTTTTTTACATGTGTATTGAGCACTTTTTAATACTGCTGTTTCCTGATCTGATTCAACTCTGACCATTAACCTTTTATGTATTATATATATATATATATATATATGCACACTCACATAATGGGAGTAAAAATTTGTCACTTGGCAGATTGATACTACCTTCAGCATCCCGACTCCAGAGTTTCATAGATGGACCTGTCTGTCCACTCCTCCAGGGATATCAACAATATACTGCTTATATTTTTTGAATTTTTACTTTTATACACATTTGACACTGGTGTAAGTTTTCTTTTGTATTCTCTGTGTTCATGTGTGCATTTGTTCATGTGCAGTCATATGCCTGTTTGCACATTTGTGCATTTGCTCGCATGCAGCAACTGCAGGGGATGTGCATGCATTGTCTAATTATCATATAAGGATATCCTGAAAAGTATGTATCTAGAGATTCTTAAGAAAATCCAATCTGCAATGTTATCAGTCCTGGCCTGGCATCTAGGCTTCAGTTACTTTCCAACCACCATAGTGTGCATTTTTTATAAATATTTTCATGGTAATTGTTCTGGTGAGTTTTTCTCTTTGGTACCTAGTCTTTATCAATTTAAGTGCATTACTAGATTGGCAGCTAGGTCTCATCATTTTACAATTGTAATTGCAAGCTGTAACTGTAAGTTCTATGCTGACAGTTTCTTCTCACTTGTAAGACTCTTGTCCAATTTTGTGCTTACTAGTTACCTTTGATCTTGGAAATTTTCAGTGCAATTTTGCCTCCTTGAAACCCGTTCTTTTATTGTCCTCTTTCCTCAATAATGTTTTTTCTTAGATACTTTCATGCTTGGGATGGAATGATTAAAAGAAAGATAATACATTGCTGGTCGTTTAGTACCAATTTTATTAGGAAAACATTGACTTATAAAATAACATTTTATGATATACCGGTTTGTGTGTCTGTATGTGTTCTGTAATGTGGATGAAAATAGATTAGCCAAGATTTATTTGTTTTGGCATCGTTTGGATGGAAGAGAATACAAATTCTATTCATGGTTGTATATTTTTGTTTTTATATTTTGGCAAATATCATAATCTGTTTTAAAAAGAAAGTGAAACAACAGAGGAAATTCAATCATAACTTTCCTGAAGCATGTGTTTTGTTGGTTGGGTGTATCAGTCTATGTATTTCTATTTAGTTGAGTGTGTATTTTTCAAAATTCATGCTTAATCATCTGATGATCGTAGCTGAAGTAAAACTCACTGTTTGTTGATGTACAGGGTGGTCCGAAAGTCTTGTCACTCTATACATAATATAATTTTCATTTTCAATGCTCTGTGGGGTGTTATCAAGGAGAGAGTTTTGCATGAACAATACCATAATACCCATCAGTTGAAGGACACAATTTGGAGAGTCTTTGCAACAATCAACAAAGCACAGCTTCGGAAAACATGGCACCACATCATTTTGTGCCACGAAAATGATGGTGTTCATGCAGACCTTCTCTATGTGTGAGAGCGTCAAGGAAAGTGAATAAACTGAATCCAGTACATGTGCTTTGTATTACTGTATCACTTGTTCTGATTACTTTTTGGCAGGAGCTGATGACTTTTGGACCACCCTGTATTTTTGGTCCATCCTGTATTTTTGGACCACCCTGTATTTTTGGTCCACCCTGTATTTTTGGACCACCCTGTATTTTTGGACCACCCTGTATTTTGCTCATTATATTTATTACAGTTGGAGCATTGTTGGGTTTTATTAAGTTGGATTTCTGTTGGTTTTTTTGAAGAATTTTTATTGGTAAGATTTATTTTTGTGGTTTACCTTCACCTCCATGTTGTACGTATATTTTTTTTCAGAATTTTCAGAAGTAGATACATTGGTTATCCAGTATTTATTTTTCACTTTGATGTGTGATGAAAAGATAAAAACTGACGGTTAATATTCAGTTTAGTTGATTTTATGAGTTATGCACTCTTGTTAGTTTATTTGATGCTGAAATCAGTCTTTCGTTTAATTTTATTTATATTTAAGCCGTTACCTTCAAACTAGGAAGCCCACCATTTAGCAATGCTGTGGCATTGTCACACTGCATACATCATGCTAGATGGCTGTTGATCTGACAAGAATGTTTAATTCACACTTCGACAGGTTTTTCTTTTAATCCTACTGTGTGTCTAACCACTCTCCTCACCAGAAAAGCCTGGTGGGGAACCAGTTTAGTCACTGACAACCCAACCATACAGCAGGTAATATGGTTTTATGTGATACTAGTAGCACTTGGAATGTGACCTTTTCAGATTGCCAATTACAAACTGTGGTAAAAGAAAAAGTCACTGACTGAGAAAAAGTGAACATCTATTCTGTACGATATGCCGAAGACAAAATAGCCAAAAGGGAAATGAGTCAGTCGCAGGTGTTGCCATAAATGCATCTCAGAAATGCTAATATTGTGTGTCCTCTCCTACCTGTTCACCAATGAAATAAGCAGTTGGTTTTCTTGAATTAAATGTAGTCATCTTTATTTATTTTGCCTTGTCCATCAGCTTGCATGTGGATTTCTGACATTGGACATTCGATTTGTGATTTTGACATTTCTTTCTGTCCCTGGATCTGCAAATTTGAACTTGTGATTTGTTTATTTCATTGTGGAATTGGACTGCCATATCAATTATTTGAAGAAAGGAAAGAAGTAAAATTTAAAGCTTTTTTGCTACACAAACAATCCATCTCTAAAGATGCAGGTAAAATGATTGGCTCCTTGTACCACTCCAGTAATTACCTGACTCCTCATACTATCCTCTAACTTTATAAGAGCCAGATCAGGCTGAAAATAGAGTACTGTTGCTATATTTGTGAGGGAACTTCCCAGTCTTGATAGTGCTTAAAATTATCTCCAAGTCCTTGTTGGAGAATTATTTCCTACCAACCAACCTCTCTCTCACAGGTTAGATGTGGTGAGTCTCTCACTACTCTATTGCTACTTCCATGGAAGGTGCTCAAACAAACTACATTCCTTGGTTTCACCAGGTCCAACCTTCACGACTAGGATCCGCTATGCCAATCACATAGTAGCAAACCACCCACATTCCCTACGTATTCCATCGGCTGAAAACTAAGTTCCACTCAGACATCATCTTCCCATGAACCACTGCTCTGTGGAACCGGCTCTCAAAAGGAGGATTCACTACAATCTTAACCTGTTCAAGTCTAAAGTTAATGTTATCTTCCCCACCTATTTGCATAAACTGTGCCTTTTTTAACCTCTTGAGTGTCTCCCAGGCCTGGTACAGGATGAACCTCAGTGTAAAATAAAATGATCATGCTCAATATCTATAGTATAAGGAAACCAAATCAAGACATAGTTGTAATAATGACAATAACCAGAAATATGTCTGGAGATACCAATCCTCTAAACATTACACAGATCTTCCCCTCTTATTCATATAAATTATCATCCTGGGTAAGACATTAAACTATGTCCAGCAGCAAGGCCTCTGATCAGGAGGTATGGAGGAGCGTGGAACCACCTCTTAATTGCTGGTGTTCCCAGGTCTACTCTGATCTGGGGTGGTAGCACCTGTTAGGGCCCCAGCTATGGGCAAATAGTTAACTATTACCAGCAATATTTGTTTGAAAAAATTATTACCAGATTACAATTTTGAAGGAAATATATTACCAGAAACAGTTTTTTGACAAAACTAAATATTACCAGCAAGAAAAAATTTTGTTGGCATTAAATAACCCATTGAGGTTGATATGCTGTAAAACAAAATAAACCAAACCAAAGAATACATATTCTATTCATACGAATCTATCCTAAAAATGTTGTTGGCATTAAATAAACCATTGAGGTTGATATGCCTTTAAACAAAATAAACCAAACCAATCATATAAACTACCTCTTAATGTAACCCACTACTTCAAGTTCTTCCTCCCAACAGACTTTGTACAGGATGAACCGTACAATAAAAAAAAACAAATTTGACAATAAGGATTTCATGTGAACTCAAAATTCATCTTGTGTCAAGCATGTTTCTGAGTCTGTTGAAGTTTTTGCTCTGGCCAATAATCGCTTGACATCTGACTGTGACAGATTTTAAGCAAACAGTTATTCAACTATCAACAGCATTGAAAAAACAATTTGGAAATATTTTTGCTTTTTCTTTTATTTGATTATTTATTTATTTTTGTTATTAATGGCTATTTTCTTTTTCATTTTTATTGCAATGCCTTGTTGGGCCTCCAAGTAGGCATAAAAATGTTTCACTTCAATAATTGATGAATTTTGTCCTCTCGGAAATAACAGTGAAATATTGAAGAAATATCAGAAAATATAATGGCATGTAAATCATTTTCACTTCACTCTTTCAGGTTTCTTGCATAATTTATTTTTCTCTTTGACTTTCTTTTTTGCACTCTCTCCTTTAAAATTCTTTACCTGTAATCGTTCCTTTTTAGTTATTCTTTTTCTTTCTTTTGCTCCCTACTTTCCCCTTTACTTTCTATCTATTGATCCATTAGTTTTTTCTCCTTTTTTCCTCCCAGTTTTGCTTTCCTGCCTTTCATCCTCTCCTTTTGTTTTCTCTCATTTTCTTGTCTGCCACCTCTTTGTTCTCCCACATCTCTCCTTTCCTCTCCTCAGGTTTCTCTTCTTCCTCTTCTTGTTTTCTTTCAGCCCTCCATGCCCATATTCTCTCTGCCTTTCCTGTCCATTTTCTCTCCACCTTTCCTGTCCATTTTCTCTCCTCTCTCTGTTTTATATCCTCTCCTCTTTTCTATTGTCTCTCCTCTCCTCTGTTCTCTCACCTCTCCTATTTTTCTCTCTTCTTCTCTTTTCTTTTGTCCCCTCTTCTCTTTTCTTGTTCTTTGCTCTCATTTCAAATCTCTCCTTTCTTCTCAGGTTTCTCTTCTTGTTTTCTCTCTGCCCTCCCTCTCTGTTTTCTCTCATCTCCTCTTTTCTATTCTCTCTCTTCGCCTCTTTTCTTTCATTTCCTGTTTTCTTTTGTCTCTTTTTATTGCTCTTTGCTCTCCATTTCACATTGCTCTTTTCTTCTTCTCAGGTTTCTCTTTCTTTCTTTCTTTCTTTCTTTCTTTCTACCCTCCCTGTCCATTTTCTCTCATCCCTCTCCTCTATTCTCTCCTATATTTCTTTTGTCTCCTCTCCTTACCACATCCATTTTTTTCTTTTTTGATCTCCTCCCCTCTTTATTTTTTTCTCCTTGGTTCTCCTCTTTTCTTATTCCCCTTCTTCTACTATTTAACTTCTTTTTTCTTTTTATTTTCTATTTACTCTCTCAGCTCAGTCCTGTGTCACTGATAAACAGTATCTGTATTGATCTGCTGTCAAAGCAGGCTGACTGCAGGCTCTACACATTGCTCCACCTCCTCATCACCTGCTTATCACTGTTGCCTAAATGCAAGCACTACTTGTTCCACAATTCACTATGGCACCCCTTTCAGAAGTCAGTCCTCAATATCCATGCATGCTTGAGAAAACCGAGAGGAATTGGCTGCCTCTATTATTGCTAAATGATGTTTCACAAGGGAGTAATAGAGTTTATAGAAGAAATAATTTGATGTACAGATTTACTTGGAATACTTCACTTGTCTCAGCCTTTATTTTTTTCCTCTTTTGTTTTCTTGTAAAAGCAAAGAATATCAAATTTGTACCAAATATTTGATGGCGTTAGGAGAGATAAAAAATAATAAAGAAATTCCTCCATCAAGCTAGGCATTAATCACATTAGTGATAAAAAAAACCCAGCTAACACCAGTGAATTGTTTTATCTACCTGACTCTCATTTTGATGTTATCTACCATCCAACTACACCCAACCATTTGTTTTAGGCTTTGAAATCAGTTGTAGTTCTGTTATCTGTGAACATTTACTATCCATCTATAATCTTCTATGTGCCTTGTCTCTTCAGTATGTGGGCAATCATGGGTCTCCACAACTTTCTTTCTTTTATTTTCAAAATTTACAAAAACTAATGTCTATAATCTTATAGAATGAGGGCTTAGAAAAAATATTTAAGGTATATTTTCTTGTTTTCGTTGATATGAAACTTCAGTTAGTTTGTGATAAAAATTTTATCAGCAGTTTGATCATTTCTGCCTTCCTCCCAAATAATCAACCTTGTATATCTTTTTCATTGAGTTCCCAGTCAAATTGACAGATTTTAGCAGCAGTTTGATCATTTCTGCCTTCCTCCCAAATAATCAACCTTGTATATCTTTTTCATTGAGTTCCCAGTCAAATTGACAGATTTTAGCAGCAGTTTGATCATTTCTGCCTTCCTCCCAAATAATCAACCTTGTATATCTTTTTCATTGAGTTCCCAGTCAAATTGACAGATTTTAGCAGCAGTTTGATCATTTCTGCCTTCCTCCCAAATAATCAACCTTGTATATCTTTTTCATTGAGTTCCCAGTCAAATTGACAGATTTTAGCAGCAGTTTGATCATTTCTGCCTTCCTCCCAAATAATCAACCTTGTATATCTTTTTCATTGAGTTCCCAGTCAAATTGACAGATTTTAGCAGCAGTTTGATCATTTCTGCCTTCCTCCCAAATAATCAATCTTGTATATCTTTTTCATTGAGTTCCCAGTCAAATTGACAGATTTTAGCAGCAGTTTGTCACCATAAAATTTTACTCACTACTCCCAGACAAGGAATTTGACATGAGAACCAATGCTCTACCAATAGATAATTAGATAGTTTTATAAGTACAAGCTTCGTATACTAAAACCAAATATATTCCCAAAAAGCTTACACGTTCCCACAATGAACTAATTGCTCTGAGAGAGACATATTCTTTTTCTTTTCCACAATGCCAATGTCCTGCCTAATAAATAATTGATATTGTTTGTTCTATAAATCCATGTTTGTGTTTATTCGTGTTTCTGTATTTCGAGGCATTGCTACTTTAGGCGTTATATTTGGGGACAGCTTGGCTGCTGGATTTGCCAGAAAATTGTCAGAGTTGACAGCCAACTGCCTTTGGGGCTCCATTCCAGGTTTTCTGTCTGGGAATGTAATGGATAATGACTCAGAATTGGAAATTGAAGATCCAAGTTCCAATTCCAGTTGGGTTTGTTATATATTCATTTATTCACATGGCTTGCCAGTTCTTTTTTCACCAGGGATATTGAGTTTATCCTCTTCCTCCTCTCAGAAGTTAAAGAAGCAACACCAACAAGGCAGCAGGTGGTTTGAATTCAGAGTTTCCCCTTTTCCTAGACTGTGTATATGGAAACCAGACTACATGCCTCTTGGCTGTACTAAAAAGATCCAAAGGAATACAGAGCATTACATTTGGGGACAGCTAGGCTGCAGGAGTTGCCAAAAAGTTGTCAGTTTTGACAGCCAACCATCTTCAGGGCTCCATTCCAGGTTTTCTGTCTGGATTTATTTCCATATCCTTTTATTTCATTTTATTTTATTAAAGTGTTATATTCCGTGCTAATAGGTATATGGAATGAACAAACATGGTGGATAAATAGTAACAGGTTTATTGTAGAAACCAGTACACCAAGCAAGGAAGTACTAGTTATGCGCACGGTTGTTGCAAGTCAGTACAGATATGTGCATGCTGCTATCAGAAGGCCTCTCGTCTCGTAGATACCAGCTTAACTCTCATTCACTGTCCTAACTGATACTTATAGGTGGTTACTACCTATAGTGCTGTCACTCATGGCGGTGGCAGGTTATTCCATTACATCATAAAAAAAAATTGTCTGCTCCTATATATAGAAATTAATCACATGATGTTAGGCGGTCTCTCATTGGTTAATAAAACTACAAGGGTTCAGAAAAAGCTGACCAACACCAGAGAAGGGACAAGACCTGCTCCAAAATAACACACAAGAAATTCTCTCCACTGACAATAGTACCAGTTGCCAAGGGTTTTAAAGGTACAAGCTATCTAGCTCTATTTCACTCCAGCAGATGGATAAGTCTGCCTGACATATTCTCACTATATAGGAAAGGACATTTATGTTAACCGTTGTATTCATGTTTAGATGTAAATAAATATGTTTATTACATATTGATAAAGTATTCTTATTCATGTCAGTCCCAAAGTAAAGTGGGGCTAGCACAATAACATGCTAGATTTATAAATGTTTCCTATTTGTTCCTTATCCTACCATATACATATATTTGTGTAAAATATAAGTGGGATTAGTATGTTATGTTCAAATTCCATGTCTTCTATCCTGGGTTAGCAAGGCAAACTGGGGACCTAGAGGAAGGATAACTCTGAATCCCAAACTTGTTGAATGTGGTGCTCGCTACTCCACCTTGTAAAACCTATTTGCAATGAAAACCACAGTGGCAACACATAATGTAGTGATATGCAAATTAGTATAATTTGCATATGAGCAGGTAGCTCATATTTATAAACTGACACTATCTAGAACAAGGCAATAATGCTTACTTAGCATTATACACAACACAACAATGGCGTCGCCGATAGGATCCTCTTTGGTCCTTGAAGACCCAGAATACGTAGATACGTGGATTCGTTGCTTCGCTGCTAATGCGAGATGTAAAAAGTTGAAAGACAACAAAAACAGAGGAGGGGAAAATGAAATCACCGACTTCTTCATGGCTACCGCTGGTTGTGAAGTGATTATAAAGGTTGCTACAATGGTGTACCCTCGAGAACTAGAAGAAATGACTTTTGAAGAAATAAGTCAGGTTATCAAGGGAAACATGAGGCCAAAAAAAAGACTGGTGATTGCAGAAAGGACCAAGTTTATGGCAATGAAGCAGGAAGTGGATGAACCAATAGTAAAATATTTACACCGGTTAAGAAGTGCGAGTAAATACTGTGAATTCGAAAAACTAGGAATAGGAGAGCAGACAACGGAAGAAGAATTAAGATTAATTGAAGGTATGCATAATTCAGCACATAGATACAAGTTAATGGAACAGTTACAACTTACAAACATGCCCTTGAATATGTGTCTAGAATTTATACAACAGCAGGAATTAATACATACCTACACCAAAAAATAAAAAAGAGTTGGAGTCCTTCTTAGGTTTGGTAAATTTTTATAGAAAATACGTACCAAAATATAATGAGTTGACAGAACCATTTGCGAAGTTAAGAAAATAAAATGTGGAATTCATTTGGTTAGAACACCAACAGAAAGCCTTTGAAAACTTAAAACAAATTCTGGCAAAAAAGCCAATAGTACAAATTTTTGACCTAAGAAGGACATAACTCTAACTACTGACGCTAGTGAGCAGTCCATATCTGGTATTTTGTCACAAGAGGGGCATCCCATAATGTACTTATCAAGGAGATTACCAACGACTGAACACAATTATTCAAATATAGAAAGGGAGGCACTAGCCATAGTGTGGACAACGGATAGAGCAAGACAGTTTTTGATGGGGAAAAATTCTTGTTGAAAAGTGATCACAGACCACTGGAATTTATTTTCAACCTAAGAAAAGAACTACCGAAAGTTACAACGTCCAGAATATTACGTTGGGCGATTAGACTGATGGCGTTCGACTTTGACATTGAATATGTTAATGGAATATGATACCGCACATTGATGCCTTATCTAGATTGAGGTTTTATAGAGAGGAGAAGGACAAAAACGACGAGGAATTTGAAGACACATTCTTGCATCTTGTAGAAACCGATGTAATATCTGTAGATAAAATGGCTACTGAAAATACAAATGTCCCAGTGTTAAATAGAATAATGTCGAGGATAAAACAGAATTGTTGGGGAAATTGTTCAATGGCTGAAAGACCATTCAAAGAAATCAGACATAAAATGACGATAGAAAACAGGGTAATATGTCATGGAGACTTGGTAGTTCCCCCAGAAACACAGAGGAGACAGGTTATAAAAAGTGTACACGATGACGTACATTGTGGAGTGGCAGCTACGCAAAGAAGATTAAAATTGGAAGTGTGGTGGCCGGGGTACTCAAGAGACGTAGAAGACTACGTAAAAAGATGCAAAAAATGCACAGAACTCCGGAATTTCAAGCAAAAGAAAATATATGTGTGGCCCCAAGAAGTAGAACCATATAGCAGAGT
This sequence comes from Acanthosepion esculentum, assembly GCA_964036315.1. Lineage (NCBI taxonomy): Eukaryota > Metazoa > Mollusca > Cephalopoda > Sepiida > Sepiidae > Acanthosepion > Acanthosepion esculentum. The sequence continues at coordinate 53,604,436 of OZ038491.1, read as the reverse complement.
ACACATGGACCATGCCTATGTCAATGGGATAGGATTAATATTAATATTAGTAGACGCATATTCAGGTTGGCCTGAAGTGGTGAGAGTACCTGATAAAAAAAAGTGCCACCGTAAAACAAATATTAAGAGTAATATTTTCGAGAAATGGGATACCGAGAACATTGGTGACCGATAATGCACCAGAATTTGCGGATGTTGATTTGCATGAATGGCTAAGAAAAATAGGATGTAGACCTTACAAGACCCCTCCCTACCACCCTCAAAGTAATGGGACAGCAGAAAGGATGGTCCAGACAGTAAAGAAGGGCATAAAAGCATGCTTGCAACAGAAGGAGGAAATTGATGCTTTCCTACCAAGACTATTATTAAGTTACAGAACAATTCCGCATGCGGGCAGGCCGGAAAGTCGATCTGCCTTAATGGGCAGACAACTAAGATCCCCTTTGACTATGTCATATGCCACAAATCAAAAGATGTGGTACAAAAGAAATAGGAATATGCAACCCGAGTCAGCCGAATTTATTATGCAGAAAGGACATAATACTGCAATATTAAATAAAGGAAATGGGAACAGTGTTCTAGTTCATGCTGACCAAATAAGATCCCAAGGAGAAGAATCGGATGAGGAAATGCCTTCAGAGATGCCCATTATTGATGTAACAGAAGAGTTAATGCAGAGTGAAACTGCGGAGGAAGAAGTAGAGTGGGACGAGTTAGAAGAAGAAGACCAGAGCATGCCAGAGGAACAGTTTGATCATAGACGTGATAGATCTAGATCTCCAAGGGAAAGGAGAGAGATAGGGGAAGATGTTCAGGAGGGCACAAGAAGAAGTACAAGAAGTACTCGCGGCATAAGGCCCCTCCGTTATAGGGAGATGTGGTGATATGCAAATTAGTATAATTTGCATATGAGCAGGTAGCTCATATTTAAAAACTGAAACCATCTAGAACAAGGCAATAACGCTTACTTAACATTATACACAACACAACACATAGCATGGTAAGGTTATGCTTACAGAGGAGTCTGTGGGGTTAACAAACGTATATAGGATTTTGTTATCATTATCAGCATTTCTTTTTTCTCTCTCTCTCTCTCTCTCTCTCATCCTCTTTTATCTGTTTCTTAAAACTCTCTTCAAGAGAAATGTCACTTGCAATATGGCTTGTCTTTATATCATTTACAATTGACCTTTATGACCATTCCCAACCATTTAATACATTATGTTAAACTATTCTTCAAAGAGTTTCATCATATCACTAGTTTCCAGCATATTCGATTCAAAATCAAATAAATCTTTCATAATATATATTCATTGCTTAGACTGACATATTTCTTACTGGAAGGCTAACATTCAGTCCATGCTTTCATTCTCAAAATCCAAAGAGAACTTGAGATCATTGTCATGATATGTTTGCTGCCATATTTCAAATGCAATGTCAGACAGATGCAGATTCTATAACTCGATTGTAATTTTTTTCCTTATCTTTTAATGCCGACCAAACTAATATTGAAATTCTTGTTAAGCACATCTGGGTTTCAAATATTAACAGATCAACTGCTCAGAATTTTGATTACTGTATAAATGCGATTTTGAAAGAATTATATAAAAAATAAGACTGTCAATAGTAAAAAGCTGTGTATCAATATGCCACAATTGTATTTGATATATTAATATTTTAAGTTTTTCATAAAAGATGATTTCACCTACTATTAAAATGTGTTGTGGAGGGTAAACTAGAAGACAGAACTAAGCTGTTGTTCTTACTGCTGTGGAGGTTAATTCCTTCTCAGCCTTGGCAAATATAAATCCAAGCATCAAACAGAAGAGGACATTGAGTAGGAGTAAATAAATATATAATTTATTTACATATATACAAAGGCTGGTAACTTCTATCTGTCCCTGTTGCCTCAGCAACAGGGACAGAGAGTGGTGATATTAGAAGCTAACAGATACTTGTTGGTGGTCACACCTGCTGCATCCTCATCAGTGACATTTATTTCAGCATGTTGGTGTTTACATCAAACACTGATCTGTGTAGGTTCTGTTTGAATTTGGGTATATATATTGGCTTGAAATTAAGGTTTTGGTTTTTGAATGGAAGTGGTCATAATATATTATTAATTTTGCATTGGTTAAACTGGATGTATGCATTGAGCCGATATGTAGAAAATGTATTTATGCAGTTTGCTTTGGGTTGATGACGAGTCAACATCCAGTTTATATAGAAAATGTAGGAGGCATGACAAATGTCAAAAATGAGAAATAAATCATTTAAAGTTACTTGTTAATATTCCACTCATGCTCCTTAAAAATGAAAACAATTCAATGACAGAAATCTCCAGTCAGTGGGTTGACATTACATTTCACCTGAAGGTTCGGAAAATTTGATACTCAAAGGACAGATTGAAAGCAAGAAGGACAGAGGAAAACAATGCATAACCTACCTAGAGAGATTGAATAAATGGATAGCAGAACATAAGTGTAGGAATTTTTCCCAGTTGTGTGTTCAGCATTAAGAGTAGAATGAACAAAACCCAAGGTTCAAAGTAACGGCTTTTATTTGTGGTTGAAAGAGAGTGCAAAATAGTAGTATTTTGTGGGAAAATAGAGTTGAGTTTCCCAGTTAAAAAAGTTCTTCAATAGATGTTTTGTAGAGAGAGATTTCTCTGCTTGTTCCTATAAGAAGAATAAATCTGAGTGTGAAACTGTTAGGACTGGTATATGTCTTCTGCAACAAGTTTTTTTTTCTTTGTGTAGGTGTCTAGAAGGGAGATGTCACTGCTTGTTTCCACGAGGAATGAGAAAATCTGAAGTCAAGCTACCAAGAGAGGTCAAGTGTCTTCTGCAGCAAGGGTTGAGAGTAGCCCTTCAAGGTGGGCCTTGAAGGTTGAAGCTGCTGAAAAGGGAAAAGTGGGGAAGAGCTTCCCTTGAAGGTAGAGGACACTGAAAGTGAAAATGGAAAAGAAGCCAAATAGGGCTCTGTCAGAATTTTATGACTTCTGGGATTTTTGTTGTACCTTGCTTAATAAAACAATGTAAGGAAGCCCCTACATGCCACAATAGCCAACAAGAGAGATAGTTATCATAAGAGATAACAAAAAGATAAAATTTATTAAGAGCTACAAATTACAGGAAATTGTAGAGAGCCATGATTGCCAATGTCCCGAAAGGATGTGGCATATAGAAAAAGAAGCCGGTGGGATAGCATTTCAATGGCTATAGCTTTCTCATTAGGTCAAACCAGTCAGGAGATATTTTATTTACTTTCATTTTTTTTATTTTACTTACTCTTCATTCTTAGTAAATAGTCATTTTAGTTCTATTTTTTCAAGCAATAGCAGTGAATGTATTTCTATAATGAAATAAAAAAAACTTTAAAATCAGATACATAGCCATTTTCTAATATATCTTTCTGGTATTCTGAGCATAAATATTGCATTCCTTGTTCCAGTGTCATTAACAAAACTGCATTGTTGTATTCAACTACTGAGGGATCATCAGTCATTCACATTTTCATTAATTTTTATCTGCTAGCTGCATACAAACAATTTCTCAGATCAGTGCTTAAAAACGGCTTTGAAGTCTTTCAGTCTTAGCAAGGACCATCCTTCTTTGAATCTTATGGACTGGTGCTACAGCTTCACAAAGAACTGTACCAATAACAGAAACCCCATCAGCTGAGGACTTTCAACAGTAGCAAAAATAAATGGATAGCATATGTAACTCAAAGAGAAAATAATGATATAATCAAGATGCTGACATTCCACACTATGCCAATCAAAAGGTTAGAAAGGAAACCACTATCAGTACTGAAAAGAGCAATAATAGTTACTGTAGTTGGAAAACCTATTTTCCCCAAAAAATCGATTTAAGAAAAATATTTTATAAATTTCACATGTAAATAGCTCTGGTTGCCAGTTATTTCTTTATATCATCATTACCAAAATTAAATATGGAGTACGGATTGATTTATTGCCAATTAAAACTAAAACAGACTTTATAGCAGTTCAATTCATCATTATAATTAATCAAAATTTGATATTTTTTTTAGGTAAAAATTTAGAACTTTTTTTTAATCTGACCAAAAATATATATAAAAAAAAAGACACTAAATTTTTTACAAATTTTAATTACATTTTAAAAATAGAATGTGAAATTACAGGTGAAAATTTATTGAATTTACATGTGAACATTTTTGAAAATCACTCAACATTATATCAGCATTATATTTCCAAAGAATTAATAGATTTTTATATTTAATCCAAGATTTTTATTATTTGAAATGTTATTAATAATAATTAATAAGAAGCAACCACTATAATAATGTTTGAAGTAATAAAATCAGCTTTATATGTAAATGTAATGTTCATTTCATGTTGCATTTTTTCAGTACAAAGAATGTGTAATTAAAGTTAATAGAATTTTTCATAAAAATTAATGTCATTGTCATATGTTTATTTTTTCGTTTTGGTCTCTGACCTTGAGGTTGTGCATCATTTTCTTTTTTATTGAAATACAGCTTAACATTTACAACTTAACTCTCTAATTGTGACTATAGATCTCTCTTGAGATGCAAGTGCATCTCAAAAAATTAGAGTATCATGGAAAAGTTTTTTTTTTCCATATTTAAATTCTAAAAGTGATGTAATGGAATAACCTGTCACCTCCATGAAAAATGGTTGTCATAAGACCCTGTGGAAAATACTGGACATGGAAGAACACTGGCGTTAGACATCTGAAACAATTGGTGCATATCCAAGGCTATGAGGATCTCCTTAGTAGGCCTAGCATAGAAATAAATACAATATGGGAGTCACTATTAAAGAAAGAAAGACAAATGGCAGTAAATCTTCAGCAGCAGTAAAAGAGAAAAATGTCAGTCATGCATGAAAGCAGTACTCATCAGCAAGCAGGTTAGGAGTTATAGCATACTGATGTAATGGAATAACCTGTCACCCCTATGAGTGACTACACTATAGGTAGTAACTACCTATAAGTATCTGTAAGTCAACAGACTACGGAGTGTAGCTGGGATCTGTTGAGTATGACTCAGACTTACACGAGAACTACCGACCTTCCAATAGTAGCACTCACTACTGGATTCACTTGCGATGACCTTGTGCATAACTGTTACCTTTATTCTTATAGTACTGGTTTTTTACAATAAACCTTTACTTATTTTATCCACCTTGTTTTTCAAGTATATATTCCTATTAGCATGGAATATGATAAAAAGTTAAATTTTATATAATCTAGATTCATTACACAAAAAGTGAAATATTTGAAGCCTCTTTTTTAATTCTGGTGCTTATAACTTACAGCTCATACAAATCAAAAAATAACAATATTAGAATATTTCATAAGATTAATGAAAACAAAGAAAAACAGATTTATAATAGAGAAATATCAGAATTCCTAAATGTTTGTCCATTTATGCATTCCATGCTTTTTGTTTGAGACTACTTTTACATAAATTACTGAGTCATTGCATTATGGTATGGAGATGATCAGCCTGTGTTGATGTATTATGGAAGCCCAAGTTACTTTGATATCTTATTAAATCTATTTGAATAATATTAGTAAATGTTGTATCATGAACAAAAGTCCAACTGTTGAACTTTTCATTTATCTCACCCTGATTCTTCTTGACAAGAAAAATCTCTCTTGACTTTCTCCTTCCCAGACAACTTTGATCTTCAAAAATTTAAATGCAATGTCAACCATTACCTACTGTCTTCTTAATTCTTGTTCCTGTACTGTTGTAAGAATCCTTCTACTCAGTTTTTCGTTGAATGTTAAAGTTTGGAGTGTCAGGATTCGATACAATTACAAAATATTGTTGCGAGGTTGCACATAATTCAGATGTTTCAGTAGAAAAGACAACATAGTTTCACCAAATAAACATTAATATAATGACAAGAATACAAGCAATTGGTGATAGATTGGAAAGTAGTCTTTTTGTTTGGGTTAATAATGTTCTGAAATAAAATATAAATCCTCTTTGTGTATGTATGCGAGAAACAATGAAATGTTTTCATGTGTGTTTGCATGAAAAAGTCAACACATGTTTGCGTGGTTCATAGTAAGGAGGATACAAGAGATAGAAATTGTTTCTTACTCTTGACGGTGTTGCTGTAGTCTGAAGCAGTCTCTTTAAAGTTTGCCAGTGCTGTCACTTTTAGTATTAGGTCATAAAAATCATAAACGAGAGTGGTGTGGACCTTGGTGACAGCTGTGAGCATTATGTTTGGGGCTGGATTTCATGTGTTTTTATACACTTTTTCATAACAAAATCGGTTCCAGAATTAAATTATTGATTTCTTCCTTATTGGCCCTAAAATGCTATGTAGTATGTCTTCTACCACGTACACACACAATATTTTGCTGGTATCTACATAAATCATGATGACTATTACAACAAGCTTTCTGCTTTGTATTCTATGATTTTATTGGTGTGTTTTAAGATGTATTTTCTTGAGTGTGATTGGTTTATAAATATTGTATTTAATATTTTAGTGAACACAACACCATTCTCTCTCCTTAATAGTGTTTTTTTTTCTCATATTCTCTAACAATCAGTAACACCTTGGGTCTTAGTAGCTTTATTGCCTTGCCTGGGGTGAAACCAAGTAGGATCACTAAAGTTAGGCAATGATCAGTGCATAGAAGGGTGGCCACTTGGGAATATCAGCTGCTGTAAACTTGGGTGTGCAGGTGGTATAAAGGATAATGACTTGTAACTGGAAATCAGAGAGCTGGATTCCAGTTGCAGTCAGGTTTGTTGCATTTACTTACACACAAATAAAGTTGGGAAAGGTATGAATCCAACACTTCTTCCCCCAGATATGGGGTAATTAGTAGGTTTTTATCAGTAAATTATTATCACCTCCCCACCAGATTCTTACAATCTAAAAATATTTTCTGGCTTTAAATAACCAACAAAAGGTTGATAAGCAATCAAAAAAAAAAAATTCAATCTTTTTCTCTGTTTCATTTACAAAATAAAGCAAAGGTATCTGGAGATAAGAGAAAAGGTTTGCTAAAAGGTAATTTTTTTTACTAATGTTCACCCAATACAAGCTTCAAGAGCCACTCAAGGTAGAGGGTTACTGAATGAGATGTGTATTATTATTTTTTTCCAGTAAGTTTCATCCTTAACAAGACCCAGTGGCCACTTGAATTAGATGATTACATTAGGAGGCAGTTTGTACAGATAGGAGAGGAAAATAAGAATGAATGTGAGGTTCACTCTGTACAAGGCTCAAGAGCCACTCGAGGTTGAGGGTTACAGAGTAAGGGGCACAGTTTAAGCAGATAGGTGGGGAAGATAATGGTTAACCCTAGACTTGAACAGGTTAAAATTGTAGTGATCAGGGAAAAATGTTCTTGAGAGTTGGTTCCACATAGCGGTGGTTTGTGAGAAGAAGCTATTCGAGTAGAACTTATTTCTCACCGATGGAATATGATGGGGGGGGGATGTGGGTGGTTTGCTACAATCTATGTGGCATGGTGGGTTCTAGCCATGACGATTTAAACTGGCAGAATCAGGGAATGTAATTCATCTGAACACTTTCCATTGAAGAAGCAACAGAGCAGCGAGAGGCTTGCCACATCCCACCTGTTAGAGATGGGTTGAAGGGTGGAAAATAATTTGTCACCTACAAGGAGTAAGAGACACTTTTGGAATATATCAAGACTGGGAAGTATGATCTAAGTAACTCCTGCCCAAATATGACAAGAGTATGAATATAAGAGTACGAAGCAAGAAGTGAGGATTTTGTGGATATTGAGGATGGGTAATGACTGACATTTAGTTTAAGGAGGCTAAGATTATAGTATTTGAGGAATTATCCTCTTAGGAGACTGTTCCATAAAGTAGTGATTCTTGGGGAAATGTCCATCTGAATGGAAATTCCTACATACCAATAGAATATGATGACATGGCAGGTATAAACTGTAAAGTTTTGAATTGGTGGAACAAAAGAATGGTAATAACCCTAACATTTTCTATGGAAACGGCAATAAAGTAGTGACAGGCTCACAACATTGTGTCTGTGGGGGAAGAGGTTGCAGAGTGGAAAAGAAAACATTCCCCAGATTGTTGTATAAATGACTTTGGACTCTCAGTCATTAGACCAGTAAACCATATGGCTTGTCAGAGCACCACATATACTGCAGCCGTAACAGCAGTGGTGTTTCCTGGGCAAGATAGCTTAAGAGATCCAACCATCTCCAGGCTGGTTTGAATTCAGAGTTTTCCTTCTCTTAAACTCATTGCCAACCAAGGCTATTGGATCTAATCTGTCCTGTGATTTACCCATGCTGGCAAGGGTTGGGGTGTGGGGATGGATTCATACCTTTCCCAAAGTCATAAGCACATCAGTGAATGTAATGAAATCGCCTGGAATTCAAACTCAGCTCTCCGATTCCTCGATCCAAGCTGCTATCCATTACTCTACCATGCTTCCATTTGGACTCTATCAAGACTGATAGTAAGCATTAGGAAACTCCAGCCCATATATAGCAGCAGTACTCCATTTCTGGTCTGATCTCTTGTAAATATAGAAAATGGCAGGTGTCAGGTACTTTCTGGTATGGCATAAGAAACTGACCATTTTTCCAGTTCCTTTGGCAATCGATCATACAGATGTGTTCCACTTGAAGTTTGGAGTGAATTGAGTTCCATTCCTATAATTTAGAATTCTGTCAGATTTTAACCAAACTATGCTATTTTTTTTTTGTATTCAAATACAGAAATGAACATTTTAATGAAAAGAATTTAAAGTGTTTCCTTTTCCAAGGGTACAAACATCAAATATAAAAACTCATCAAAGGAAAATGTCTTAGCCCAGCAAAATATCAACTGATTAAATCTATAAAGGTGTCATATGAGCCCATTGAACATGCCTGTAAGTAAATAATTTCCCAAAGAAAAGCAGATATGGGTCAGTTACAGAATTACATGTTGGAACTTTCTTTTTTTTTCTTGGAACAATATGGATGCACTGAAATATTAGATTTTCCCAGTAGCTTTTATTTCTGCAAAATGATCTTGATTGCTAAGAATAATCCTCTTGACTGTTTTTTTCTTTCATTCTTTGTACTTTTCAGGTATCTGCTTGAAATAGTCTTTTATTTTTTCATAATGTATCATTCATTCACAAACCTTCAGTCAAGCATTTCTCAAGAGCATATGGAAAATTTGATTTATTGTTAAAAAAATCAATTTTTCAAACAGACAATGCTGTTGGCCCAAAGCAGTGATAAAATTTTGCTTTCAAAATTGAAAAAAGAAGAAAATAGAGAGAAAAATGTAAAACAAACTTTGTGTTATGTCTTCATTCCATTGAATGAAGATAACACAATCATGAAATATAATGTCGCTTGGTGTCGACATAGTCTTACTGAATTCTGTAGTAAGGATATACGACTCGCTCCTGGCTAGCTCTGCTGATGATTCTCAGCATCAGTATATGCTATATAGTCATATTCTGGAGGGGTGTGTTCATCTCCACAATTGTTTGTTTTCTTAACCCATATACTTACCATTTTATTGAAAAATTTATTGTGATTTATTTAAGTAGATGGTCACGCTAGTTAGTGTCCTGGGTATGACGATAAACTACGTCCAATAGCAAGGCTTCTGATAATGTTTTTGAAAAAATAATGTTGCCAGCTATAAATGTTTTGAAAAATAATATTACCAGCAATACGTTTTTGAAAAAATAATATTACCAGCTATACATTTTTGAGAAAAAATATTAACAGAAATAGATTTTTGACAAAGCAAAAATATTACCAGGAAAAAAAAGTTGTCGGCATTAAATGACCCATTGAGGTTGATATGCCACAAAACAAAACAAACCAAACCGCTTTAGTTACATAATAATTTATTTAGATGGTCATTCAAGTTACATAATAATTTAAGTAGATGGTCACTCTAGCCACATAATAATTAATATATATTGTGTTGCTATTGGAGATATGATCTCACAACTAGTTTGTATTTAAGCCTCAGACAAAAACACAAAATTTCAACCTTAGAGTTAGATCTTCTAGTTGGTATTGATGCAAAGTATCTGTTTTCCTCATTTTATATTTTAGAAGATACTTGGTCATGGGATTCCATTCCTGTGGCAATACCTCCCTCATGGCATTAAAAAGGGTAGAATATTGACAAAAATATGACTGTGATTTCAACAACTAGGCAATTTGTGGATTGGCTGATGTCAACCCCACATTAAAAAAGACCTTATTTCACATCTTGCTACCATGGCGAGGCAGGTGAATACTCACTACAGTTTGATCTTTTCATCAACAAAAAATAGAAAGTGAAAGTTTGAGTGTCTTCTTTAGGTTAAGGGGTTGCCTATCAAACTTAATCTCTTTGTTGTAAAGCAATGTCCCACACTCCCTATTGTCTATGTGAACTGACTATATCAGTAGCTATATATAGTGAGTACAGGATATATCTGAGGGCTTGCTTTGGGAATTACTAGCCTGCCACCTGATTCCCTGTCTTTCAGTAGTGTATTCTCTTTTACAATAAACCCCTCTTTCTTTCATCTATGTTCGTGTTGCTGTTCCTTGCACTTGAGTACCACCTTTTTCTGTTTGTACCCTTTTTAAGTATACAACGTTCTTCAAATTCTTTCTAAGAACTCTTTCTTATCTTCACATACTGAGTTAATCAATTTTATAAAAAAGATATTGACTAAAGAACACGAAAATGTTGTTTTACATTTAATTGTGATTTTTAAATATTGACCATATGAACAGAAATATTACCTTTCATTGAAATATTTTTTGTTCACTTTATTTATTAAAGAATGCAAAAATATCTTCTATATTTTCAAAAAAAAATCTTCTATATTTCCATATTTGAGCAATTCACAAAGAGAACCATTACTTTTTCAACTTAAAAATTTCATTGAAATATTTTGTCCACTATTTTCTCTTGTCATTTAAGATACTGTGCAGTACTAAAACAAAAATTGAATTTTGCTTAATATCTGCTTTTGTATTTGCTTTTAATGTTTCTCTTGCTTCTTACTCTTGCCACCATTGCTCATTAGAAACATATTTGTTGAATTAATACATTCTGCTATTAAATTCCTAGTCTTCTCATCTTAAATACAAGATATTTTTTAGTTGAAGTCAGAATAAAATAGTTTTTGTTCAGTAAGTGTTAAATAGATATATTTGTTGTGGATCAACACAAAACAAAGAAAAAGGCAAGAGAGGCTTCTAAATGTGAAAATATAAAATATTTTTATTTTTGTGCTTTTACAAGTAAATTTTTCTCAGCATGTATGAGTGTTAAAGTTCCTTGTTCGTAGTTATCTGCTAAGATGAAAAGAAATGTGATTTCTTTTCATGTGAATGTCATGTAGCTTGACGAGGAAGAGTGTAAGTATCACATAGTTTAGTGAGGAAGATGGGTGAATGAGTAAGGGAATCTTTTTTAAGTCATTCATCATGAACTGTTGCCATCTGCTGTTGTTTTTTACTGGCTTGTCTGGTCTATAAAATTTGTTTAAATAGTCTTTAAAGGGATAATGAAGTATGTTTTTTTTATTGTTGGCAGGAATGTGACCCTTTGGTTGAAAAATGTTAAATATTTATTTACAAAGGATTAATTTATTAACCGGAAGGATGTGTGTATCCTCCAACTTCATTTCTTTTTGCCGTTTGATGATTGACTGTCTTGGTATTTATTTTCATCTTTCTTCCACATATCAACCACTGTGACTTTAACACAATCATAAGTTGTTTAAATGCATGTACCCAACTAACCCTGCCCATAGGAAAAATCCTCATAGAAAACTCAGAGATAATAAGAACATTTAAGTGTGAAAAAATGTCTAAAAATATAAGCGCTTAATAGCATCCCATAACAATGAGTCCAGAATTTCTTGACAATGTTCAAAAACTAAGCAAAGAGCTCCACTAAGAAAAAATTACTGCTACAAAAATACCGCTTCCCCAAAACAGTATAAAAAACAAAACAAAAATATATTAATAATCATTGTTTACACATGAATTAACTTCCCTGCTTGAAAATGACTAAAGTATTATCCAGAAGCATTCAGGAATCATGTTCACCCCATGCAAGGCAGTCAAGCCACTAAGACACAAAGGATTACTGGGTGTGAAAGAATTAGAAACAGAAACATTACTAAAGAGAGAGAACAAAAAGTGTAATCAGGTGGATAGTAGATAGTGACTGACATTACATTTAAATTATTGAAGATTAAAGTTGGCTGGAAAGCATGGAGTTGGAAGTGAGTTCCACAAGCAAGAAGTGTGAGAAAAGCTAAAAAGAATAACTTTTGGGAACTCACGAGAAATTAGATAAAAATCACACAATAAAAACATTCTTTGCTTGCTAGATTTAATGAAACATGCATAAAAGAAGGATTATCACCGAAATATGCAATATAAGGCATGTGCAAAAGAAGTCTGTATTTTTTGTTTTTAATTAAAAATGGGTTCTTATTGTTTATTCAGCATCTAATTTTTTTAAAATGATTTCTTGGAACTTTTGCATCTATCTTAAAGATTTTGGTCTAATCTTACCATAGACTGCAAAGCTGAAAACTATGTCGATTGCTTCTAATTGGAATTCCTGGTTTGAGGGTCTTTGGCAACTGGTGATTGTGTGTTCCAAGTTAACTTCCTATTTCTTTAGCTCATATCAATCCCCCTTCATATTTGATTGAAAGCCATGCCATTATTTCTCCAACCAGCACTTTTTTCCTCTTCTTGTCTACTTCTTTCCTCCTCCAACTACTCTCTTTTACTATCTTCCTCCAACCACTACACATTTTCTTTAAGAAGGCAAGCAAATATGTTTCTTTTGGCTTTTAACTATTTCAGCTTTTTTTTTCTCACAGCCATTTTTATCATTCGTTTTTTTCTGTATTTTTTTATCTTTCCTGACTCATTTTTCATTTGCTTCCAAATATATTAATACTTTTTTTTTTAATTTCATCCTTTTTTTAAAAAAATCATTTTAATTTTATTCTTTTTTCTTCAATTCATTCTCTTTTCATCCATATTCTTCTTTGGTTTTCTTTCTTTTATTTTTTACGTAGTTCAGATTATCCTTTCTTTTTTTATCCCGTTTCTTTCATTGTTATAGAGCATGATAGATAACACAAGAACCTTCTTGCCAACTCATTTTAAGGTGTCTCTCGTCAAATTTCAGATTTCTCGTCAAATATATAGAAATGTGACAATATGGCAAATATTTGGAACAAATTCTTGAAAATAATAAAGTAAAATGTATTGATATTTTAAAAATATGAAGAAATATAGATTTTTAAAATTTCAGGTCAATATTATAGTATGCGATCATTAGCTGTATTCAAATTTATCAGCTTTTTAAAAAAAAATCTTTTATACATGTAAAATCATAGCATCATTATTCAGGTATCAAAATATTATACCTTTCATCTAAGTATGACTTTATTCTACATGTCCGGTAAATTGTGTATTCCATCATAAAAAGTGATTTCGTTTATTTTTTTCAATATCTTCAAGATTTTTTGGAACTACTGACCAAACAAGGAATGTTGAATTGAGCAAAACAAGTTATTGTCTGAAGGTGATATGCTGGGAAAATATGGCTCTTATTTGAAGATCTTCCTTTATCATTTCACTGATTGTTTGTTGTATTATATTTGCAATGTATCATGTCATGCATCGAAATCACCAATTGTTTTGCTCATCCAGCATGTCACATTGGTAGCAGGCTCACAAAACTGCAAGAACTCTTCAAAAAGGTAATAAAAGAAAGCAAGAAGAAAGGACTAACCACCAAATGTCAGAAGACAAAATATATAATCATTAGCAAGAGGGATTGCACAAACTGTGAATGAAAATTGGAAATATTAAAATCAAAGAAGTACAGAAATTTAACTATCTGGGATATATATATATATAATAATATATTGATTGATTGTTTTTTACATCTTATCAACCTTTTGTAGGTTATTTAAAGCCAGAAAAGATTTGTAGATATGATTTTTACTAATACAAATCATACTAATTAACCCATACGTGGGGAAAGAAAAAGTTAATTCATACCTTTCCTGAGGGCATTTGTACCTAAGTGTATATAATGAACCAAACTGGAACTCAGCTTGTCAATTTCCACTTCTCACTTGTTATCCAATACATTACCGACAAATCCAAGCTTACAGCACCTAATATCCCACAGTGGTCATCAATCTAGGTACTGACCAGGCGCAATATTGTTTAACTTTGGTGATCATAAAAGAAATAAATACAATATGGGAGTCACTATTAAAGAAAGAAAGACAAATGGCAGTCAATCTTCAGCAGCAGCAAAAGAGAAAAATGTCAGTCATGCATGAAAGCAGCACTCATCAGCAGGCCGTTTAGGTGTTATAGCATACTGATGGAATCACCTGTCACCCCTATGAGTGACTACACTATAGGTAGTAACTACCTATAAGTAGTGGTAAGTCAACAGATTACAGAGTCTAGCTGGGATCTGTTGAATATGACTCAGACTTAGGTGAGAACTACCAACCTTCCAATAGTAGCACTCACTTCTGTATTGACTTGCGACGAACTTGTGCATACATTGTACTGGTTTTTACAATAAACCTTTACTTATTTATCCACAGTGTTTGTCAAGTATATATTCCTATTAGTACGGAATATAACACATACCTATGAACGATAATAGGTATGTCCCCATTCACATAAATACAGTAGTAAAAACTATATGTTGGTCCGCAGTTGGAGATTCATTGTGGAATTCACTTCTAGCAGTTGACAACTTCTTCTACGTGCCACTGGCGAATCTTATATATGTTGTTCTTGTCCTAAGTATTATCATTCGTTACCAACCTTCATGCGAATATTCTATTCAGTAACCTTCCTTAGGTTACAACATTAGGTTTAAGGCTCCAAGTTCTTTACAAATAATTGTCCTAGGAGACAATAGCCTAATGGTTTAAAGCATTGGTTTGTGAATTTTGGGACATAGTAATTGTGAGTTCAATCCCTGAGCTAGGCAGGGTGTCCTTGAATCTAACATAGACTTAATTAAACCTGAGGATTATTTAGCTTTCATAGAACAAAGAATCCTTGGTCTTAGGATTGAATAAGGGAATCTACAATTTGGTGCTAAATATAATAGATACACATTTATTCTTTATCTCTAGAATGGAGTGAGCAGTTATCTAGAATAAGAATAATTCTGTTGTTTTTCTACAGTGGGCACATATTTTTTCCCAGATGAAAATAGGTGCTGGAAAAATTGATGAACTACTTTTTTTTTAATCATTTCATAACAAGCAAGGAAATAAAATCCAAAGAGTTAATGGAAATGAAAAAAAGAAACTGAGATGTCTTTAGAGGAAAGAACCAGAAACCCAATCCTAAACAGGAACCAAGGGATAAAACTCCACTCCTGTTCAAAAGACAGGGAAGAAATGTGAACCGGATGATAGGTGAATACCCAGGAAAATTGATGAAAGGGGCCTTGTTTCATCAAGATAATGCCCCAGCACACAAATCCTTGGTTTCAGTGGCTTCTGTGCATGACTGTGGCTTTGAACTGGTTGATCACCCTCTCTATTTTACTGATTTAGCCCCATCTGACTATCATCTGTTCCCCAACATGAAAAAATACTTGACTAGGAACCAGTATTACAGTGATGATGATGATGATGTCAAATCTGGTGTTGATGACTTTTTTACCAACAGGATGAAATGTTCTTCACTAATAGGATGCAGCACTGCAACACTGATGGAAAAAGTGTGTGGACCGCAATGGGGACTATGTTGAAAAATAAACCTGATTTAGTCATTTTCCATGAGAGTATCTTGGTCAGCCTATGAGCTTTTCAGTCTACTCTCATATTCTTACACACCAATTAAGCTCTAGGATGGGCAGAGATGTTTTCCAGAATAAGAAAGATTATGTAGTCTTCTGTGCAGTGGATTTCATATGCAAGAAGTCAGATTTGAACACTGAGCTGACTTACATATTTATTGTACATTTTTAAGAAAAACATAAAAGGTATTTAAAAAAACAAACTAATTTTTCAGTCATAGTGACTGTAACAATCACAAAATACATAAGCTTACTCAGTAGCATCTTACTTTCAACTGGGTCACCCTACAGCTGATTGGTTGTTCATGTGCTTTAAGATCTCTTTAGATTAATTACTAAGTTTTATCAAAGACCAATAACTGGTTCTCAAGATGTTCAAAATGGTTACCTACTTCCTTGGCATAACTCTAAGACTAAAAATTGATTTTAAGGTTTCCTTGAAAGTATCTTTTGGTAATTGCTTCTTACAAAATATAACAACACATGCATGAAAACTTCAAAATAATTCATCAAATATTTCAGTGATTGCATCTTTTCTAATAATTAATAATAATCAGTAATTAAATAATGGGCTAAATCAGTTATTAATTAAAAAATGTGCCAATGCTTGAATATTAATAGGAATTTGCATTTGAATAAAGTGGATCACTGTAATTGCACAGATTTCAACTTCTTTTATCACATTAGGATAGTAATGTGGAAGATAAGGATTCTTCTTTTTCTACATGCTGTGTCCCTTCGGGATGTTGACGACCATGGCTCTCCACAAATTCCTCTCTTTGTAGCTCTTAGTAGGATTTTTCTTTTTGCTATCTCTCCTAATCCAGATTTCTACCAACCATTTACACAAGCTGCTTTCTCTGCTTCTCTTGCCTTTTTTTTAAGCAAGGCAATAAAGCCACTAGGATGCAAAGGATTACTGAGGGTTAGAGTGCATGAGAAAAAGACTACTATTAAGGAGAGAGGACATTAAAAGAACAAGATTTAAGAAAACAGAAGATAACAATTGACATTGCATTTAAACTTTTGAAAATCAAAGCTGACGAGGAAGCAAGAAGCCAAAAGCGAGTTCTACAAGTGAGAAGTGTGATGAAAGAAACTGTTAACATAGGATTTACGGTTATAACTAGTCATTTCAATTGTAAAATAATGAGACCTTGATGCCAATCTAGTACTGCACTTCAATTGATAAAGACAAGATACCATAGAGGAAAGTTCATCAGAACAATTACCCTGAAAATATTTATAGGAAAACACAGGTAAGCTACATTACAGCGGTGGGAAAAGGACTGAAGCTGAGATGTCAGGAACAGTAACATTACAGATTCTTCTTTGGATTTTATAAAAAAATTCAAAATATATAGCAGGAACACCAGATCAGATGTGGCAACAATATTTAAGGCAGTAGACTTATAAATATATAAAAAGATTCCGGCCTGAAAAATTGTCTAACACAATATAGTAAACCAACTTTTTTAGCTGCAAACTTAGCATTTAATTCTAATATACTCTTTCTACTTTATGTCAGCTGAAAACATTAGCCCAAGATGGTAGAATGAGTTACTATCCTGGCAGTTAGCATCAGCCATGCTGATAGGAGAGAATATGGAAAGAATATGGTCTTGTAGGTCTTAAAGTCTCTTTTCTTCATTATGTGACTAAAAACTTTCAGCAGTTTCTTTGAAGTTCTTATTCTCGTTAAAACTTCCTTTTTTCTCACATACTTTGTCAATGATATTCTCAACATTCATTAGTGTAATCACATCTCTGTTTCTTTTCTTCATCTGTAATGAAATTGTTCAACATTCACTGTCATGAAGGAGACATTATATTACAATCAAGCATCTTATGTTTTTTAGTTTTTTTTCTATGTACATTTTTTTTGATTCATTAATACCTGGTTTAATTTCTGAAAAATATTTTTTATGTTACTCCTGTGCACCTTCAGATTCTGTGTCGCATTTTCTATCATCTGTTAGTCTACTACTCACATAGCTAATTGACACACCTGCTTGAGCATCTGTCTATATTTCTGAGATGAGGTACTAGGTACACTATTTACATTATTTGGACTATTGTCCTCATCTTTGTCGCCATATTTATTACAACGTTTCAGCCGTTGTACACTCTGGCCTTTTGCAGATGGTTGGAATGTTGAACTGAACCCTTTATTTTGCTCACTGGGGTAGACTGTTCTGGTTCTACATCCCATGTTTAATTGATGTCAGTTATCATTTATCTCCTGTTAATTCCCCTCTCCAACTGGGTACTTGAACTCACACTCTTTGGGTCCTGTCACTGGATCTAACCAACGCCTTTATCCACTGTGCCATGTGTCCTTGAGGAAATCTGTGTATGAATTTCTGGGTATGGCTTGTGGAACTGGAACATTCTACCCCATTGAGTGAAATAAAGGGTTCAGTTCAACATTCCACCCACCTGAAGAGGGCTGGAGCGTACAACGGCCGAAATGTTGTAATAAATATGGTAACGAAGATGAGGACAATAGTCCGAATAATGTAAATAGTGTACAACTGCTTGACTTTTATACCCTTATATGTAGCTCTGACATTGAATTGTCCATTTTGCTGATAACCTTCCATTTCATCTTTTTAAACATAATGGTTTGTCATTTCTTCTAGCTTTATTAATAGCTAATATATTTTTCAGTTTTCTTTATGAATCTGCCATCAACATGGTATCAGGTTTTTTTCATCTGTTATACAACTACCCAAATAGGTAACTTCTACAACTGCTTGACTTTTACATCCCTGATATATTTTTAATCTGTCATTTTTATTAATGTGTTTTCTTTACTAAGATTTATTGAATTTGCAAGCCAATAAACATAATACACACGATTTAATAAATGGAAATGAGGCACCTATTTCAAATTTGAAGTGACCACGATAGTAAAATAAATCCATTAATTATTTAGAAATTATTTTGGTTATGTTTTCAAATATGTATCAGAGCAGATATGTGCTCTTGAGAAGAATAACTGGAGGGAAGAGAATGCACCTTCCTTAAAAAAAGAAAATGGAGTCTTGCTTACTGTGAGGTTCTTCATGGTCAAGTGGTAAATTACACCAGATCAATGCAGCTTTCTGTAAAAAGAAGGAATCTATTTTGATCCCTGCCAGAGAATACATTTTCTCTAATAAGATTTCTTGAAAGCACTGACCAATAGACATAATACAGATTGTTTAATAAATAAAAATGTGGCATCTATTTCAAGTATGAAGTATCAACTATAATAGTTTTTGAAATAATAAAAACATCTCTGATATGAATTGCTTATTTTGTTGATTACCTTACATTTCATCTTTTTCATTTTTTTTTTCTGAATCTGCCATCAACATAGTGTTGTGTGCATGGCATATGCTGTTAGTGTCATCACCACCAATGGTAAATCTTTTGGTAGAACTTCTGGTTTTCTGAATCCCATTTTGCTATACAAATTAAATAAATCAAGTGAGAAAATGCATCATTGTCATTCTCCTCTTTCTTTTTTTTATACTCACTTACATTGTGCTCTACATGCAAGATGTTTGTTTCTAATGAGAATTATGGATTATTTAAATATCCTTTCTATGTAGATCAAGCTCTACTAATATTTCAATAAGTTCTTTGTATCATACTTTACCAAATGCCTTTGTGTAATCTAAGAATATAGATCTTTCTACATTTCTACTGTTTACTCTGATAAAATTCTCATGAAAATTGTATATCTTGTTCCAGTATCTTGAACAAATCTGCATTCTTCTTTCCTTGTTTGTGATGTAATTTTACTATGAGCTCTATGTGTTAGAAGCCTAATGATTAATTTTTATGCAGTTGATCAAGTGGATTGTTTGATGGTGTTTGCATTCATATGCACTTCAAAAAACAAATATGATTATCTCCCTTGTTTTTTTTCTCCTTTTTCTGGGATCTGCAACCGGAGCATTCAGATTTGTATGACAATGCCATTGGCACTCTTTTGTTTCTCATTGCATTTTTTATTTACTTTATTTAAAAGCGATTTTTTAAAGAATAAGTTATTGTTGTTGTTTTCTGAATGACTATATCTCTTCTACACATCCATGCATACAGACACAATGATGGAGTTATATGGCTGATTTAGAAGCGGTCTATAGACTGCATATACATGTCACTTTTCTCAAAAACAACAAATGCAGAAATTAACTCATAAATAAAATATTCTATTATCCTGTCAGATTTGTAGGATGATGTACAATAAAACATCCTTTTATTTCTTGTACATTCATACAATGAAACATTTTATACTTCCTATATATTGAAGGAATGATAAACAATAAAACATGCTTTTATTTCTTGTACATTCATACAATGAAACATTTTATACTTCCTATATATTGAAGGAATGATAAACAATAAAACATCCTTGTATTTCTTGTACATTCATACAATGAAACATTTTATACTTCCTATATATTGAAGGAATGATAAACAATAAAACATCCTTTTATTTCTTGTACTTTCATACAATGAAACATTTTATACTTCCTATATATTGAAGGAATGATAAACAATAAAACATCCTTGTATTTCTTGTACATTCATACAATGAAACATTTTATATTTCCTATATATTGAAGGAATGATAAACAATAAAACATCCTTTTATTTCTTGTACATTCATACAATGAAACATTTTATACTTCCTATATATTGAAGGAATGATAAACAATAAAACATCCTTGTATTTCTTGTACATTCATACAATGAAACATTTTATACTTCCTATATATTGAAGGAATGATAAACAATAAAACATCCTTGTATTTCTTGTACATTCATACAATGAAACATTTTATACTTCCTATATATTGAAGGAATGATAAACAATAAAACATCCTTGTATTTCTTGTACATTCATACAATGAAACATTTTATATTTCCTATATATTGAAGGAATGATAAACAATAAAACATCCTTTTATTTCTTGTACATTCATACAATGAAACATTTTATACTTCCTATATATTGAAGGAATGATAAACAATAAAACATCCTTGTATTTCTTGTACATTCATACAATGAAACATTTTATACTTCCTATATATTGAAGGAATGATAAACAATAAAACATCCTTGTATTTCTTGTACATTCATACAATGAAACATTTTATATTTCCTATATATTGAAGGAATGATAAACAATAAAACATCCTTTTATTTCTTGTACATTCATACAATGAAACATTTTATACTTCCTATATATTGAAGGAATGATAAACAATAAAACATCCTTGTATTTCTTGTACATTCATACAATGAAACATTTTATATTTCCTATATATTGAAGGAATGATAAACAATAAAACATCCTTTTATTTCTTGTACATTCATACAATGAAACATTTTATACTTCCTATATATTGAAGGAATGATAAACAATAAAACATCCTTGTATTTCTTGTACATTCATACAATGAAACATTTTATACTTCCTATATATTGAAGGAATGATAAACAATAAAACATCCTTTTATTTCTTGTACATTCATACAATGAAACATTTTATACTTCCTATATATTGAAGGAATGATAAACAATAAAACATCCTTATATTTCTTGTACATTCATACAATGAAACATTTTATACTTCCTATATATTGAAGGAATGATAAACAATAAAACATCCTTTTATTTCTTGTACATTCATACAATGAAACATTTTATACTTCCTATATATTGAAGGAATGATAAACAATAAAACATCCTTATATTTCTTGTACATTCATACAATGAAACATTTTATACTTCCTATATATTGAAGGAATGATAAACAATAAAACATCCTTGTATTTCTTGTACATTCATACAATGAAACATTTTATATTTCCTATATATTGAAGGAATGATAAACAATAAAACATCCTTTTATTTCTTGTACATTCATACAATGAAACATTTTATACTTCCTATATATTGAAGGAATGATAAACAATAAAACATCCTTGTATTTCTTGTACATTCATACAATGAAACATTTTATACTTCCTATATATTGAAGGAATGATAAACAATAAAACATCCTTTTATTTCTTGTACATTCATACAATGAAACATTTTATACTTCCTATATATTGAAGGAATGATAAACAATAAAACATCCTTATATTTCTTGTACATTCATACAATGAAACATTTTATACTTCCTATATATTGAAGGAATGATAAACAATAAAACATCCTTTTATTTCTTGTACATTCATACAATGAAACATTTTATACTTCCTATATATTGAAGGAATGATAAACAATAAAACATCCTTGTATTTCTTGTACATTCATACAATGAAACATTTTATATTTCCTATATATTGAAGGAATGATAAACAATAAAACATCCTTTTATTTCTTGTACATTCATACAATGAAACATTTTATACTTCCTATATATTGAAGGAATGATAAACAATAAAACATCCTTGTATTTCTTGTACATTCATACAATGAAACATTTTATACTTCCTATATATTGAAGGAATGATAAACAATAAAACATCCTTTTATTTCTTGTACATTCATACAATGAAACATTTTATACTTCCTATATATTGAAGGAATGATAAACAATAAAACATCCTTTTATTTCTTGTACATTCATACAATGAAACATTTTATACTTCCTATATATTGAAGGAATGATAAACAATAAAACATCCTTTTATTTCTTGTACATTCATACAATGAAACATTTTATACTTCCTATATATTGAAGGAATGATAAACAATAAAACATCCTTATATTTCTTGTACATTCATACAATGAAACATTTTATACTTCCTATATATTGAAGGAATGATAAACAATAAAACATCCTTGTATTTCTTGTACATTCATACAATGAAACATTTTATATTTCCTATATATTGAAGGAATGATAAACAATAAAACATCCTTGTATTTCTTGTACATTCATACAATGAAACATTTTATATTTCCTATATATTGAAGGAATGATAAACAATAAAACATCCTTTTATTTCTTGTACATTCATACAATGAAACATTTTATACTTCCTATATATTGAAGGAATGATAAACAATAAAACATCCTTTTATTTCTTGTACATTCATACAATGAAACATTTTATACTTCCTATATATTGAAGGAATGATAAACAATAAAACATCCTTTTATTTCTTGTACATTCATACAATGAAACATTTTATACTTCCTATATATTGAAGGAATGATAAACAATAAAACATCCTTATATTTCTTGTACATTCATACAATGAAACATTTTATACTTCCTATATATTGAAGGAATGATAAACAATAAAACATCCTTGTATTTCTTGTACATTCATACAATGAAACATTTTATACTTCCTATATATTGAAGGAATGATAAACAATAAAACATCCTTGTATTTCTTGTACATTCATACAATGAAACATTTTATACTTCCTATATATTGAAGGAATGATAAACAATAAAACATCCTTTTATTTCTTGTACATTCATACAATGAAACATTTTATACTTCCTATATATTGAAGGAATGATAAACAATAAAACATCCTTTTATTTCTTGTACATTCATACAATGAAACATTTTATACTTCCTATATATTGAAGGAATGATAAACAATAAAACATCCTTATATTTCTTGTACATTCATACAATGAAACATTTTATACTTCCTATATATTGAAGGAATGATAAACAATAAAACATCCTTATATTTCTTGTACATTCATACAATGAAACATTTTATACTTCCTATATATTGAAGGAATGATAAACAATAAAACATCCTTGTATTTCTTGTACATTCATACAATGAAACATTTTATACTTCCTATATATTGAAGGAATGATAAACAATGAAATATCCTCTATTTATCACATATTTATGGAAAGATATATATTAAAAATACTGTATTTCTCAGAAGTTACTGAGGAAAATTCATGACAAAGTGGAAAGAGTTTTCATATGATGAGTTTTGTACTTTAGGACTTCATTGGATTAAAGTGATGTTTACGTTGATGTAACTGCTAATTCACACAAAGGTGAGTGGATGATGAAATTTTAATCTTTTAAATGTTTCTGGAATGATATACATCAAGTAATGCTCTATTAAATGGGTAGAGTATTGCAAGACAGGAGGGTTTCTTTGGTAACAAAGAAAAGAATACTGAGCCATTACATGACATCTGTCCTTCTTTACGGCAGCGAATGTTGAATGATTTCCTCAAAAATGAAGAGACTAGATGACAGAGATGTGGATCTACAGTCAGTCATTTATGTGCCATGTGTGATACATGCTTAGGCAATCATGTATCTTTCAATACATGACTAACGAGGCAGATTTTTTCCCACAGTAGGTTGCCATTTCTTTCTGCGGTAGACCAGTTGCCATCCAAGGCTATAGAACCTAGTCTGTCCTGCTATTTACCCAGAGCTGAAAGGATAAGAAGAGGACTAATACATTTCCCAAGGGTATTAGCATGTTAGTGAATGTAATGGATTCGACTGGAAGTCAAACTTGGCTCGCTGATTCCTTAATCCGAGCTGCTATCCATTGTGGACTGAGTGTGTGAGCAACAATGAGGTCTTAAAGAAGTTGCAAACAAGGAGGAGGCTTAATACTTAACATCAGGAAAAATCAGCTGGATTTTCTGGGACACATAATGAGGAAGGAGGGCCTGGAGAATCTGATACTCTTAGGTCAACTTGAGGGAAAGAGAGACAAGGGAAAACAATGCGTCACATACCTGACGGGCTTAAGCAAGTGGATGTGAGAACGTGGTCTGGGGGAGGAAGCAGAGGGAAGGAATTTGTTGAGAGCTGCAAGGGATAGGAGAGGTGGAGAGCCATGATCACCTACATCCTTGAAAGCACATGGCACATAAAAGGAAAGAAATCCTGTATTTCTTATTTATCATAGAATGATATATTTCTTATGTATTTATGGAATGAGAGATGTAAAGAGGAGTACATGGCCAAGTGGTTAGAACCGTTTCTTTCCAACCATAAGACTCAGGTTCAAATCTCACCATGGTTGATTTGTCAGAAAGGTGACTTCTTGATGTTATCAGTCTGGAGGAGATGATCCCAGTGAGCGACACCTTTGGAAAATGTCTGAAGACCATACCATGAGTTGACCCAAGCCTTGTGAATGAAATTGAGTAGAAAGAACTATTTGTGAGTCATTGATGGTTGAGCTAGCATGAAATCACTTGTCATCGTGACCGAGAGTTTCAGCATTCTGGCCAGATAATGCACTCTCTCCCTTTTCTAAAACTGTAACTAATATCTGCTCAGCAATGTTGCAGTATAAAACACAGATGGGCTATGGGTGTTGAATGAACACGAATATGCCTGAGCAGCCGTCTGCAATAGGGATTTTGACTAGCTGCCCTATCAGACAGGCATACTGGGTGACAAGGGGACAGATATTACAGAAATTAAGGAGATCCTCTATTTTTTACATGTTTATGGAATGATAGATATTGAGATCTCCCCTAGTTTTTACCCATTTTTGGAATTATATATTTTCAGGCGTCCTACATTTTTTTTGTACATTCATAGAATAAGATGCAGTAAAAGATCAAGCTTACTGCCACATCATGTTGAAACACTGGTTCTTGTCTAATCACCAAAGTTAAGAAATGTCAAGCCTGGTCACTACCAAGATGGGTGACCACTTGGAAATGCTAGGTGCTGTAGGCTTGAATGTGAATTCACAAAGCAAAGCATAGTTTTGGCAGAAGGCCAAAAGTAAGGAGCACCTAGTGAGGATCAAACTCACTACTCAGTTGTAATTGATCTAGCAAAAGAAACTTGCTAACCATTACACCATACTGAAGTGCTCAGCTTAGATGTGTGGGTGGTGTAATGGATAATGGCTCTGAATTGTTAATCAGAGAGCTGAGTTCCAATTCCAATTGGGTTCATTATATTCCCTTTGGGAAAGGTATGAATCCATCCATTCTACCACCAGCTATAGATTAATTAGAAAGATTTGTATCACTAAACCATTAAGATCTCAAAAAACAATTCTTACTATCTAAAAATATTTTCTGGCTTTAAATAACTTGGAAAGGGTTGATAAAACAAAATAAAATGAATAAATCAATCAAAACAGTAAAATATCTCCTATTTTTCACACTTATCGAAACGGGGTTATACTGGGAGTGAAAAAGAATAAAATCTTTTTAGAAAGAACTGGAAAACCAGTCCTAAACAGGAAAAAAGGGATAAACCTCTATTCCTGTTCAAAAAACTGAGGAGGAGTGTAAACTGGACAATAGGCAACTAATATCTACGTGGAACTAGAACAGTCTACTCCAGTGAGTAAAATAAAGGGATCATTTCGACATTCCAACCACCTGAAGAAGGCCGGAGCATGCAATGGCCAAAACGTTGTAATAAATATGGCAACAAAGATGAGGACAATAGTCTGAATAATGTAAATAATGTACATAATACCTCATCTCAGAAATATAGACAGATATCTACTCCTATTTGTATATTTATGAATAAAATACAACAAACTCACTCTGCCATTAATAATGTAAATTAATGTCTTTTGGTGAAAAAATAAAATGAAAATATATAGAAAATGGTTGAATTTCTTATCCAAACTTATTAAAAAGCCATCTAAAAGCATCATACGAAATGGACATTTTTCATGCTACCTCGGGTAGAAATTTTTCTTCAAAAATTCAGGGTTTTTTTTAAGCTTCTTTTTTGGATTTAGCTGCAATAAATATTTGCTGCTTCTTGCTTTTGCCATTCAGTGAAATAAAATTTTCCACTGTTGATTTCAGTTGTGTGTCACTGCAGGGATGGACGTTTTCATGTCTGCAGTATTTTTTCCTTTAAGATAAAGATCAATATAACTCTGACAATTGCATAATCATTCAAAGAGAACCAATTCCTCAAAGACTTCATAATTATGTTTCTAGATATTGATATATGTACTTACACACACACACACACACACACACACACAGAGAAAATGATAGAATTTGTGAAATGGTATTCTTTGCTAATGAGTCCTTATTATATATTGCACTATCTCTGGGCAAAATATTTAATTGCAGGAAAAGTTCTTTGACAATAGAAGTCTCTTCTCTTGCATTCAATTCATAGTAAATACTTCATTGTTCAGCTGAAACAAGAAAAAAAAATCTAATACAAATTTTCTCTGCATCTTTTTTTTCATTTTATATAACTGACATCATCTGTGCTTTCTAGATTTTGTTTATTTGCTGTCTGTCATTTTTGATAATTTTACTTTCCTTTCCTTCTCTTTATATTTGTATCGGAGTGAGCCTCAAGTTTTGTCCTGTAACCATTATATTGCTCATGGGTTTTTACTAAATGAGTATTTTTCTTTTTCTTCTCATGCCTTTCTCAATAACAGATTTCAGAATAGTTTCTCTAATAATCTAGACCCAGTTTTCTACAAATGAGCAATAATTCTTTTTATACTCTACACATACTTCCACAATTTGGCTATTGGAATAAAAATAAAATTTCTTAAATGTTGTATGATAAAGCTTTCTACATAATTTTCTTTTTCCTGCATGAATTCTTTTGATCATTTTAATTATTTATAAAATTTTTATTCATTTGTTTCTTTTATTTTATTCATTTTTTTTATTCATTCATTCTAATTACATTTCTTGTTTTCTTTTCTTTCCTCTGATAGAATTTTTTTTGTTAAGTTTATTGATTATAATTTTTAAAGACCTATAGGGATAGTGAAAGATGCCTTCCAAAAGCTATGGAAAGAATTAACAAACAGGAAAATTTCATTAGAAACAAGAAAAGAATAATGAACTATTATGTAATATCAGTCCTCCTGTATAGCAGTGAAATTCTCCTCACATATGAAAAAGAGACTATATGTAACAGAAATTGATTCTACAGAAGGATGCTGAGAATATGATAGATGACCATGACAATGACAAAGTTTTAGAGAAGATGAAAGCAGAAAGGACCCTTATACTTTGCATCAGAAACAGAGAATTGAAATTTCTAGGGCACATAATGAGGAAGGATGGCTTAGAAAATTTGACACTCACAGGATATATTGAAGGCAAGAGGGACAGAGGAAAGCTGCACATAACTTACCTGATGAGATAACAAATTAGGAGAGATAACAAAAAGAAAAATATTGCTAAAACCTGCAAAAGATAAAGAGAGATGTGGCATGCCATAATTGTCTTGAAGGAAAGATGTGGAGAGCCATGACTGTCAACATTCTGAAGATGAAGTTACATATGAATGTAGATTAAAAAAATGTCTATATATATATATATATATATATATATATATATATATATATATATATATATATATATATAATGAATTACATGTAAAGTGCTGGTGTTATTGAAACAGTGATTGATGTTATATAAAAGTGCTATAAATTGTATATATATATATATATATATATATATATATATAGTTTTAAGGTGTGCTATATTTATGGAATAAAGTGCTCAATATCAGAGGTAGAGCATATGTAAATATAAAAGTGAACATTGAAGTCAACAGTCAGAGGTGACAGGCTGTTTCATGCTGGACGCATTCGTCAAGCTGCCTGACGATTGTGTCCAGCATGAAACATTCTGTCATCTCTGAGTGTTGGCTTCAATGTTCACTTTTATATATATATATATATATATATAGTAATTGTCTATATTTTTGGGATGAGAGGTTTTCACTATGGATTTCGTTAATCGGACTGACTTCCTCATCTTGGTTGCTTTCCTCACAACGTTTCGGCCGTCTGATCCTCCGGCCTTCTTCAGGTGCATCTCGAAGAAGGCCGGAGGATCAGACGGCCGAAACGTTGTGAGGAAAGCAACCAAGATGAGGAAGTCAGTCCGATTAACGAAATCCATAATATATATATATATATATATATAGGTATGGCAAATAATTCACTGAAATAAGAGCATAGTATGATGAAAAAGGCCTCAAACTTGATAAAAACAAAGTTTTATCATTTATTGACAAAATGTTTGTTATTATTAAGAGGAAAGACCAAAGTATTTTTTTATTATTTTATCAAATTTTTGAATCCTTTCTAGCATGTTCAAAATTTTTTTTTCAGTAACATTGACAAAGTCACTCATTTTTGTGAAATTTCTTGTTTTTCTTGTGTCAGTGGGGCCAGCAGAGATTAGTATTAGGAAGTTTTGTGTTTTTTTCCCAGTAAAAAGCACATTAACTTGGAAATTCTTACAAAAATCAAGTATTTTTTGAATTTTAAGAAAAGTTTCAGGACTTATTCACAAATGAATTAAATTACTGTAGAAATTCTTATTTTTAGAGAATCTTGGAAGAAATTTTTTTTTTGTTACATCTGTTACCCCCCTCCTTAATTAATAAAATTTCAGAAATTAAAAATTAAATTGTGTCCACCTTCATATTTATAGTTAAAGAATGACTTCTTTGAGAAAATAAAAATCTGCTCTTAATTGTAAAATAAAAAATGCAATAAAACTGAAACATTATTTAATTAGTAAAACCTTTAATTACTTTTATGAATAAGATATATTATGGACACTATTGTCTTAAATTTTTTTTTTTCAGTGAATAATGAATTTTTACAAGAATTGTTTACTTTTTAAAAAAATTTTAATTAGAATAATTTATAAAGTTTTACGTCTTTTAAACTTATGAATTATTTTTTTACAAATACTTTCACGGTAATTGCTTCGATGAGCTGCTCTTGCTGGTTCCCAGGCCCATGAATTTAAGCGTCCTATGAGGCTAGCATCCCGTTCCCACCCCTTCACTGTTGAAACTGTTAGATGTAGACGTCTCTTCTACTCCAATAGCTTCATGTCTCGCACCTCTCGCCTGTGGATCTCCCTTCCTTATTCCTGTTTCCCTGACAAATATAATCTCGAACTATTTAAGTGTAACGTCAATCGACATCTCCAGTTGCCTTGATCTATCCACTTCCCTTCTCCACATTCCTTTCATTCCTATCTGCTCTTCCTCCAAACCTTCTGTAAACCCTTGCGTGCTAGTGGCTTCCAGCCTTGCTTGGGGTGAAAAGGTTAAAAAAAAAAAAAAATTTGTCCAGGTTAGGAGATATTGTTATTAAGAACTGTATTTACTAATCATAAATGGAAAAAGCTTAATACGATTCATCCAACTACAAAACTTTAAAAGAATTTAGAATTTTTTTGCATGTGTACAAACTTGCCAACTTCTGTAAATACAGATGTTCATATATGACATTATCATTAAAATCTCATGTTTTAAGGATTTTACTTGTGAGAAAAATAACCTCATATAAACAAACTTTGACTGTAGGCAACTTTCATTTCTCTTCTGTGTTCTGTTCTGCTTAACAGTCTCTGTGAATCATCCACTCAAAATTAGAATTTGTAAGTTTGTCACTTCTGCTCATCCTTACCTTTCCAAAACATCTGGCTGTCAATAAATTGATCAACAACCTTGGTTAAGAAAGACTTTTCTTTGTTTCCTACTATGCTTTTTATGCTAAAAGTAATTAATATTTGTTTCAAATCAGATTAATTCAATTTTAAATTTGCTAATTTTCATCAAATAATGTTTTATTTTTGCAAGATTTTTAAAACTTGTTTAAAATTTAAAATTGTCACAAAAATGGACAACTTTGTTGACGTTTACTGAAAAAAAAAAACAGATTTTTAACCAAAATTTTGAACATGCTAGCAAGGATTAAAAAAATAAATAAAATAATAAAAAAAATACTTTGATCTTTTCTTTTAATGACAGAAACATTCCGATGATAAAATATTGTTTTTATCAACTTTGGGGCTTTGTTTTCATCCTTTTATGTTCTTTTTTAAGCAAATTTTTAGAGGTAGCTATATTCATACATAACAAGGTAGTACTCATATTGCAGTTTGGCACACTTGTGAAGGAGAAATATATGGACAGTGTTAAAAGCAGATACAATGAACAAAATGGGAATGGAAATTCAAAGGAGGACACATTGAGAGAAGCTTTAATAACATCATCAATTGAGACCATCCCAAAGAAAACTAGACAAAGAAATGGATGCGAAATGAAATTCTTGATGTAATGAAAAGAAGACAAAAACCATGCCAAACTATGATACAGAATATAGGAGATTGCACAATGAAACTGTTATGATCCAAAATAATGATGATATTTCATCATTCTAAAAATAACCTTGCCATCAGTGATGAGAGAAAATAAGGATATGTCATCATCCCTGAAATAAAGATAAAAAATTTCATCATCCTAAAAACAATGTTGCCATCAGTGATGAAAGATGAGAAAGAAATTTCATCATTCTAAAATCTGATTATAAAATGACCCTTTCACTACAAGTGAGGGCAGTCAGGACAGTAGGGCCAGTAGAGTATCATAGCAAGTGGCAGTAACAGTAGTAAAAAGGCCCAACATATACATATCCTCATCCATTTGTGAAAATCAAAAGTTGCCAATCTCAAATGTTATCCTCATCAATGAAATTCTCAGAACAAGCAAAAACAAGTAAACACAAACTTTTAAAGAAACAAAAGAGACAATAACACTGAGAACATTTTTAACATATACCATACTAAAATCTGTAATTCTCATCATGAAAAAGAAAAATACAAATTCCTGTTATTAATGTCAACATGTGTCTCTAGTATTATTGTTTATGTTATTGTTGTAAGTTTTTATTCATTTCATTTTCAGTATAAAAAGAGTAAAAAGGATTCCTCTATCAACTACTACTACTACAAATACATATAATAATGGGGTAACTTACATTACATATACTCAACATCTGGTCCTGTTACAAAACTAAAAAGAAATGCAAGCATGCTAAAGAGGAATGGCTCAATGAAAAGTGTGCAGAAATAGAAAGCAGTAATGAATGCTGGATGAAATGGTAGTTTCTTTAACAAAGAGAGAACACATTTTCTTTACTAAGATTATTTGAAAAACATAGTCTGATAAATATAATATACACTATTTAATAAATGAAAATGATGTGTCTATTTCAAATACTAAATATCCAGTATAATAATAAGGTGTGACGTAATATATTTATATTATTGAGAGTGTGCAGGATATCAGTCATTAATCTTGGACATCATCAATTTTGTAATGAGTTTAGTACTCACTTGGAGATTCTACTCATAAAATAGTGTGTTGAATATGTCCTCTTGTATTTTATCAAAGAACATCAATATTTTCAACAGCATTTGATGTGAGTGGATGCAGAAAAAATAGACAAATTAAAAGGCGGACATATTCAGAAGTCTCCCTCACTAATTTAAAAATGAGATTGGATTTTGTAAAGTCTTCTCGTGGGAAATTAATTAGAAAATACTGAGAATATGCTGACTTGTAAAAAAACAAATATTTTTATTATGAGATGCTCTTTGTTATAGGCAATTATTAAAAGTCCTGAAAGAATTGCTGTTCATGGTCAAGAATGAAAACAAGCATTGCTGACAGAATAGTAGAATGATTTGTATAACATAAATACTTTTTTTATTATAAATAAGGCTGTTGTAGAAAGCAGCTTTTTGATGATGTCAGTTAGGTAAGTTCCATACAAAATTTAGACTTCCCTACATGCAAGCCACCAATCTGCCACTAGGTGGCATGCCACTAGCGTTTACCTCTGGTAGCTCACCGGCTTGTTCGTCTTGGTAATGTTACCACTTGCGGACTGTTAGTAGGCCACTGTTGGCCTGCCGGTGGCTGTCACCAGAGGATCGCTGGTGTTGCCATCAGTGGTCTGCCAGCAGGCCACTAGCAGCTTGTATGTAAATTTTCACCATCAAATCTCTCTTGGTTCATGCCTACCTAGGCAGAGGTTTTCCCGCAGTAGACTATTTCTTTCTACAGTAGAATGGTTGCTAACCAAGGCTATAGAACCCAGTCTGTCCTGCTATTCAACACATAGCTGGAAAGAGAAGAGATGGATTCATACCTTTCCCAAGGGTATTTGTGCATAAGTGAATGTAACGAACCTAACTGTAATTCAAACACTTTTCTTTATCTGTAGTGATATGAAAAAAAAATTAAAAAGAAAATAATTAGTTCTGGTCAAAGTGTCTATAGTACAACTTCCACCAGTGAATTAGTGTATTTGACACTTTAACTCATATTATTTTCCAAATGAACCCAACTGGAATTCAAACTGAGCCCTCCGATTTTTCATTCCAAGCAACACACATCTGAAGATCTAGGTCTACAAAAGCCATACTCACACAGATAGCGTGCCGCCAAAACACTTACAACGGTGACTCAAACATGGGTTACAAAGCCCTTGTGATGCTCATGATTGGCTGTAAGAAAAAATATTTACATGCTTGTGTTGATAATTTTGTACATTGATTTTAAATAAAAGTAAAAATTTAGTTTACTATCAGACTTCCTTCAAATATAATTGTATATATGTGTATATATTCACATGTCAATAATATAGTCTAAAAAAGTTCCTTCTTGAAACAAAAAGTGTCATTAATAAATTTTTTCTACCTTTTTCTATCATTTCATTAGCTACATATACTCACATCTAAATAGATCAGTTCATAAAAAATATCTATACAATCTCACAGTAATATTTAGCGAAGATGTTATATTTAAATCTCTATATTAGATCAATAATGGGTAAGTAAATGATAAAATAGGAAAAGGCTTAAAGACTGTGATAAAATTCCTTCTCAGAATGAAAGCTGTCACTTAAAAATTGTTTCATTTTGTTATTCACTTAGGCAAAACTTGTGGTACCCAAATGTTTCTTCATTTCTGCTAAGTCAAAATATTTGACTTTGATGAAAAAAAAAAGTAATGAGTTTTTTCTCCCTGATAATCTTTTATGGCCAAGCAAGAGAGGAAATTAATTTTTTTGCCTGCTATCAAACAAAATTTGTAGTAAGCAAAGTTTTTATAACTTGAGTAATTTAAAATGTCATATATATATATATATATATATATATATATAGTACAGGTAAAAATCCGGGGGTAAGTAATCCAAGTGAATCCTATTAATATAAAATATTAAAATTGATCCACAAAAGAGTGCTCAGTATATTCATAGAGCATAGAAATGAATTATATAAAAATGATACTCAATTGTACCCCATTTTTATGGCCATTTTGCTTCTTGGGATTAATTCCCTGGATCTTGTCAATACTAAAACATTTGATAAGAAAATGAACCATAACGTTTTGATGAAAAAGCGTTAGATTTATTTTTTTCTTAAAAACATTATGATTCATTTTTTTTATCAAACACTTTAGTATTGACAAGCTCTACAACACACATTTTTGCTTTTTGTCCTCACTTTTTGAGAAAGTTCATGAATGTCCATCTTTCATCCACCTGATGGGCATTCATGAATGTTCTCAAATTTATAAGCCTTGACAAACCAATAACATCCTTGCCTCTCTATATAAATACATGCAGCAAATAAATCCTACATTGCCTAGATAAAGTCCCTTAGAGGAGAAAACTCATCAGCTAAGTATAGTTTTTCCTCTTGTCTCTTTTCATTCATATATATAATTAATAATAAATTGTGACAAAATTTTTATGATTTTTAAGACTTTATCAGACTTAAGTGATGATTACATTGATGTAACTATGCATGTGTATGAAGAAAACTGGATGATTATATATGTATGTGTATGTGTGCCAATTTTTTAATTTATTGCTTAAATGTTATTTCTTAATGGATATGAGTATTTGAGTAGATGCTGTGTTTTTATTTATTTATTAAACAATATATTTATTTATTTTCATCAAAAGCACTAATCTGGCTTTGTTTGAACAGGAGGTTCTTCATGGCTGAGAGGTTAAAGCATGTCAGACCCGCCAGAGAACACGTATTTTTCTAATAAGATTTCTCAAATATTCAAGCTGGTAGATGGAAAATTAGTATACTGATTAATAAATAAATAAAAACAGAGTATCTACTCAAATTTATTAAAAATAACATTTAACCAATAACTTAAAAATATGTCAGATTAATAAATGAAAAATCAATTCCTAAAAATATATGCCAATATTTGAATAATATTTATTATTATTAATTTTTGAATGAATAATATATGTATTGCTCTCTCTCTGTCTCTCTCTCTCTATATATATATATATATGTATATTTTATGATGTTAATGAACACTCGTTGCCACTTTTGTGATGTCAACAAATACTCATTGTCACTTTTGTAATGCTCATTGTAGTAGAGACTTTGTAATTGCAGATACAACTACACTACATCATTGAACAATGCTGGTGTCAGACGCTTTTGAATAGCACTCGCACCAATAGCACTTACTCAATAATACTTGCTCGTATAGTGATCCAAATAGAGAAATAGTATAGTGAATAGAGTAGAGAATCGGGTTCTCTATAGTAATAGAGGATAGACTAAAAAATAACAATCCATATAGTATAGAGGATGGACTAGAAATAGCAATCAATTAGATGCATGCTACTTCCCATATATGCGTTTCCTCTATGGTCATGTGGTCTACTTAATTCAATAATGGGATTGCCTGTGTTTGCTCACTGGCAATCTATGTTCAAATTCAAGTGTCGGCAGCAACACTTTATTCCTATAAAACAATCACTAAATTTTGTATTATCCTCTCAGATTACACCAAAATCTCAGACAATAACAAATAATATCGTATTTATTGTCTTTGAAAATTATAGAATATAAAACAATTTTAATAAAAACTTATACCTACTTTTCTGATGAAAACAATGCTGTTCTGAACATTTTGACTGCAACTGTATATAAAATATCACATATTGAGTGCTAGTGACAACTTATGTTAATAATAAATATTTTTTCTCTGCGAGCATAACTGTAAGTTTCATATTCAACAGCAGTAAAAGCGATGAATGCATTGTGCATGAAAGTCAGAGTTGTGCTACTGATGAGGAAAAATTATGTATATTTATTACTAATCTGTGTGTATATATATATATATATATATATATATATATAATTTATTTCGAAAATTATAACACAAATATGTTATAAAATCACTACAAAAATAGCCATTTTGTTTGAACACTTCTGGTGTCTTATCAAGTGATGGTGTTGAATGTAGAATAAAGGGTTTTAAAAGGTTCAAATCGACCAAACACCTCTCGATAGGGGAAACACTGTTACATAAGCTGCAATGACCAATCAAAATACAATTACATGAGAATTCAAAAAACTTGACAACGAACATTGGTTATAATAATTAAGGCTTTATTGTTAGGGTTAGACTAAAATAGAAATTGTTCTAACTAATTAATATTAAATTTTACTATAAAATTGAAAATTAAAAATTACTAGTTTAATATATATATATATATATATATATATATATATATATATATATTGTGTGTGTGTGTTTAGACAGCAAATGTTCTTTAAGACAACAGACACTTTGTGTCAGTTAATTTTATTGATTGACTTTTTCCAAGTTGTGAATAATCCTTCTCAGATAAAGAAGTTTGGATAATTTCTGATGGAATTTCCTCCTTATCTGAGAAAGCTTATTCATAATTTGGAATAGTCGATCAATAAAATTAATCCACACAAAATGTATGTTGTCTTTGATAACACACACATGCATGCATATATATATATATACACACACACACACACACACACACAGAGGTTGGCAATAAAGTCACTATATAGTTATTTATCATAAAAAAGTAAAGCATTGAAGTTTGAACAGTATCAGTAATTAATTTACTATTGATTACTGTAGTATTTTATTACTATTAACCATAATTAACCAGAACCATTTTAATAATAAATTTCTGGACTGCTGATTAATTGTTTTGTCTTAATTGTTATTGTAACATTATAGTGACTTTATTGCCACCCTATACATATAAATTCTTAGGAAGCAAATTGCAAAATACACACTTGCTCATTTGCTGACTTTATCACGCACCGACACAAACCTTTACTTAAGTGTATCTGGGGACCAATTCCTGTTTCTCAGGATATGTAGTTTTCTATAGCAGTTGCAGAACAGGAAAGCAAATTTTTTGTTGGATTGTCCGTGATTTAACTGGTTGTCCTACCTCTGTTCAAATAAGGTAAGTAATATTTAAAATAAGACCTATCAAAATGCCAGCTAATTCCTTCCCCTATCAGTTCCAGATAGAGGTCTTGCCATTGAATCTATCCAAAGAAATTTACTTTGATTGGAAACTAAGATATTGGAGAACAGTTTTGGTGTCTCGGCTCAATGTTATTTGGCAAATTCCAACCAATGTTTACAGTTATTTGATGAGATAGCATTTTACAGGCAATAATTCCTTGGAGTGCAGTAGTTCACAACCACCTTCATCCTCTTTGAATGTTTTGGCATTGGGAAACTTGGCTTGGAGCAACTTGGCACTGTTCTAATGATTGGATTCTGATACCTTCTCTATTAGACAATCCTGTTTCACATCCGTTTCGCATGATCAGACCAGTTTAGGCATGAACTGATGAGTTCCATGTGCCAATCATTGTTTAGATATGGAACCATTCACATAAGGATATATATGATGCCAGATTGTAACTGATCCTGGCAGGAAGCTTTGCTTTTTTTTCTCTTTCCATTTTGTTTACCAAGTCTAAAGTTTCAACCTTAGTTTCAAAACTCATGTCTCTGGTTTTCAGCTTTCTAGGTTAAAATGATATGCAGATAGAGGCTCAGAATGAGAAATTGGAGAGTCAAGTTCAAATTCCAGTTGAGTTTGTTACATTCACTTACAAGCAAAAACTATTGAAAAAAGGTATGAATCCATCCCTTCTCTCCATCTGTGGGTTAAATGGTTGGAATTGTATCTGTAAAAATCATTATCTCCAAGATATTATTGATGCAACATTCACTTACCCACAAAATGTATTATTACAGTCCAAAGAATATGTTTCAACTTTCAATAACAAACAAAAGGTTGATAAGCTGTAAAAAAGAAAAAATATCAATCTAGGTTAACATTTTTGAATTAATCAAATGCCAAATTAAAAAAAAAGAGATAGACATTTTGAAATTCTTGATCTGGAGTTCTTTTTTTATATATTTTTTTTTTTTTTTTTTTTAAGCGTATCACCCCGAGCAAGGCCGGTGGCCACTATCACGCAAGGGGTTACAGAAGGGTTGGAGGAAGAGCAGATAGGAGTGGTAAAGGAAGGGATGTGGAGAAAAAGAAGGACGGAGGGCCGATCGAGGTGGGGAGGTTACGGGAGATATAGAGCGAGAGCAGATAGGAATGGAAGATGTCAGGAAGTGGATAGATCAAGGAAACTGGAGATGACGATTGACGCTACACTTAAACCGTTGGAGATTGTATTTGTCAGGGAAACAGTAATAGGGAAGGGAGTTCCATAGGCGAGATGTGCGTGACATGAAGCTATTGGAGTAGAAAAGACGTCTACACCTAACAGTTTCAACGGTGAAGGGGTGGGAACGGGATGCCAGCCTCGTAGGACGCTTGAATTCACGAGGCTTAGGGACAAGTGAAAGCAACTCCTCGGAGCAATTACCGTGGAAGTACTTGTAGAAAAGGCAGAGTGATGCAACATTGCGTCTGTGAGAGAGCGACTGCAGACGAGATGACAGATCAGGGCCAATCACATTGCATATCCGTCTCTGGATCTTATCAAGAACCCCGAGGCAACACGCAGGGGCCCCAGACCATAAATGGCAGCAATACTCCATGCAAGGTCGAATGGTAGACTTATAGACCTGGAGGATCGATTCAGGGGAGAAGAATTTCCTGGCTCGGCACAGGGAACCAACTTTTCTAGCGGTGGATGATGCAATTGACTCGATGTATTTGTTCCATCTCAGATCAGCGGACAGCATGAGACCGAGCAGCCGCAGAGAGGAACTCTCGAGAAGTTGGTCCTCAGACATTCTGATGGGATGCAGGGATGGGTCCTTGTGGTGGTTAATGGAGAGCAATTTTGTTTTAGAGGCATTAAAGTTGACCATCCATTTCTCTCCCCAGTCCACAACCGATTGGAGGTCCTTTTCAATTTGAGCTGCCAGGTTAATTTTGTCCGCCTCAGTAGATTTGTGCTTGAGGCAGGAGTAAATAGTAGTGTCGTCAGCGTAGATACCGACTTGGGAGTCTATGGCGTCTGGAAGGTCATTTATAAATATGAGGAACAGAGTAGGGCCAAGGATGGAGCCTTGAGGAACACCAGCAGTAGTGGGATAGGAGTTGGAGAAGGATCCACTGAGAACAACCTTCAAATCCCGGTTTGATAGGAACGATTGAATTAGGTCAAACAATCGACCTGTGATATATTAGTATCAATTAAGCACATCAGATTACAAAATCCAAAAAAGGAAAAATTTTTTTTTTTTTTTTTACATTTTCAGAAATCGCGTCATATGAGCATATTTTGTTTTGTCTTCCAAAGGTTGATCAATTTACAATAAATTTACATTACAAACTGATATCTCCTATTAACTTCTATGACATTTAATAAAAAGATAATATTTTTTCGATATTCCTGATCTCAAGTGCATAAACTATCTTCTTTTATGGTACATATCCATTCAGGACATTGGTGAACATGGCTCTCAACAACTTCCTATACTTTTTAGTTTTAATAAATTTTATTTTTTTCCTATCTCTCCTAAACCCTCTTCGGTTATCCATTTACACAAGCTTGTTAGACAGGTCATGTGTTGCTTTCCTTTATCCCTCTTGCCTTCAATATGCCGTGTCAGTTTTCCAGATTTTCCTGCTTCATGATCTATCCTAGAAATTACAACTGCCTCAAGTATAAGTGACTATTTTGTTTCCATTTTCTTTCAAACTTCTTCGTTCATCTATTCTCAGCATCGTTCTGTAGGCCTACATTCCTGTCATCTGAAGTCCCTTCTTTATCTGTCAGTCAGTCAAGTGTGGTATGTGATACACAATTGAGCAATCATGTCACTTTCAATACGTGACTGACTAGGCAGAAGATTATTCTTGCAGTAGGTTGCCATTTCTGTGCTAGACTTATTGCCAACCAAGGCTATAAAATCCAGTCTGTCCTGCTGTTCAGCCCATAACTGTGTGGGGAAATGGATTCATACCTTTGTATTTGTGTGTTGTTGAATGTAAGAGTTGTAGTATACCTACGGATAGGTATGTCCCTGTTGATCATGTTCACCATAGTCTATGAATATAGAATCCAGCATAGTACGTAATCTGTTCAATGAAACAACGTTAAAGATTAACACTCATGAATCAGACACTCTGCTGAATCTGACTATATTGCCAATACCACCAGCAGCAGCTGTTCCGTAATTCTCCAGTCTTCGATATCAGAGGTTGGCAGTGAATATTTAGAAAAAAACATGGCTGCCTTTATACACGCCCAATTGAATATTTTGAGCCTTCTGATTGGTTAACTCTTCTATTGGTGAACTATAAAATGAGTCAGCTCATTTTGGTTGGCTCACTAGTATATAAGGTACCCCAAAACTCCAACAGTCCC
Organism: Acanthosepion esculentum; assembly: GCA_964036315.1. NCBI lineage: Eukaryota > Metazoa > Mollusca > Cephalopoda > Sepiida > Sepiidae > Acanthosepion > Acanthosepion esculentum. Next base: position 53,564,063 of record OZ038491.1, on the reverse strand, counting down.
CATTCATATAAATACAGTTGTAAATACTGTATGTTGGTCTGCAGCTGGAGATTCATTGTTGAATTCACTTGACTCACTTCTAGCAGTTGACTACTTCTTCTATGCGCTGCTGGAAAATCTTATATGTGTTGTTCTTTTCCTAAGTATCATCATGCATTATCAGCCTTCATTTGATTATTCTATTCATTAACCTTCCTGGAATTTGAACTCTTTTCTTTATTTGTAGGGATATGAAAAAAACATTGAAATGAAAATGATTATTTCTTATTGTACAACTCTACCCAATGAATTAATGTATTTGACACCTTAACTCATATTTATTTGGGGTTCCTTTGTACCTATTGCAAGCTCATTGACATTTAATAAGGTTTCTGCAACTTTTAAGTGGCATTTTCAGCAATTCTATGCAGAATCATTCCAAGTTTTTAAGATTCAATGGCTTCTGTTTATGAAAAATTTTCAATTCCTTCTGCAAATATTTGATTGGATTTAGATCAAATGATTGAAGAGGCCGTTCCATTACATTAACATTCCAAGATGGCTTGCCAAGTATGCTTCAAAGTATTGTCTTGTCAGAGGATGACTCTCCCACCTTGTCCTGAGTATGACAATTAACTATATATGGCAGCAAGATCTCTGATTGGGAGGTTTCAAAGAGTGTGGAACCACCTCTTAATTGTTGTTGTTTTCAGGTCCACCCTGACCCAGGGTGATAGCACCTGTTAGAGTCCCAGCTATAGGTAAATAGTAAGCACCCAAACTGGGGTCAAAACGTTATAAAAACATACTTTTCCAGTAAAAATACCAGCAATAGTTCATAGTAAAACAATTAAATGTAATACATTTTCATAGCAAAAAAAAAGAAAAAACAAATTACCAGCTATACATTTTCATAATAAAAACAAAATAAAATTGGCCAGCAATACATTTTTGAAAATAAAATTACCAAAGCTATTAAGAAAATTAAATTTTGGCATTAAATAACCCATAAGGAGATGATATGCTGTTAAACAAACAAACAAACCAATTCTAAGCTGAATAGCAGAGAGTAAAATGGTTTTCTAATGAATGGCCAGATATTTTAAATTTTTATATCCTACAGGATTTATTTACATCCTCATCTTTGGTGCTATTTTCACAAAGTTTTGGCTGGTGTTTTTCCAACCTACCTCAGGCATTTGTGGGAAAATGCAATAAAACTAATAAATAAAATGATAATAAAGAATAAGAAAATAAAAAAGAAATACATTTTCCCATGATGCAAGTAATAAAGGAACTGGAAGTAGTTTTGGGGCATCTACACACTTTTATGACCCCACTTCCAGAAAGGACAGAATCTTTCTCTTTCCACCTACCAACGACACCATTCAGACGTGCCTTGACTTCCTACTCATGAAGTAAGTAACTTGGCCGTTTCAAATTGGCACGAAGATGACTTGAAAATAACCATTTTAACCATTGTTGTCCTTACTTACCCTAATTTACCTCTGAACAAAACAAATAAAAGAAAATGGCCATACCCTAGAGACCTTGAGAATTTTGTTTCACTACATTCACAACAAAAAAGAATATAGTAGTCTGTAGTTGAAACCCAAGTTTTTTTATGCTTCTTAATTATTTCTCATGTGAGCATGCATAGACCTAAAGTACATACAAACATGAAACTTCCATACATCTGTCAAGCCAAGTAAATTTAATGAAATTGAGCCCTTTATTTACTCTAGAGGGGCAGATTGTTCTTATTTTGCTGTCCATATCTAGGGTTAACTATCCTTTTTAGTAATTAATGGCTAGCCATTTGTATCCATGTATGCCTGTCTACTAGGGTGGATAGCCAATCCCTATTGCAGGCGCCTGCTCCGGTACATTTGTGTTTGTTCAACACCCACAGAGCCCACATGTTTATATTGCAACTATGCTCAGTGAATCTTAGTTTCTGAGTAGGATCACATTATCTGACAGGATCAACTGTCTGAACAAGATCAGTATTCTCAAACCCTTGGTCAGCCATCAACAGCTTCCAAATAGTTCCGGCTACCCAATTTCACTCACAAAGCTGATAATATCAAGATATCACTAGTCCTGGATATGATGATAAACTACATCTGGCATTAAGGCTTCTGATCAGGAAATTTTGAAGAGCATAGAGCTACCTCTTAATTACTGTGTTACCAGGTCCACCCTGACCCAAGGTGGTACCACCAGTTAGGGTCTTAGCTATGAGCAAATAGTGACCCACCACCACCAAAAAAAAAACCACAAAATACTATGAAAGAATGAAAATATATTTTATATGAAAAAAATGACCAACAATACATTTATAATAAAATGACCAACAATACATTTATAATAAAATGACCAACAATACATTTATAATAAAATGACCAACAATACATTTTATCTGTAGGCATATAATTATGTTCAAACAATATTTAGTTGAAGCTATAAAATTGTGTTCAAAATATTTACATTTCGGTATTAAATAAGCCATAGAGGTGTTGATATGCCGCTAAACAAAATCAACCAATCACGATATCACCTTCCTGACAAATCGACTATGGTGAGATTTGAACCTGTGTCTTGTGGTTTGGAGGCAAACATTCTAACCACTTGGCTGGGTGCTCATTAGGACTATTCAGCTTTTCACCAAGACAAGATATCTGTAGACATTTGCAGCAGAATGAGAACACTCTAGCCTCGTAGATGGAATAAAGGGCTCAGTTAAGAAATTTCTTGAACGTTGCACAGACAATTGAAATATGCATACAACAAGTCTAAGGGCAAGAAAACTCTGATGGAACACCTGCAGCTTGAGAGTATCCAAGTGACTGATTCTTTGGGGTGGGGGGTGCATGCTGTTCTTGTGTAGAGATGGGGATTGGCCAAATGTAACATTTTTCTCCACTTTAAGAATTTCATGTACAGGCATTGCTTAATATTGTAAGTTACAATTGATATCTTGTGATTGTCACATTTGATAATGAGGTGGCAGCCAACACAGAAAGACAGCATAGACATAGAAATTAACATTGAATAGTGACTGTTTGTTTCACATAAAAATGCCATTCAGACTATATTTTAATACCTACTTGGTCTCTGAGGGCTGGAAGTGGGTGGAGGAGGAAATGTTTATTTTTTTCACACTTGTCTACATATAGAACCCAATAAAGGATGGTCTGAAGATCACTTGAAACATGAAACTGACAGTCACTATTCAGTTTTCATTCCTATGTCCACATTATCTCTATATATATATATATATGAAAACTTTATCTCAAATATTGATAATTCTTCTCACAAATATACCAGATTTTAAACAACACACAAACATACACACGCACACACACATATATATATATTGGACAAATTGGAAAAATTATGTGTTTTGCTGGAGTGTGATGCTGAGATCTCTGCAAGTTGATCAAACAAAAATAGAGGGAAAGAAAGAAGAGGAGAGACTCTACTAACTGGATGATAATTGTTGAAATTGGAAGAAGATGCATTGAAAAATCACGCTCTTGAAATAATTCCAAGGAGAATCGAACCCAAATTTAACTAGACAGAATTCAGTAAGATAGAGCAAAACCAAGACTACCCATCTGTCTCTACTTCTCACCAATAAGAAAGAGACCATTAAGGTATCTACAAAGATGTCAGATAAAATAAAAAAATATGTTGAGGATAAAGTTGTCAAAATAAATAAAATTCACAATTCCTCTGGACAGAAAGGGTTAGAAAAAAAACATGTTTTGAATCAGAAAAGTATCCCCACAGAGATAGAGACTGACTGGGCGTGTTTGTCATTATAATTTCGGTGACATTCCTCCAGAGAAAATTTGATATCCAAACATTAATTCGGATGCCTTTGGATACAAGTCGTAGGGAAAAATTAGTTACTTATTATAATAATTATTTTGAAGTGACCATGTGCTAAAAGGCTGGGTGGCCTGTTTGATTGTACAAAATATGCATAGACAGAGAAAAGATAAACTTTTAAAGAGAGTGGAAAAGATTTTTCTTTCCTTTTCCAATTATTGAGTGGTCTGGTCAATCAAGAGATCCCAGCATGGGTCAAGCTGATTAATAAGGATTAATGACTGAAAATCCCTCTTGTTTATGCTGCACCATCTGGAAGTTGCATTTGTCACTCCAGCACAGGGAGCAGTCTGAGGTTGGCTACAAGAAAATGGGAGAAGGAAGAGAGAGATTGGCACCACATATATGGAGTTATGGTGTGAGGTGAGATGTAAAGAGAGAGTTAAGGGGTGCCTTGATCCCTCTTAACACTCTCAGATTTGGAAAGCCATTTGAATAAATGTATTTTTATATATAGAAATTTAGTTTGATGCTTAGGGTAGATGGCAACCAAACCCTGATCTGTCCTAGTCATCTGCACCCCTGGCACATGGGACTCCATATAACCTGGAGATTTTGGATACCTAGCAGACACAGGGACAAACAGAGTTCCCACACTACTGCTACTGGACTCCACATCATTCGCTGAGACCTCCTGACCAAGACCTTGTGCCAGACCTGAAGACTAGAACTTAGAAATTTAAGTTACTACAAAAATACGCTGCAGACTTTGAAAGGGATCCTAGTGTCATTTGATTATAACTGTATACAACAAATCATATAGTACCCAAATCATTGTTATATTTAGAAATCAAGTTAATTCTTTATTGTAAATGATTCTTGTTTTTGTGTAACTCTAGCTATCAGACCAATCTTCACTCTAGTCTACTTTATCAACCATCTTCTCACCCTCTGAGATCAAAAACACAATGTAGCAGAGGAGTGAATGGTCATGAACAAACACCAGCTGAGTGGAACCCTGCCACCATCACAATACCAGTGACAAGACAAGTCACATGCTAACGAGTGAAGAGTCAGCTAAAGGGTAACCATGGTTGTTGGAAGGAACTTGAGGACCAACGTTTGAGGGACATTATTGGTTGGTGTTGATAAGGGTCAACTCAGGGGTATGCACTTTTTGGCTTCAGTTTAAATGACACAAAGACAAAACTGTGTCTGAGGAAAATGTATCAGGATCTCTGAGGATAAATGGGTATCATAAATCAAATCAATTACCTTAGCTTATCACCTCCTGATTTCCAGACTTGGAGAGTGTGTGTCCACCAGTATGCTTGTTTGTTTTACCTATATCTGTATTAGAGCAATTTTGGCATTTAAACTGAAGATACCAAAGAGAACATATATGCTTTACTGGTAAAATGCATCTTTAATAAAACATTCCATTTTGTCTTCACTTTTGTTTTGGATACTATTACCCATCCTACAAACACACACACACACACACACACACACACATATATATATATATTATTATATATTATTTTATATAGACACAAATATTTAAGTAAATGCTCAGTTTATAACAAACAGTATTAACAACATTTACCAGCCTGAGCTTCCGAAAATATGATTCCTCCAAATATTTGTGTCTATATAAAATAATGTATAACAATAAAATATGTTAAAATAATTGTTGGACTTTGTCCATTTCATAGTGTGTGACTTCATTTGTTTACGTTTAGATACACTTTGAGCAGATATGATAGTTCCAGGGAAATCATGGAAGATTGTGGTCTAAAAGCAGTAAAATCGACCTTGCTAACCAGATGCTCATTTGTAGCTAAACTGGTATGGAACATGAGGCAATATGACGGTTCCATGTAGGATACAGGTTCGATTTCTATTGGAGGACTCATATTTTTTATGAAAATTTCTTGGACATTCAGGCCAGTAAATGTTGTTAATACTTAAATATGTGTCTATATAAAATAATGTATAACAATAATATATATTAAAATAATTATCACCTTTTGCTCAATTCGTAATATATATATATATATATATATATATATATATATAAAGTTGTTTGTATTTTCTCACAGAAGAGAAAAGAGTTGTCTACTTTGAGAAATACATGTTGCATTTCATTTAATTGTTTGAATGAAAAAAGTAAATACATAAAAATGTGACAATGTGAGGTTATATCTACTTCACCTGTCATAAACCCTGCTAGCATTTTGCAGCCTTGTTTTGTTTCTGGGTTACATACTGTTTCATAAATTTTCCCAATTCCTATTGCAGGCCTAAGACCTGACATTTAACCAAGATATCATTTTTCATGAATGCTCTCATAGAAAATGAATTAATGGGAAAAGTTTATATCCCATTTGTGTCAAATTATGTTCATGTGAAAATAATATTTTCTCTTGTTTTTAAAATACCATGTCTCTTCAGAACATTTGAGATCATGGCTCTTCATAGATTTCATTTTTTATTATTTCTCAATTGCCATGACATCTTGAGAAAGATAGTGGAGTAGTTTTGTGTTGACTTCTCCACAGTTTAGAATTCAGTTTTCCTACTTTTAGAATGGTTATTAATAAAGGCTAGAAGGTCTACACTACCCTGCTATTTAACACACTTGAGATGGATTCATGCCTTTCTCAAGGATATTTGTATGAAAGAGAATGTAACCGACAAAGCAAGAATTTGAACTTGACTTACTGATTCCAGTTTCCGCTCTAATAAACATTACACTACTGTAGTTACTGCATCAATGAACATCCTCAAAAATGAACCCATGTCATGTTTGCCATTTTCCAAGGTAGAAGTAAAAAGTATAAAAGCTAGCCAGAAAAGAATACAACAAGAAATACTTACCTGAGTAAACAATGTTCTGTGTTTTGGACTGTCCAAAAGAAAAATGACACACATGACTTGCATAGAATGTCATTGTCAGTGTTAGTCTTGAAGGATATGTAAATTCTGAATGAGATTCGCATTGCGCTATCCAAATTAGGTTCTATAAAATGGGTAATTTGATTTTGGTCGTGCAGTTTGTCTACAAGTGTGTGAAAGACAAGTTCTTGAGACTGCGACTGCTGGATTGAATTTTATCCCCCATATAAAATTCTCCTTGTGCTGCATAGACAGGTTGCCACTCAAAGCTAGAGAGACCAGTCTACCATGCTATTAACCTACATCTCAGATGGATTCATACTTTCCCAAGGACAATTGTGCAAAAGTGAATGCTGCAGAGAAGGCAAGTATTTGAACTCCACTTACTTATTCCTCTTTACACACTAATAACCATTATTCTACCTGCACATCTGTTTGGAAAGGAATGAGTTCATCTCCTAACTTTTATGCCAGTTTTAGGTTAACTATGAGGCAAGTATGAAGAGTGATGAATAGCGTCTCAGATTGAGGAATTGGAGAGCCGAGTTCGAATTCCAGTTGAATCCATTACTTTCACTTACGTGCTAATACCCTTGGGAAAGGTATGAATCCTCTTCTTCTCCCCCAGCTATGGGTAAATAGCAGGACAGACTGGGTTCTATAGCCTTGGATGGCAACTGGTCTATCGCAGAAAGAAATGGCAACCTACTGCTGGAAAAAAATCTGTCTTGTTAGTCATGTATTGAGGGATACATGATCACCTAAGCATTTATCATGTATGGCACATAGCTGACTGATGAGGCAATAGTAATGTTGTTCTCCAGAAGGATGCTGAGAATCTAATCATTTGAATATGTGAGTAATGAGGAAGTTTCAAGAAGATGGAAACAAAAAGGACACTTATAAAGAAAGTGACATTTGAAATTTCTTGAATACATTATGAGGAAATAGGGCTTGGAGAATCTGACACTAACAGAACTCACTGAAGAGACATAGGAAAGCAAGGAGTACACTAACAAATGCTCGGAAGTCGTGGAGAGTCATGATCACCAAAGGACATGTCATATAGAAAAAGATTTTTTTTAAAATTATTTCTTCTTAATTTCTTTTTGATATTTATCTTGAAAGCATACAGATTTTCTTTTCTAATCAAGGAACTTAATTTGTTTAAATGGTTACATAGTAATTGTTAGATCTATATAAAAGCAAATTGCATTTAAATCAACAGCAGGTGACTTGGCACACTTGCTGGTTAAAAGTGGTTCACTTCTGAAGCTGTATTTAAGCTCTGCCAATTTCTCCTTTGTCAGTTTTATATTAGGTGCCTGGTGAAGAGTTGTCATTTTGTTCAGATGTTTGTTGATCTGAGTCACTTTAAGAGAATTTCTAACTAAACACTTTTGACAGAAACCTGAAGACAGAGGGAACAACAGCCAAAACATTGTGATGATAATAACAACAAAGATGAGGATAATAGTCTGCATTGTTAATAAGACTGTTAGATCTACATAGAAAAATGATAGCTACAATTACTGGAGAGTAAGGCTTTAAAAAAAAATAGAAGTTAATTGCATTTAAATCAGCAGCAGGGGGAGGGTTGACACCTTTGCTGGTTAAAAGTGGTTCAGTCCTGGAGATGTATTTAAGCTCTGCCAATTTCTCCTTTGTCAATTTTTTGTATCAAGTTCCTCGTCACTTTGAACAAGAAATTGCTGTTTCTATTCCCTTCTTTTATATTTTGTATCTGTCCTTACGCTTGGTAGCAGAGTGTAGTTATGGCCACCAAATGAAATCTGAAAATTTCTCCAGAGTTTGATGAAGGTACAATAGATTATATAATTTGGAAAAAGGATTTGGAATTATGAACTCTCTATACAGACTTGCCAAAAAGTAAATTGGCTATTGCCATGCACCTGAATTTAGCAGAGAATTGCAGAACCATCTGAGTTAACTATGCAGGAGATGCGCACAGATAATGGAATTGAACTGCTGGTCAATAAATTGGATTGTGTATTCCTACAGGATAAAATTGGCACTGTTTTAACACATATTTATCATTTGAAAATTTAAAATGCAAACATAAGGGAAGTATTGGTGGATACCTCAATGTCTTTGACAGCGAATTACATAAACTCAGAGAGATGGAAATTGAACTGCCAGATGCAATATTTGCATACAGTTTGTTAAAAAGCTGCAATACAAGTGAAATTCACTTGTAATTAGCTCTTTCCACCACAGAAGAAAGTATCAATATGAGACACACTTTCTTTTACTAAAAGTCATGGTGTATTGCCTACCCTCGGTTGTGAAAGTGTGATGAATACTATAAAGTAGGTGCCAGCTATCAAGGGTGAAGCCTTTTACAACAGACGTAGGTGTGGCCAATATGAGACTTTTTTTTCTTCATGCCATGTCCCTTCAGGACGTAGGCTATCATGGACCTCCACTTCTTCCTGACCCTTGTAACTCTTAAGTTTTATCTCTTTGTTATTTCTGTCAAATGTTGTTCTACCATCCATTTACAGAAGGTCATCAAGTATATTATGTGCTGCTTTCCTCTGTCCTTCTTTCCTTTAATCTGTCCTATCCCAGCAGTTTAGACAGTAAAATTACCCTATGTTTTATTTATGGTTTACAGAAACACTGGGTTTGTAATGGGCAATTGTTAGGGAAAAGACAGAGGAGGAGCTAGCTACACTGTTGTCCCGAAAAAGAACATAAAATAACTGTGTACAAACAGTTTACCATAGTGATGAACAATCTGTAGCTCATATCAATGGTAAGGATGTTTAGCTGACTCATTTCTCAGGAAAAAGGAAACGACACTAATGTAACTTTTATTAAGATATCTCTTTTCTAACCAAAACATCAACCTGAAAACTCAAATCATGTTCTTAAATAGCATCATTAGATTGAGACTTTCACACAGATGACATGCATGGTACCGAACCCATTCAGAAACTACTTGTATAAAACTACTTCCTAAGATCAATGATGAAAAAAAAACTTTTAGCAAGTGAAGCCTGAGAGTCTAGGCAAAGATCATACTTTTTTGAAAATTGTAGACTGACATTACAGATTCATCAACAAAGAACTGTACCTAAAAGCAGAAACCACATCACTTGAGGACTACCAACAGCAGCAACTACTAAAATAGATAGCACATGTAATACGAAGAGAAACTATTGACTTAATCAAGATGTTAACATTCCACATGACTTCAAGTAAAAGTTTAGCAAGGAAACCCCCATCAGAAAGAGTTATAACCGCTAGTGGACCCGAGAAATTGTTTTCAGAGAAAGATTTTATAAATTTTAACTGAGAGTATTACTGGCTGCTTGTTCAATGAAGGCCAAATGTTTCCTTATAAGGAATATTCCCATTACCATCCCGTGATGTTTGACACCTCAGTGTACTGCTAATGAGCCATTAGCATATGTCTCATATAGCTTTTGTAACTATTGACTTAATCAAGATGTTAACATTTCACACTACTTCAAACAATAGGTTAGGAATGAAACTGCCATCAATACTGGAAAAAGCAATAAGAGCTACTGGACTTGAGAAATTATTTTAAGAGAAAGATTTTATAACCCCAGTTTTACCATCCATTTACACAATCTCCCTAAGTTGGTTACTTGCTGCTTTCCTCTGTACTTGTCTTTGATATGTCCTGTAAGTATCATATTCTCCAAGCCCTCTTTCCTTATTATGTATCCTAGAAATCTCTTTCTGATTCCAAGTATAAACATCTTTTTTGTTTCCATAAAACTCTAGAATACTAAATATGAACTACTTACTTTGCAATAAATTTTCACCTTATACTTATATAATATAATTTAAAATACCGTTGATCTGTCTGCTGTGTTACCTGGTAAAAGGTGAAAGAAATGTCGGAAGACTGTGTTGCACCAGTCAAAATTGGATGTTTAATTTTCAGTGCAGAAAACTAATTGAAGCAGGCAAGTACAAATTACACTGGGGTTTGTTGCATTCACTTTTCACTCATAAAAAGGCATGAACCTATTTCTTCTATTCCCTCAGGCTATATGGTAAAGTAACATGACAAAAAAAGCTAACTAACCTTGGTTGGCAACCAGTCAAAGAGAACACCTCTGTATTCAAATCAGATGGGCCATAGCCTAACCAACTCCAGCTTGTAAAACCAAGTTGAAACTGTATCTACAGATGAGATCACATAGCATGGAGGTATTGCAGTCATCAGCCTTGAAAATCTTGGCTTTATAACTGAACATGGTACAGATTGGCAATTATAATATTATTAATAAAGAATGAAGACATTTGTAAAGCTGGTCATGGTAATGGCAATTTTGTGATGATGGGAATGGTAATATTATAAGGAAATATTTGGCATTGATCAGTCGAAGAATGTTTATTTCCACATATTATTTAAAGGAATTAATTTTTTCTTAGGTTTTCTTATGTTTAACCATTGTCTTTTGTGTGTGGTAGTAATCCAAATTCTTCTTGGACTGGTGAAAAAATATTCCTTTGCTTAAGGGGTAATAAAACAATTAGAATTGGTCAGAGAAAGAGGAAGGAATGAGGTCTTTGTTCTTATGTTTTCATGTTTTCTGTGTCTTAATTACAGTTTCTGGGAGAGAGTGCACAGTCGGAAATGGGCAAGAGTTAAACAAGGCCAGAATGCTCAAACTTTGGTCACAAAGTCTCATGAATTGATCAGAACAATCATCAACAGGTTCTGAACCTTGTCTAGCTAAAGCAATGATTCCCAACATCGGGTGCATGCCCCACCGGTAGGGCATAGTAATATTTTAGTAGGGTATGCTTAGGATGTGCACCCTTCAGCTTACTATACTAATGTGAGCTAAAATTTCATTTTGCATTATTATTTCATGATTAAAAGGATCAAAGTATATTACAGAATAAGCTTTCATTCTAATATTTTATATTTCTGCCTTTCAGTTCTCTATTAAATGTTTTGAAACTGTATATATTTAACTGTCTTTTTGTTATTTTAATTTTTCTCTTTCATGGACGTGATGGTCTTTGGAGGAGACCAAGTTAATGAATTGCAGTAATATTTTGAATATGTAAGAATTAAATATTACAGGGGGACACCAGAATTTTAGAAATATGAAAGTTGGGCAAAGCCCAAAATCATTTGGGAAACACTGACCTAAAGGCTTGGGTCAACCTGTTTTCTGGTACTCCACAATGGTGCTGTATATGTGGCTGAGTGGTTTGAATAGATCAAGATCTCTGGCTTTCGATGACAATCAATTGATATTCAACAAATAGCCAAGAGCATTAGTGTGAAAGTGAGCATAATAAACTTCATCTAATTCAACTATCTGCACTGATGAATATTCTTTCTGTACCTATATATATATGGGAGGGTTGATAGGCTGAAAATTCGGCTTTCTAAAAACATTCACCTCATCCACAAAGGAAAAGAAGAAAGCAGATAAAGTGTAAATCTAAAAAATTTTATATTCCAGAAATTGTTGTTTTATGAGAATTGGCTTTCTTTCTTTTTAGTTTTTGTCCAGTTTCTTCTTCGAAGACAATTTTTGTCTGACAGGAAATAGACTAAAAAGTTTCTTAACGACTCTTCTTACTACTTCAACAAAATTTACTCTGCTTGTTAATTTAACCCCACTCAGACTCACTGCTTGATGAATTGTCTTTCATACCTGGTGCACAGATGTTGTAGTAGACCAAAGACTATGCAAAAATATTTAACAGGAAAATAGTCAGCTTTATTCTAAAATGTGTTACTTTAAGTGTACAAAATTATGACTTATATGCTTAAAAGCTGAAACTTTGCTGATTATTAATTTGATATAATTAAATTTTACTTAGTATACACTTCATAGTGATATCACATCTTACCAATAATTTTCCATAACAGAAATTGGTTAACAGAATATGTTCTAATAATCTGTCAGTCAAACTTTGAATCTGTCTAATTTGGTCATTTTCAGTTAGCATGATGCACACTTAGGCAATCATGTATCTCTCGATACATGACTGACAAGGCACATTTTTTCCCGCAGTAGGTTGCCATTTCTTTCTGTGGTAGACCAGTTGCCATCCAAGGCTATAGAACCCAGCCTGTCCTGCTATTTACCCATAGCTGGGGAGAGAAGAAGAGGATCCATACCTTTCCCAAGGGTATTAGCACCTATGTGAATGTAAGAGATTCGACTGGAATTCGAACTCGTCTCTCCGATTCCTCAATCTGAGCCACTATCCATTACTCCACCATGCCGTTCATTTTACTCAGTCTTAATTTATACAGATTTTTTAAAATTTTCATCATAAGCACTACAAAGAATTTTCTTCTTCTCTGTGCCATATCTCTTCAGGACATTGGTGATCATGTCTCTCCACAATTTCCTATCATTTGTAGCTCTTAGTAAATTTTCTCTTTTTGCTATCTCTTCTAAATTCTGTTCTGTCACCCATTACATAAACTTGCTAGGTAGGGTATGTGCTGTTTTCCTCTGTTCCTCTTGCTTTCAGTCTGACTTGTGAATATCAAATTTTCCATGCCTTCTTTGTGCTGTGTATGACAAGACCTCTGATTAGAAAATTGGATGTTTTGAGGAGCATGGAACTATCTTTTAATTGCTGTTGTTCTGGGGTGTTTCAACTTTCACTTATTTTGATGCTCTGATACAACTTTGGCACATAATATCTCCAGTTATTTCTATCCAGGGCAACTTATTCAAAGTTAGTATGAGGTGCATTGACAGCTGAGAGGTTACTCTTTAGCTTGTCTTTATACCTGAGCCATGGCCATCCAACAGTCCTTTGTCCACTGTCAAGCTGGACATACATGAGGACCTTAGGAACTTCTGTCATCACTCATCCTTGCAACATGATCAGCCCATCAAAGTTTTGACTGCATCAAGAAAGTCACAATTGCATTTTGCGATAAGCTCAGTATTATACATCCTATCATCAAAGTATCACTCATCCTTGCAACATGATCAGCCCATCAAAGTTTTGACTGCATCAAGAAAGTCACAATTGCATTTTGCGATAACCTCAGTATTATACAGGGTGACCCAAAAAAAACGGGATTTTTTGAAGTGCATATTGCCAGACATGAGCAAGTGGCAACACTGCGAGACAGTGACCTTGAGCAAGTAAACATTTTGCCATTTCAGTAACGAGAATGAAATTCACAGTATCCCTGCTGAGATGTTGCAGCAGTCAATGAGGAATCTCAACAGCAGATTTCAAGAATGCATTTGTACAGGAGGACGCCATCTACAGGATGTAATTTTAAAAAAATGAAAATTCCATCATTGTTTCTTAAATGGCATGTTTTAAGGTTTCAATTACTATGAATTAAATATTTTTCTTCCATCACTCTTGGTTTTATTGGATTGTGAAAAAGTTCCCATTTTTTGGGGGGTCACCCTGTACATCCTATCATCCAAGTATAGCCCCAGATCATACAGAGACACCTTTTATGGAAGACATTCAGCTCATTTATATTGGACCTATATGGGGTCCATGATTCTGAGCTGTACAACAGTGTGCTCAAGACGGCTGCTTTATAAACCCATATATATATATATATATATATATATATATATGTGTGTGTATAACCATTATATAGACATTTTGATTTCTATCTCATGTGCTCTTGTGGAATACTAGAAATAGAACTGTATGCTATATTAAAATTTATGTAAAAAACCGTAATTATTAAATCAGGAAGTATTGTGTATAAACAAGAATATGCAAGAAAAGTTTTTGACATTTTACAATTTCAGTCATTGTACATTTCTAAGGAACAACAGATGACCATCAGTGCCTAGATGTTTTTTATTGAGTAATCATCTCTAGATTGGTTGCCAACGAAGTCTGCCCTTTTCGTTAACCCAGTGATTCCCAAACTTTGGGGGGGGAGGTGCGAATTTTCGGAATGAAAATTTGCTCACACACCACCAAAGGGAAGTCCCAGTGAAAAGCACAATCTGCTCTATAACAAAGAAGTTATATAGAGCGGGTTAAAGGGAGATAAATGCAGATTCAAAATCAGAACATTATTATTGATAACATTCTCCTGCAATTTGCAGACCCTAGTTAATATATTCTTAAAACTTGATGTAATGCAAAAATATCACAATGATAAAATCAGTCAATAATTATTTATAAACTATTTATACTGCGACTCTTGCATACAATTACAAGTAATCCATAATAATATTTTAAATTTTTAAATCATACTTATTTTTGGCTTATGAATTTCTTGAAACTGATAAATCTTTCATCGTCTTTCAAACATTCAGCCTCACCTGCTATCCTCTTCCACTGCACCTGTGATGTACTGCACACATTTGGGAACCACTGTATTATGGTAACAAATTAAAGCTACCACACCCATAAGAAATAAATCAAATCATTATAACAGATTTAAATATTATTATTTTATGGGACAACAAATCACCACGAGTGCCGAGGGAATGGATGTTTTTAATGAGTAACCATCTCTAGATTGTTTATCAACCAAGGCTATAAAGCCCAGTCTACACTTTTCTTTAACCCATAAAAAAGGAATGTGATGAACTTTTACAGAATTTGAACCTGGTTCTTCTATTTCTCTTTCACTGACAATTTTAGAAGTACTTAGGCAACTTAAAACTAGATACATATTATTATTTGTTTTGACACTGCAGGTAAACAAGTCAATAAGTGATGTTTTTTTCAATTGATTCTCCTCAATTTGTGACTCCTGTTTTTCAATATCAACTCAGTATTTAGAAATGTGCCTGTTCTTCAAGATCAACTCAGTATTTGGAAATGTGGCCTGTTTTTCAAGATCAACTCAGTATTTGGAAATGTGGCCTGTTCTTCAAGATCAACTCAGTATTTGGAAATGTGGCCTGTTCTTCAAGCTCAACTCAGTATTTGGAAATGTGGCCTGTTCTTCAAGATCAACTCAGTATTTGGAAATGTGACCTGTTCTTCAAGATCAACTCAGTATTTGGAAATGTGGCCTGTTCTTCAAGATCAACTCAGTATTAGGAAATGTGACCTGTTCTTCAAGATCAACTCAGTATTTGGAAATGTGGCCTGTTCTTCAAGATCAACTCAGTATTTGGAAATGTGGCCTGTTCTTCAAGATCAATTCAATATTTAGAAATGTGGCCTGTTCTTCAAGATCAATTCAATATTTAGAAATGTGGCCTGTTCTTCAATATCAAATCAATATTTGGAAACTGTTACTTCATATTGTAAATGCCAATTTCTCTGCTGATTATGATTTTTGAAATTTATTAAGACAAGAACATAAGAAAAAAACGAAAAATCAAACAAGATGCCAAACAATTCAAGATATTGTTAAAATGATAGCAATCTTGCTTTGAGACAATTTTGGTGGCACAGAATTAAAAATAATAGCATGTTCATCAGATAATTTTGAATTAAATAAATTTTATTCAAGCATGGAGTTAACTCAAGCTGAAAAATTACATGATGTAACTACTGATAGATTAATGCTATTAGAGGTTCTACAGTTTAATGTCATTTCTGTTTGTTTCAGAGATGACACCTTGTTCTTTTCCTTTATCTGTGCTACTGGTTTAAATTTGTAGCTATAATTTGACTTACTAATTCATTAGTCTTAAATCAGTTTTATATTAGTGTTGCTATTTAAGTCCAGATTCAATCATGATTTCAATTGCTGGATCAGATAGTGCAAAAGTCTATGAGAATACTATACTTCAGTGAAAGAAACAAAAACAGATTATGCAAAAGTGAATAAACTAGAAAGAAATAACTGATATCATGTCTTCTAGGCTGGCAAGAAGAATGAGAACGATCTTGTGGATTGAATAAAGGGTTCTTTTTAAAATTGCAAGGAGGTTACTGAATATGACCGACACTTGATGAAGGTCAGAATATACATCTTTTATAGTAAAACATAATACAAGACTTGCGAGCCACCTAAGGAAATAGGGGACAGTCAGAATGCTGATGCTGAATGAAGTGGAAATTTTTCTTAAACTAAGATTTCCCTCAATATAAAGATCATGCATGTCCGAACACTTTTAAACTTCTCATTCAACTCATACACACTTCTATGTTGTAGTCCACTGCATTGTATTAAAAACCTTCAATGTATTTCAGCACCTGACACACCTTCCAATCAGAGAAATCAGATCACTGCTCTTTTTTCCTCCTTGGTGCACACTGCTAGTGGAGCGGCTATGTTTACACTGTAACAGCAGCAAGAATACTAGTGCAATCAAGCACAAACTTTGATCACATTGTGATACTTTAAGGGGGTTAAAGGATGGATCAATAAATATACCTGAGAAAGACAATAAATTTAGAGGGTTGTTTTTTTTGTTTTCTTTTTTTTTGTTTTCTTTTTTTTTGTTTTCTTTTTTTTTGTTTTCTTTTTTTTTGTTTTCTTTTTTTTTTTTTACAAAATCATTATGGTCGAAGTTGTCAGGATATCAACCAAAGACTAAAGATATGAATGCCTCCAATGAAGTCTAGAAGGGAGGCTGGCTGGTTGGCTGTGAGTAGAGTGGCTTTATTGTTGTTTTGGGGATTCTAGTCCAAGCGAGAGCCATCTGGATAATTTGGCCCCACCAACCATTTAAGTCTGAAATGGAGGCACCATTGTTTTTGAAATCCAGGTTATGGAATTATCTACTAGACAAGACCCAGTAAGGAAAAGTCGGATGTGAGATATAAGTTTGCAAAATAAAGCAAGTTTGGAGAATTGTATTGTTATCTTTTTGTTACTTGTCACATGTTGAAACTACCAAAAATCTGTCATGGGGAAATCTAGTGAATGTCTAACTGAGAGAATGCAGTATGGCTCAAGGAAATATTGTTGACAAAAATTTTCAGCAATAATTAAAACTAATAATTGAAGTTAAACCCTGCCTGCTCGCTTGTACAATTTAGAGATCGGATTGGTCAGAGTGACAACTGAAGTGAAAGGCCTAGGTAGAACACCAAAGGAGACAGAGGAATTGCCTACATCCCTTGGGCAGTATTGATATGAGGTACTAATAGGAGAAGGAAGGAGTTAAGGTGAATTAATGTCCTGCGACGACTACTCATGGAAGACAAGATCTCCCTGAGAAAGACAACAATGGGCCCTTATTGACAAGGAAATCATCAGAACCCCAAGTCATGCCAATTTTGGGCAGGGTTTCATATAAGCAGGAGATTTAAGTGGCCAAGTGATAACTGCTTCACCTGATTTCATGTGACTTTCTCTCTGAAGAAAACCTCCGTCGTAAGCTTTGTGCCAGAAGCCTTGTTCAGACTTAGCTAAACCAACTGAATTGTCGCACTGAACATATGAAGTAGGAAGGGTCAGTATTTTTTGCATGAAGAACTAATAATTTTTTTAATAACAAGAATTAACCAAGCTCCGTACAAAGAACATATATAAAAACATTTTCTTTTATTCAAATTGTTTTTTTTTACTTGTGACTTCACTCTGCCCAGACCAAATCAGTACAATGATTTCTGTCAATGATTTTATCCTTGCCAGCCTTATGATCAAAATCAAACTCAATGTGGGATAAGACAAAGCTTGGATTGAAGAGATCATCTCAAATCAGCCTCAGGGATTGGGCATCGAACGGACTGGCAAAGAAGAAGGCTGCAACATGAACAGAATAGTACTAACTATAAAGACGTGTGAGGAGAAGGCAGTGTGAAAAATCTAAAGACAAAAGTGCAGATCATTTCTTAATAAATCTTGTATGTATGTGTGTGTGTATATATATATATATATATATATATATATATATATATATATACATACATATATAATTTTATTAAATCTACTCTTTCATTCAAAATTTATATCTCAGCAACATTTTTTTCTGGGGAACAATTATGTAATAATGTTTTTCACTGTAGTATAGAATCTTTTATGCATCATGGCTCTCCACCA
This sequence comes from Acanthosepion esculentum, assembly GCA_964036315.1. Lineage (NCBI taxonomy): Eukaryota > Metazoa > Mollusca > Cephalopoda > Sepiida > Sepiidae > Acanthosepion > Acanthosepion esculentum. The sequence goes on along the minus strand of OZ038491.1, from coordinate 53,545,417 downwards.
CTTCCTATCCTTTGTAGCTTTAAGCAATGTTTGTCTACTTATTATTCTTTCCATTCTCTCTATTTTCACCATCTCATTAGGTAGGTCACTCCCTTTTTTTCTGCTACCGGTATTGTCTTTCAGTATGTCCTCTGAGTGTCAAATTTTCTAAATCCTACAGTGCTGTTTGATAAAAGTGACACACCTGATTTTTTTTACTAAAAATATTTTTTGTCTATTGTTTTTGTGGTTAAAATAATTTTTAATCTTACTAATATAAAGACCCCTTCCCGACCACCTAGGAAAAAAGTTTATTCACCCTAAGGTATTCTACTGATAATTATAAATTTGGATATAAATGAGATTCAGGAAAAAAAACTCTTTGCAAAAAAAGTGACTCAGATATCGCATTCTAATGATTAAACTGGTAAATTTAAAGAGCTTTTGACAAAATATTGAAAACTATTTTACAATACATTCAGAACAATATTCTAGAGAATTCTAGAACAGTTTAAATTAAATCTAGAGTATTCCAGAATATTCCAGAAAGCCTCATACCGTATAAAATCAGCTTGAAATAGCCACTCAAGTCACTAACTAGATGAAAGGGTACAAACACGCATCAGAACCACTTAAGGCATCTATTATTGCCCTCTCAAAAGCAGGCAAGTCTACGAGAGAAATTGCAGAAATTGCTATAACCTTGCAATAAACTGTCTCTCGAGTGCTTAGGCCACTCCTGTTCCAAGGAAGGAAATAAGGGGATGAAAGAAAAAGTTTGATGATAGGACTGGCATGGTAATCAAGAGAGAAATTGCAAAGAATAGGACTATAACTAGCCAAGAAATTGCAGCCAGTCTAAGTGAAGAGCAAGGTGCTAGTCTTGCCTCTTCAACAGTCTGTCAGTGGCTGTTAGAACAAGACTACAAATCTTGTACATGAAGATTTAAGCTGCTAATAAGCAAAGCCAACAAAGCTAAGAGACTTGAATGGGCTCACTATTACAAAAATTTCACCGTAGAAGAGTGGAAGAATGTTCTCTTCTCCGATGAAACGAAAGTTGAGCTAAATTCAAAGCATAAGCAATCTAAAATCCGAAGAAGAAGCTTTGAAAGCTCTTTGAATTTAGCAGTAAGTACTCTCAAGCATCCATTCAGTATAATGTTCTGGGGATGCTTTTCTTTTCATGGAACTGGTTTCTTAAAACTTATTGAAAAGACCCTCAGGAGTGAGTAGTACAAGAGAATTTTAGAGTCTTACCTGCTCCCTTCTGCTAAAAGGGTGCAAATCAATCCTACCAAGCTCATTTTTATGCTCCCTGTCACAAATCAAAATTGATGATGGAATATTTTGATGAGAAGCAGGTGAGTGTTATGACATGGCCGCCCTAATCTCCTGACCTCAACCCCATACAAAACTTATGGAGCATTATAAAGTACAGGTTCTCAAGAAAGCAGTTGAGCAACAAAGAGGATTTGATTGTGAATTTCATATCCGAATGGAATTCAATGCTTGAAGATGAGATTTGCCAGAACCTAAGCAAGTCAATGCCAAAAAGGGTTGAAAAGGTTATTCAAAATAAAGGAGGATCCATAGATTATTAAATATTTCGAACTATATTACCTATTAAAAATAAATTATACCTCTATTATTCTTTATTTAAAGCTGTTCAGTTATGTTTCTATTGATTACTAGTTGCGGTAAATAAGGGAGTCACTTTTTTTGCACAGAGTTTTTGCCTAAATCTCATTTATATCCAAAATTATAATTATCAATAGAATACCTTAGGGTGAGTAAACTTTTTTACTAGGTGGTCAGGAAGGGGTCTTTATATTAGTAAGATTAAAAATTAGTTTGACCACAAAAACAATAGGCGAAAAAAATTTTAATTAAAAAAAAATCAGGCGAGTCACTTTTATCGAACAGCACTGTATTTTCTCATTATGCATTCCAGAAATTTAACTGTGATTTCTGATGCTAGAATGGCTTGTTAAAGTTAACACCTCCAAAACAAAACTGCTCTCCGTTAATAATCTGAGAGTCCCCTTTTCTCCCTTCCATCATTATTGCTGGTACTGACCCCCAGGAGAGTGACTTGCTACACCTCAGGGTAACGTTCTTTGCTGACATGAAGTGAAAGGACCATATTGAATCCATTGCTAGATCTGCTGCTAAGAAAGTTGGCTCACTGTGTCATGCTGGACAATGTTTTTTCTCCAGAATCTATCTTCCATATCTATAAGTCTACCATTTGTCCATGCTTCAAATATTGCTGCCATATATGGTCTGGTGCACCTGCTGTATATTTAGAGATTTTTGATAAAATCTAAAGAAGAATCAGCAATATTATTGGCCCTGATCTGGCATCTCGGCTTCAGCCACTTTTCAATTGCTGTAAAGTTGCTTCACTGTGCCTTTTCTATAAATACTTTCATGGTAATTGGTTGGATGACCTCTTCACTATGGTACCTAGACTTTATTAATTTAAGTGCAGTACTCAGTTGGCGACAGAGTCTCATCAATTTACAATTGAATTGGCTAGATGTAACCATAATTTCTATGCTAACAGTTTACTTTATCACACTTCTTGCTTGTGGAACACTCTTCTGGTTCCATGCTTTCCAGCCAACTTTAATCTTTAAAAGTTTATTTGCAATGTTAATCATTCTCCACTGTCTTCCCAATTATTCTTCTCTTGTTCTCTCTCCTTAAAAATGTTTCTATTTCTAATTCTTTCATACTCAGTAACCCCTTGTGTCTTAGTGGCTTTACTGCCTTGCATGAGGTGAATTTTATTAAAAAAAAGTGTCATCTTTGCTTTTCATTTTCCTTAAAAATGTCCTCATTGCTCACAGACTCAGCCTCTTGTATTCTTAGCATCACTCTTTTGCCTCAATTCTGCTCTTCATCTGTGATGACCAGTATTATAATGTATACTTGAATTTCTGGCTGTTCTCTCACTGATTCGCTGAGTGTCCACTGGTGGCATTGTGAGTGGAGATATCTCTTTATCGTTTATACTTAACTTATTACTGCTTCATTGATTTTTTGGTTAAATTTATTGCCTAATTTACTTATATTTATTTCCTGCTATGGGTTCCAAGCAAAGTGAGGTTTCAGGTGTAAATAGAAGAATATATTAATGCAAGAGTATGTATAAGTATCTGTTTATATTTCTGAGATGAGATATAGTAACTATTTACAGTTTGAACTGTTGTCCCCATCTTTGTTGTCATATTCACAACATGGCTGACCACATATGAAGGGAAAAGGGAGATCACCACCCCACTGTGGGATGAGATTGAAATAGTAGAGAACATCACTGGAAAATATGAAAACTTAAAGAATCAGCACATATGCTAGGCCACAAAAATCTCCTAAGCCAGCCATGCATAGACATGGATACAATATGGAAGCCAGTCATACAGAGTGCTAGAGAAAAACACTAATAACAACAAATTGTAATTTGAGCTCTGGTAAAAAAGGTGAAGTTAGATATTAGGTTTATAAATCCCAAAAACTCATACGTTGATATCCCCAGGGACACATGGCCCAGTTATTTTACCCAAGGAGTTGTGAGTTCAATATCTGGCCACATCAGAGGTGAACAAAACACTTGGAGAGTTGAGTTAATAAAGGGAAATATCTGAAACTGAGATATGTGTAAGCGGCATGGCACGTTAAATTAGAACAATCTACCCGAGTGGACAAAATAAAGAGTTTAGTTTGAAATTACAATCACCTGAAGAAGGCTAGAGTGTACAACAGCCCAAACCTTGTAAATATGACAATAAAGATGAGGACAACAATCCAAATAATGTAAATAGTGTGAATGTATAAGTGTTAACAAAACTCCACCATGATGTTTCAATACAAAAACTATATGAAACATATGCTAATGGCTCATCAACATGCCAAACATCATTAGTATGGTAATAATAGTATTAGCTGTATAAGTATTAATGATAATATTAGCTGTATAAGTATTGATGATAGTATTAGCTGTATAAGTATTGACGATAGTATTAGCTGTATAAGTATTGATGATAGTATTAGCTGTATAAGTATTGATGATAGTATTAGCTGTATAAGTATTGATGATAGTATTAGCTGTATAAATATTGACGATAGTATTAGCTATAAGGAAACATTTGGCATTTGGTGAACAAGCAGCCAGTTGAAATTTATAAAATCTTTCTCTTAAAACAATTATCCAGAAGAATAAGTTTCTCCAGGACAGTAGCTGTTATAACTCTTTCCACCATTGATTGGAGTTTCCTTGCTAGCTTAAATTTACTTGAAGTAGTATTGAATGTCAACATCTTGATCATGTCATTTTTTCTCTTTCAGTTACATGTGATAATATTTTTTCTGTTCCTAGTCCTCAAGTGATTTTTCACTTATTTGCTATATTTCTTTGTGATTTTGTAGCACCATTTCACAAGGTTCAAAAAGGTGCGATCTTCAGCAAGAACCACAGGTTTCATTTGTTCAAAGGAATTTTTAACCATTGATTTTATAAAGCAGTTATATACAGCTGACAGTTTAGATATTTCTTACTTGGTTTGGCATCATGCACGGCATCCACATGAAAGTCTTGATCTAATGATGCAATTAAAGAACATGACTCACTTTTTCAGGTTAATATTTTGGTTTTCTTGCTATTTATAATTTTGAGCAAAACTACCATGAGCCCAGAATGTTCCATGTTCAATTCCCTTATCTCCTATACTAAATTTATTATCATGGATGAATACACTGAGGTATTTTAAATATTTAACATTTGGTAATTCTACATCCTGAATTTTTATGATGGATTCAGGGTAGGCGCCATCACTGCTTTCATCCTAATTCCAGATCATATAAAAAATAAAAATGAAGTTGTAAAATTTGAAGATTTGCTGTCTGAGTAAATTAAAAGTAGTATGGACCCAGAGGAAATCGAAAGCCCTGTGTCAAATATGTTTTTATTGTATTTTCAAATTTATAGCTTTTTTTTTTTTTAGAGCTGTACTTAACAAAAGTAGCTGCTTTAATTTCTGTTTGAAATTAATTATCTAAATTTTCAATTTATGGAGAATTCTAAAATTTCTGAGCAAAAATTCATAGGAATTTTCAGATGCTATTTGATAATTAATTTTCACTTCTGGACAAAACTAACATCCTTGTTAAGGAATTATTTTCATTGACTAATATTTAAATTCTTTCTAGAATCAGCAAATTTGTCAGAATCAAAATGATTATTTTATAATTTGAATTTGAGCTCCAAAATAGTCTTAAAATGATTTCAAACATTTTTAAGTGGTACCTTTCTCTTGTTTTTATTTACAAATATCAAATTTGAATTGTGCTCATGTCATTGATAACTGAACTGCAGACTCTTGCTTTTTCTCCCATTTACCATTAGGAATTGTTTTCCTCCTTTAAATCAGAATAAATATGTCCTGACGAAACATTTAAATTTAATCAACAAAAATTATCCCTGAAAAAATGTTTTCCTACTTGTTACAAAGGGACTAGTTTCAGTTAGAAATGCCCAATGCCAATCAAATATTGTCCCTAAAATTGATTTCATGAGATACAAGATGTATAACCAGTAAGCTAGTTCAGTGTTCTTTAGCTTCCATTGGATATGGGAACAGAAGTGCCACCAGGTTGCTCCTGTTAAAACCACAGCTCTAGACACAATTCCTCACCTTGGTTTGTGACATTGTTGTACCTCAAAGAACTGGCAAGATATAGTGAAGTACAATGTGACACAGTTCCAGCTTTTTTCAGACAGATGTTTGAATTCATATGTGGTAAAGATCCCATGAATCCAATGACCCCAGATGTCAATAAGGCATTGTACAGGCTACAAGTTGTTCCATAATTGTATAGTAGTCCTGGGTATGATGATATACTACACCAGATAACAAGGTCTCTGATCAGGAGATTGGAAGTTTTGAGGTGTGGAAACACCTCTTAATTACTTTTGTTCCCAGTTCCACTCTAATCTGGGGTGGTAGCACTTGTTAGGATCTCAGCTATGTTTAAATAGTGAACCCCCTCCAAACAAAAACAAAACACAATGAAAGCATAAGAATTCATTTTTATAATAAAAACCAGCAATACATTTTTATATAAGTACCAACAATACGCAAATACTAACAAATTACTACCAAATCCATTTAAAATACTACTAAACAACTAATATAAAAACTTTCATGACATTAAACTATGTAATTTTTTTAATCAAACTGTATTCAAAAATATAGCTTTAACAAAACTACAACATAAAATACATATCACCACATCTATTAATTATGGCCACACAAACATTTATATGCACAAAAGCTGAGTATGAACTACCACGTATTCAATTGTGAAAGCAGAATAACATATATCATATTTTTATTATTTCAAAGCTACCAAGAAAGTTAAATTTTGACATTAAATGGCCCATATGTTGTTGATATGCTGTCAAACAGAAAATCAATCAATAATTGGTTGGGTCTGCTGGTCAGCATAAACACATTCTTGACTGGTATCTATTTACACCCATTCGTAGACTTCATGTACCCCAACAATGAAGGGTTATTCCAGATTGATAATGCACTTTCATCAGGCTCAAGTTACCCAAAATTGGTTTGAGGAGCTTTCTGGAGACTTCATCTGAATGATGTGACCACTCTGTTTGCCTGATGTGAGATCAGTTCAACATTTATTTGTGTGTACAATACAATAGCAATATTCTCGATACCTTTTTTATCAGATTTCATATCAGGGAGTTGTGAAGAACAATAGCTCAAGATCTCTCCCGAGGTCTTCTGACCACTTGTTGAATTAATGTCATGTCAAGACACTGCACTTTTCCAGGCTTGATACTTGGTATCTTTTCTATGCCTTTTGAAGATTGGGCCCAAGAAGTTAATGTTCCATAGAAAACAAAAACATATGCTAATCCATTTCTATCGAAGACCTGGAGAGAGTCCACCAAACTGCTATAAAAGCAACTGATTTTTCTTACCAAAACAGATTTCTGAGAGGAGGTTGCGTATGTGTACATAGGGATTTTAGATTTTATGAACTTTTATTATACAACTCTACAATAAATGCCTTGCTGTTTCTGGCTTTCTTGCTTGTTGGAAATCCTCTTCTGTAGATCCAGTCTTTAAGAACTCAGGTGAACTGTCTTATTCTCCTATAAGCCTTCTACTCCTTTTTGGCAAAGTACTAGAGGTTCTAATCAACTTTGACTTGGTTAAGCATCTCACAGTGCAGGCTCTTCTTTTAGATAAGCAATATGACTTTCATTTTCCTAAGTCAACTGCCGATTTATTAAGTTATTGCTGAAAAAGTCTCTTGAGCTTTAGATAAACATGGTGAAGCTCAGGCTGTTAGTTTATATGAATGTAAATTGATTTCTCTTTCAAATAATACTAAATGTTGCTTCATTGGTATTATAGGCTGTGGGATATGGTTTTAGAAATGTACAAGTTTGTAAAAGTTTTACATTTCTGGCACATCTAGTTGATAATTTGGTGGGTGTTAAAATACAGTACTGTCCAGTTGTGCATGCATTCAGGTGTTCCAAGACTGTAAGTGTGTGAAACTTGCCAGTGCCTTTTGACATTTCCAGCATGAAAGGGTAAACACAGTATCATACTGGAACCAAAGGTGCCAAAAAGTCAATGGTGCAAATGTATGTATAATAAAAAAATATATAAACATTTCCTGAGTGCGTTTGTGTGTTTTAAATTTATTTTTATTGAAAACATGCAAAACTCAAAAATAATTCATGCTAAAAATGTAAAGTGATTTCATATATGATAATAAAATCATAATTATTTATTGCTTTTTTTTTATATTTTAATATATTTTAATATATTTTAATATATTGTTATGTCTGAAAGTTTTTAAGCTGAATTGCAATATTGATAATAGTGATTATCATTAATTGTATCATACCCAACTTCATAATATTTTGAGCTGTCAGCAATGGACATCATGAAATGATGCACACAGCATCAATTATAAATGAAATGATGCACACTGCATCATTTATAAATATTACTCCTGTTTTTACTGTAAATGGAATCCCCTCAAAATATAATGTTTTATATATTAGTTCTCAATATATTTGAAATTGCCGTAGCCTTGCTGTTAATTTCAGTCAAGATTGTTTTAGGTGTTGCCATAGAAGGTTATGATGACACAACCAAGAAATTCAAATTCAACTTGCATTACAGGACTAACATTTTTTGTTGGCGAAAATAGTCACCTACAGAGTGCTAAAGGTTTTAAAATACCCAGACTGCATAGAAAAGATGCCATTTTCTGGGTAGATACTTGTAGATTTGATTATTAACCAATTCTTTCCCTTTTTGACTTGAGTGCAAACCAGATATGTGTCACCTTTTTCAACTCTAGTATAAACTAAACCTTTGTCTCCCTTTTTGATTCTCATGTAAACCAAACCTTTGAATACCATATCAATACCATACCAAACTATACATTTCTTATGCAATCTGCTTGGTCATTTGATTCAATCTGCTATGTCTACCTTGTACATTTGTAAGTTTACCATTCATCCATTTATTGAATATTGCCCCACTTCTGGCCTGGTGTTCCTGCAATGTAGCTTAAAATTCTTGACAAAATCTGAAGAAGAATCTGCAACATTATCAATCCTGATCTGGCATTTCAGCATCAGTCACTTTCCCACAATCATAACATTGCTTCACTTTGCTTTTTCCGATAAATATTTTCATGGTAATTGTTCTCCTGGGTTTTCCTCTTTGGTGAATATGGAATCTAGTTAGAGACAGTGAGGTATTATGGTGACTGTAGTAAGAATGGTAAATAAGAATGTGTTGTTTTGGTATAAGGACAACTGTGGTATTTTGGGTCAGTAATTGTGGCTAGCTAAGTTTGAGATAAGACAGATTGAAGACCAGCCTGACCCTATCCCCCCCTTTTGGCCTTGTGCCATACTTTTGTATTTTTTAAAATAAATATTAATTTTCTCTATCTTGTTTTTTTTTTGGGGGGGGGATATTTTTATTCCCCTCTCCCAACAAAGAAAAGAATTGTACATATGGGGGCTAGTTAGGACTTTATAGAGACTTTGAGTTATTGTAGTGGCTGTAGTAAGATAGATATATTTATAAATACATAAATAAATAAATATATACTGCTGTATATCTAGAGATTCTTGATAAAATCCACAGAAGAATCTGCAATGTTATTGGTCCTGACCTGGTATCTCGTATTCAGTCAATTTTCCACCACCATAATGTAGCTTTCCTGAAACTTATCTACAAATACTTTCATGGTAATTGTTCTAACAAACTTTCCTTTGAGGTATTATGGTAGATGTAGTAAGAATGGTAAGTAAGAATGTGTTGTTTTGGTGTAAGGAATATTGTGGTATGTTTGGGTCAGTAATTGTGGCTAGCTAAGTTTAAGATAAGACAGATAAGTAAGTAGGTTATGCATTGTTTTCCTCTGTCTCTCTTGCCTTCAATATGTCCTGGGAATATAAAATTTTCCAAGCTCTTATTCCTCATTATGAAATTTCAACTTTCACTTTCTGATGTTAAGCATAGTGTCCTTCTTGTTTCTATTTCTCTAAAACTTCCTTATTGCTCACATATTCAGTCTATGCTATTCTCTGCATGTGTCTGTAGAAGCAAATTTCTGTTGCTTCAAGTCTGTTTTTTTTTATCTGTGATGAGATTGTCCAGCATTTACTGCCATATAGGAGGACTGATATTACCTAACAGTTCAGTACTCTTTTCTTTGTTTCTAACAATATTTTTCTGTTTCTTTGCTTAGCCTTCAGATTTCAGTGTCACATTATCCATCCTCTGTTAAAACACTTCCCAGAAGTATCACTTTTAATGAATTATTATTTCAATGTCATTTCTGACAAGTCTGTTGAGACATTTCTTAAATAATTTAATGTGAGAAATATTAATATAATTTTATAACAGTCCTAAGCTTTAAAGATATGATATATGATGCACATAATTAGTTGGTCAATAGGTGTGTTATTAAATTATTATTATCTGACCTCTGTTGGCCTATCATAATGGATAAGCTGGCACAGTGCCTGGAAATCAATGGTGGACCTGGACATTCATTGTCCTATCTACTTTTATGATTATCATTGTCTGAATAACAACAAAGGTGACAATGTTTTGACAAATGTATTCTTCAGTTTTCCTCAGTTAGATATTGTGTCTAGTCTTTACAATTTGCTATTTTTTTATCCTTTCACACCAAACAAGCCATTAAAGACACTAATGCGCAAGTGGTTACTGGGAGTGAAAGAAAACTGTTACTGTAAGAGATTCAGATCAATGAATAATGGTCTATCTGAATTTCACATTTATGTTGTCATATCCTTTTTCTTTTTTTTAAAGCATATCGCCCAAAGCAAGGTGGAAATGCCACTAGTATGCAGGGGGTTACAGAGAGTGAAAGTGGGAGAAAAGACTGGGTAGACGGGTGATTGAGAAAAGGATAAAAGATGAACGGGATTCAGGAAGTCAGAAGATGGTGATTGACATTGCATTTACATTTTTGATGATTGTAGTCTTCATGGAAGCAAGTAAATGGAAGGGTGTTCCACAGGTGGGAAGTGCAAGAAAAGAAACCATTGGATGAGAAGTGGCAGTTACATTTAACTATTATACAGTAAAAGGGTATGTATGTATGTATGTATGCATGTTGTATGTATGTTGCGGCATTCACCCTGGATCGGTTAAGCCGGCTCCTTCCAAGGAATTCACCGCGTCTGGAAAGAAGGCCGACCAAGCACAGCGATCCATCGCCAATGCTGAAACGAGCGACAGCCATTCCCGATTCCAACGGCGGCGAATTCTTGAAACGGAGTAACAAGGGAGTTTTGAACTTCACACGCGGTCCCCACACCTCGCGTGCTATCCCAGTGGAGGGAGAAATATGCTCTTACTTGCCGCAGAATTTCCACAGACGCAGAGGCAGGAGTAACCAAGAGGCCGCCGGATGCCGGTGCAGACGCCGAATGGTTTTGAATTCAGAGTTGACCTTCTCCTAGACCAGTTGCCATCCAAGGCTATAGAACCCAGTCTGTCCTGTTATTTTACCCATAGTTGGAGGGAGAAGAAGAGGATTCATACATTTCCCAAGGGTGTTAGCACGTAAGTGAATGTAACGGATTTGACTGGAATTCGAACTCGGCTCTACGATTTCTCAATCCGAGCCGTTATCCATTGCTCCACCGTGCCTCCTAGTAAAAGGGTGGGACATAGATGCCAATACTTAAACTAGCATACTTAAACTCACATAGTTGGGGCACCAGGAAAAAGAAGCTCATCAGAGCAGTTACCATGAAAATATTTGAAGTGATGTCACATCAGTGAGAAAGTTATTGAAGATTCCAAGTCAGGATGGATTCCATTGCAGATCCTTCTTTGGATTTTGTCAAGAACCTTGAGATGAATAGCACCAGACCAGATATGGCAACAGTATTCAATGCATGGATGAATGCTAGATTTGTAAATGTGCAAGATGGACTCTGATGAGAAAACACCCTCTGGCACGACACAGGGACCTAACTTTCCTTGCGTCCTGGGTAAGACGATAAACTACGCCCAGCAGCAAGGCCGCTGATCAGGAGGTTTTGAGGAGTGTGGAACCACCTCTTAATTGCTGATGTTCCCAGGTCTACCTTGACGCGGGGTGGTAGCACCTGTTAGGATCCCAGCTATGGGCAAATAGTTAACCCCTAAACTCGGGTAAAAACACTATGAAAGTGTAAAAATAGGTTTTAATACCAGAAATACTTTGTAAAAAAATTATTGCCAGCAATAAATATTTGAAGAAAAAAACAATTACCAGCAATACATTTTTGAAAAAAAATATTACCAGCAATACATTTTTGAGGAAAAAATATTAACAGCAATATTTTTTTTTAAAAACTTATTACTGGCAATACATTTTTGAAGGAAAAATATTACCAGAAATGGATTTTTGACAAAACAAAATATTACCAGCAAAAAAAATTTTGTCGGCATTAAACAACCCATTGAGGTTTATATGCCATAAAACAAACCAAACCAACAACCAACTTTCCTTGCAGTAGATGCAGCTATTGATTTGATGTAATCATTCCATTTCAAGTCAGCTGAAAATGTTAGGCCAAGAAGGCACAGTGTGTTGCTCTCCATGAGTCTAGCATCAGCCATGCTGACTGCAGACAGGAAAGTTTCTCTATAGTGGTTAAATGAGAGCAGTTTAGTTTTGTAGGCATTAAAATTTACAAGTCCTTTTCTTGCCCCAGTTAACCACTGACTGGAGGTCCTTTTGAAGAGCACCAGCCAGGTTAACTTTGTCAGCTCTGACGGATTTGCTATTGAGACAGGAGTAAATGGTAGTGTCATCTGCATAAATATCTATTTGGGCACTGTTGACATCAGGAAGATCATTGATTAAGATCAGAAACAATGCAGGCCCCAGGATAGAACCTTGGGAGACTCTTGCATTCCCTTGAAAGGATCTGGAAGCAAGCCTGTTCAAAACGACCATCATTTTATGATTTGATAGCAATGATTGGATTAAATCAAACAATCGTCCTGTAATACTGTGGCCCTGGAACTTACATAGAAAACCAACATGCCAAACCCTGTCAAACACCTTTGAGATATCTAGAGCCACAGTCTAAACTTCACCATTATAATGAAGAGCTTGATATAGATATTCAGTGATGGTTATTATCACATCAACGGTAGACCTGGCAAAACAGAAGCCATGTTCTTTGCCAGAGAGTAGTTTATGAGAATTTAGATGCTTAACCCCTTCAGCATTGATTAAAGTCTTGAATACTTTGCCAAAAAGTACTAGGAGACTAATAGGGCAATAGTTAGAGGTTCTCCAGAGTTCTTAAAAACAGGAACTTCAGAGGAGGACTTCCAAAAAGGCTGGAAAGCAAGAAGCAGTGAGGCAATAGTTGTAGAGTTTGGAGAGAACTGGAGCCAGCTCAGTAGCGCTGGAGCTAGCTCAGAAGTATATTTCTTTAGGACAATGGCTGGGATCTTGTCACCTCCATTTGCCTTAGGGGAGTCTAATTTAGAAATGATGTCTGAGACAAGAGATGGGGTTATGCACATTTCACTCAGTAGAGCCTCTGTTACTATGGCAGCAGTAAAATGGCTTTGACTAATAACAAAAGAATGTTGTGGGAGAGGGAGTCATAAAGCAATGTACTAAAGGTTAAATGTATATATGTTTGTATGAATCTACATATTACCTATTATATATATATATATATATATATATATATATATATATATATATATATATATATATGCTGTGATATGGAATAGCATCATTTATTAATCCATATTGTAATTATATATCTACAAAATACCAAAATCTTGTTCTTATAGAAAGGATAAAAAAAAAACACAGACAAGTTGTCTTTTAAATTTTTATCCACAACAGTGATTAAATATTTCTTCCATCGACCAGGAGGCACTTGGCTTGGCTGGAAAGAATTTCAAATCTAAAGGTATGAATTTTAATCTGAAAAGTTATTTCAGTCATATGTGTACGTCCTAGGTGTTGTTACAGGGGGTGGTAATTTATAATGGCTCCCTACCTCAAGGAGCACCCAAAAAAGGAATAAATACAAGGTACTAAATAGGGAAAATGAAAAGAAGGGTGCCAAAATACTTTTTACCCTTTTTTTATTACATGTAACAATGTAAAACATTAGTGCAACATGACATAAGTGTAAACTTGGTTCTTACAAGGTTTACACTCAGTAAGTTTACTACATTTGAGCTAAGGCAAGGTGAGGCAATCAACTGCCAGTATATATCTTTGTTCTCCATGGTGTTAGTTGAGATGCTGGTCACAACGCATGTACAACCTCTTCCCAAGACTGGACTGACTATAATTATATCAAGGGCCCCAGTTCATTTCAATTGTCCTTGCTGTTTCAAGAGCATTAACTCACCTCACCTTATCTGCTTGCTAGGTGGAGAGTTCTATCTAAAACCCTACAGTGTAATGGCGAAAAAATGTCTAGGTAGCAATTCAAAATATGTAGAAACTGAGGAATATGGGATCATGAGAAGACGAGATTAATTATGCTAAAGTTTAATAGTTTTTCCAAATTCTGTTTTGACAAGAATTTAAAATTGTAACTCATCAGTAATTATCAGAGTCAAAAGAAATTTTGAAAATTTAGTACTTAGATCTCTGAAAGAAAAATTACTATTTTACTTGGATCTTTCTTCATTACAGATATCTCTCTGTATGTATGAATTTTTTTTAATGGTAATATTAGCTGTCTCCTAATAAGGAAACATTGAGAATCTATTGACTGAGTAGCTAGTACTGCTGTTGATTGAAATTCATAATATATTTCTATTTAAACAATTTTTCAAAAAATAGGTTTTTCAAGTTCAGTCACTGTTACAGAATCTTCCTTTTAAAACAATTTCTCAGGATTTTTCTAGTCCAGTAGCTGTTCTAGCTCTTTCCAGTGTTGATGGGTGTTTCCTTCTTAACTTTACATTTGAAGTAGTGTGGAATGTTAACATCTTGATTATGTCATTGTTTTCTCTTTGAGTTAGATTTGATATCCATTTTAGTTGCTGCTGCTGTTGAAAGTCCTCAAGTAATGATGCAGAAATATGGAGATTTATATGAATTATGACCAAATAATCAAAAATCAGAATTGGTTAAGCTAAGAATGTTTTAATACCTTACGCAAAGAAATTATTTCAGCTGTTGTAGAGAAATTTAAGATGTAAGTAATAATTGAAACTAAGTGATTAAACACTAGATTATCTTTCTTGTTCTTCAGTCTTATGATATAACTTAAAGACAGAGAGTTAAACCTATCAAATTTTGTATTTTTGCTAATGTTTGTCTTCTCACTATTCTTCCCAATCGATGTTCTGCTATTTGCTCAAGCTTAAGTAGGTTGATCCTGGCTCTCCACAACTTCCTATCATTTGTAGCTCTAAGCAATGTTTCTCTTTTTACTATCCTTTCCACCATCCATTTATCCAAGCTTGTTAAATAGGTGATCATGGCCCTCCATGACTTCCTATCATTTGTAGCTCTAAGCAATGTTTCTCTTTTTACTAATCTTTCCACCATCCATTTATCCAAGCTTGTTAAATAGGTGATCATGGCTCTCTACAACTTCCTATCATTTGTAGCTCTAAGCAGTGTTTCTCTTTTTACTATCCTTTCCACCATCCATTTATCCAAGCTTGTTAAATAGGTGATCATGGCGCTCCACGACTTCCTATCATTTGTAGCTCTAAGCAATGTTTCTCTATTTACTATCCTTTCCACCATCCATTTATCCAAGCTTGTTAAATAGGTGATCATGGCACTCCATGACTTCCTACTTTTTGTTACTCTTAGCACTTTTTTCTTTTTACTATCCTTTTCACTTCCTGATCTGCTATCCATTTACACAAGATTTTTAGGTAGGTTACTCAGTTTCATTTGCCTATCTTGCCTTCAATATATCTTGCAAATGTCAAATTCTCCAAGCCCTCTTTCCTCTTTATGTGTCCCAGAAAGTTCAACTGTCTTTTACTGTATTTACATTATTCGGACTGTTGTCCTCATCTTTGTTGCCATATTTATCACAACGATTTGACCGTTGTATGCTCCGGCATTCTTCAGCTGGTTTCTAAATTATAGACAGATATCTTTTACTGATTCTAAGTATAAGTGTTCTTTTTGTTTCCATTTTCCTTAAAATTTTCTTTTTGGCCACAGGCTCTGTTCATTGTATTCTCAGCATCCTTCTGTAGAAATACATCTCTTTTGCCCCAAATCTCTTCTTTATCTGTGAGGAAACTGTTCAGTATTTACAGACATAGAGATGGATGGATGTTACATATTAGTTCAGCTCTCTTTTCGTTGTTTCTCATGAATTCTTCCTTTTCATAATACTCTTATTTAGCTTTTACTATTTTAATGTGTCTTCACATTTTGGTTTCACATTTTCTATCATCTCTTAAAACACTTTGCAGATAGTCAAATTTCTCTAGTTGCTTGATCTCCAATTTACAGCTTACATCTACGATGTTCTTGTTGACAACTATACATTCTGTCTTCTTAAAAGTGACAATTAGTCCCATCTTCACAAATTCCTTCATTACTTTGTCTAGCAGTTCCTAGAGCTTTGCTTGTGTCTGCCACCAACATGGCATCATCTATATCTGAGAGTGAGGAAGAAGTAGACTTGACCTGTATTGATCCCCCGGAATATGATTCAGACCAGGACACATCTGACGATTCAGCCGGGGAGGAAGACATGGTTATACCACCGCGAAGGAGTGCAAGGGTGAAACGAACAGCCCCTCTGTCACTTATGTGATCATATGATCAGGGGGGAGTGTAATAGACGTGACAGTGACTTACCAGGACCAAAATGAATTCGCCGCCTCTTGTGTTGAACCATTCTCTGAGTGTCGATTGCACGTGCGTACGCCTACTGCCATTTTTATGCAGCGGGCCTATTTGCATAAGAGAACAACGTTACCTGTTAAAAAACGAGGCGAGTGGTCATGGGGGACCACTGCTCTTCTATGCTTCGGTGAGGCTAGACGTATTGCTGAAAGAAAGCGACATCAATTTCTGAACCACCGACAGTTATGTTAAAATTATAATAATAAATCCTGGTGGGAGTTCTACTTGTTTTAGAATTTCTGTTTTAAAAGAATTCTTAATTCTACAATTACAAAACAAAATAAATTACAGTACGGAATATATTTTAATGACTGTATCCATATTTTTTTGTAAACTTCATTTCCCTTGCAGAGCTACTCTTGTGGTTTTGAGGTTGAAAACTACTGATATTTTTGTTCAAAGTCTCTTAAAGTTATGGGTGATTAGCATAAACGTTATCAGCACAGAAAATGGAATTGGTAAGCCTAGTTTAAATTCTGATTGAATTTATGTTCTTCGTGTTAATGCACTTAGTAAAGAGATTTCTTCTGCTCTTTGCAACTTCTTCTAAGTGCTGTGCTCCTTCAGGATGAAGGCAGTCATGGCTCTCCACAATTTCCTGTATCTCATAGCTCTTAAATTAAATTTTGTCTTTTTTCTATATCTTCAAAACCTTGTTTTGCCATCCATTTACTCAAGCTCACTATGTAGGTTATGCATTGTTTTCCTCGGTCCCTCTTGCCTTCAATCTGCTCTGTGGTTCTTTAATTTGCAGCAGATCCTCTGTTATTCTTTTATGTGCTGTATTCTTTCAGGACGTAGACGATCACAGCCCTCCACATCTTTCTGTTCCTTGTAGCTCTTAATCAGTTTTGTCTTTTTGTTATTTCTCCCAAACCCTCTTCTACCATGCATTTACTGAAGCTCATCAAGTTTGTTACATGCTGCTTTCCCCTGTCCCTCTTTCCGTCAATCTGTCCTTTGAGTATCAAACTTTCCAAGCCCTTCTTCCTCATTATGTGCCACAGAAATTTCAGCTGCCTCTTCTTGATGTTAACTATAAGTTTCATTTTTGTTTCCATTTTCTCCAAAACCTTATCGTTGCTCATATGTTCAGTCCATGGCATCCTCAGAATCTTCCTGTAGAACTATATTTCTGTTACTTCAAGTCTCTTCTTCATCTTTGAGGAGATTGTCTAGCATTCACTGACATACAGGAGGATAGTTATCATGTAACAGTTCAATACTCTTTTCTTTGTTTCTAGTGAAAATCTTTTGTCTCTCAATACTCAGCTTAGCTTTTGGAAGGCATCTTTTGCCATCCCAAAATGTCTTTGGATCTCAGTGCCACACTTTCTGTCCTTCCCAGATATTTAATTTTTTGTACTTGTTTGATTTTAGTATCTTCAGTTTGTAATTTGCACTTTGAGCTCAATCCTTTTGTCGATGACCATGCTTTCTGTCTTCTTGTAATTAGTGCTTAGTCCTTTTTTCTTACTTTCCATTGCTTCTGTTATTTGTAGATCCAGAATTTTGAAGAAAATAATCTTTTATCCAGACTGAATCTATTTTTTAATTTTTACCAGTTTTAACTTTAATTTCAATTTGTCAGCAACAAAAGTAGCACATCTATACAAAACATATTTTGATACAATGATGCCTAGGCTTTATGGCAGAGGCAGTTTTAATCAAGAATATCTGGTTTTGGTTGTTGCCTTGGAAATCAAATACAATAAAATTGCAAAAATATATGCAAATAATTGCATGCACTTGACTTACTGCCAGTACAGCTAAAATCTGTGTCCTCAGCATCAGAATGAATTTTGTCTAATTTCTTAGCTTCAAATTTGTCATCAGAGTCAAGCATAGCCTTCAAATCATCTTAGGCTTTCATAAGTCTATGCTTGATCATATTATTATTGAAATTTGATAATCCATTTAAAAGAAAATCACAAAAGAAATCACTGAATCATGTTACCATAGCATTAATGCTGCTATGTTGCTTTGGTTCATTCAGTAGAATACACTCCTCCATAGGCAATTGGTATTGTTAGATTTTGTTGTATTTTTAAAAAAGTCATGTTACCCTATTTCAGAGTTTAAAAGAAAAGAACACTGAACTACTTTGTAATATCAATCCTATAATATGGGAGTAAATTTGGGACAATTTTCTCACAGAGGAAGAGCAGATTGGAAGCAACAGAAATGTGGTTTTGCAGAAACATGTTGCAAATACTATGGACTGAGTGCCTAAAAATCAAAGAAGTCTTAAGGAAAATAGAAACAAAAAGGATACTTATACTTAGAATCAGAAAGAGACTGTTGAAATTTCTTGAACACATCATGAGGATGGAGGGATTGGATAATTTGACACTCCTAGGGCATATCGAAAGCAAGAAACAGGGAAAGGTATCAGGACACTGACCTGATCAGTTTGTGTGAATGGATAGCACTACAAGTTTGTTGGAAGTTTGGTCAAAAAGACCAATTTTACTAAGAGCTAAGGGATAGGAAGTTGTGGAGGGCCATGATCGCTCACATTCTGAAGAGCCACAGCACATAGAAGAATTTTTTATTAAGCACATTTGATCAGATAATCTGGAATGATTACTTCTTTACATTATTTGGAATATTGTCCTCATCTTTGTCGCCATATTTATTACAATGTTTCGGTCGTTGTATGCTCCAGCCTTCTTCAGGTGGTTGGAATGTTGAACTGAACCCTTTATTTCGCTCACTGGAGTAGACTGTTCTATTTCCACGTGCTGTGTTTTAATGGATGTCAGTTATCAGTTATCAGTTATCTCCTGTTAATTTCCCTCTGAAAGTTCTCCACTGCCTTAGCTGGGTATTGAACTCACACTCTTTGGATCAGATGGTCTTTGGGTCCTGTTAATTTCTGAATTTTAATCTGCATATTTTTTATTAAATGTTCACCCAATAGAAGGCCCATGAACCACTCAAGTTAGAGGATTACTAAAAGAGTTTTTTTTATGAGAATAGGAGGGCGATGCAAGTGCATATAATGAAGATATATATGATAGGTAATGGTTTGACTTTAAAAGGTTAAGATTGTAGTGTTCAAGGAAGCATCCTCTCAGGAGTCTGTTTCATAAAGTAGCAATTCTTGGAAAGAAGATGAGCATATGAAAGTTCATTCTTACCGGCAGAATATAAAGTGAATGCTTGTCCTGGGTATGATGATAAACTACATACAGCACCAAGGCCTCTGATTGGGAGATTGGAGCTTTTGAGTAGCATGGGACCACCTCTTAACTGCTGTTTTTCCCAGGTCCATCCTGACCCAGGGTAGTAGCACCTGTTAGGGTCCCAGCTATGGACAAATAATGAACCTCCAAACTGGGGTCAAAACATGAAATTATAAAAATACATTATAAAAAATTACCAGCAATACATTTTTTTTTAAATTACCAAACTCACAAGAAAATAAAATTCCAGCATTAAATGACCCATAAGAAGTTGACATGCCTGTAAACAAACGAAACTAAACCAAAGTAAATGGAGATGGTTTGCCCCAGTGTACATAGAACACTGGCTCCCATATGATCACTGAAGTTAAGCAATGTATAGCCTGGTCAATGCCTAGATGAGTAACCACTTGGGAATATCAAGTGCTGTAAGCTTGGATGTGCAGGTGGTGTAATAAATAATGGCTCAGAATTGCTAATCAAAGAACCAAGTTTCAATTCCAGTCGGGTTCATTATATTCGCTTATGCACAAAAACTCTTGAAAAATTTTGAATCCACCCCTTCTCCCTCAGCTATGGGTTAATTAGTAGGACTTGTTTAACTAAATCATTCATATCTCCAAAAATAAAATAAAATTTCATACAAAATATTGAGATGTTAGCATTAAATAACTCATAGAGGTTGATATGCCACTGAACAAAAAACACAACCAATCTGTGTACATAACAATGCAGGTGTTATCAGGGAAGGTTTGAATTCGTTAAACCAGGAAACATGGCTCATCAGCCATGGAAATAGTGATAGAGTAGCAATAGTCTTGCAAAATTTTGGATATAAAATAATTGTTTACATTGCAGAAACAAAGTATTTGAGAAGATATCTTTACTGAGACGTAAATTAAAAATTACTCTATGTAATACACCCACCAAATTTTAACGTTCTCATTTTCTTCTTTCACATGAATCAAGGACATTAAACATGTCAGCTTCCAACCTGACAAGAAATGAAAAAAGCATGGCATATTTGTGGCACTGATCACTAACTTGTAACTTGGAGTTCTTTTTCTATGTGCTATCTCCCTTCAGGTTATGGGTGATCATGACTCTCCACATCTTTCTATTCCTTGTAGTCCTTAGCCATGTTTGTCTTTTTACTAATTTTCCAACTCCCTGTTGCATCTATTTGTGGAAGCTCATCAGGTTGGTTACTCACTGTCTCCCTCTGTTCCTCTTAGAATATCCAAGATCTTGTGGTCACTGACATTACCTATATTAAGGGACACATTGGTCAAGATCTGGATCAAAGGGTAGGCCATCCATATCCCAGCATGACACAGCTTCCTCTTGCATAGTCCAGGATCGGATAAACTGGCCAAGAATTATCACAAATATATCACCCTAAGTTCCTAGCTCTTCTAATTTAGGACTATGATATCTGGATTGTCATCGAGAAGGAGATCAACTAGTGCAACCCAAAATACTAAGCATTACTTAAAAGCCATTCCTGTGCACAGAATGGTGAACACAAACAAGGACTGAGTTCTGGGTATGACAATAAACTACATCTGGCAGTAAGGCCTCTGATCGAGAGATTGGAGGTTTTGAGGAACATGAACCACCTCTTAATTGCTGCCAGGTCCACCCTGACCTGGGCTGGTAGCACTTGTTAGGGTCCCAGCTTTGGGAAAATAGTGAAACCCTAAATAAAAATAAAAAATACATTTTTATAGTAAAATTACTAACAATGCAAACTATATATCTAAAAAACATACCTTTACTCTGAAAGTATAAAATCATGGACAAAATATGCGTTGTTGAAAGTATAAAATTATGTAAAAAATATTTAGATTTTGGCATTAAATAACCCATTGAGATGTTGATATACCAACAAAAAAAAATCAAACAACCAACATGAAAGAATTCTTTCATGGCATTAATCCATATAATATCCTACAATTTCTTAAAGAAATCAAACTGTATTCCAGAATATAACTTCAGAAAAATAAAGCACAAAATACACTGCATCCAGTGATCATGGCCACCCAAACATGTATATATCTACGATATATCTGTTATGGGACCTACCTTTATGGACTAAATGGACTCGTCCTATTACTATATATACGGGGAGATTATGCCTCTCAGGAGAGCTGTCTGCAGTTGACGAGTTGACTACTGTACTTTACCGTCAGTCGGATGTGCAACACTTTTGTATTCGTTCTTTTGTTTTAATAATATGTTTTCACTAAATTGCTGAGTTCGAGTTTACTTTCAAACCTATTCTGGGTCCACAACAATATCCAAAGCCGAAATAACATATATAATTTTTATTACTTACATAAAAATTAAATTTCTGCATTAAATGACCCATAAGGAGTTGATATGCCGCTAAACAAACAGACAAACAAACAAGAACCACCTTATTACCCCCCCACACACACACACACACTATTTGACAATACATAGCAACAATGTTATGCATTATGAGTGAGGGGCTCCAAGGCCCCACACACACATCCAGAGACAGAAATTTATGAAATTGGAATTAAATAAAATAAAATGTTAATTATGCGATATTTATTTTATGCTTTATCATTGGTCTGCAAATCTAACCGTTAACTTGAAAATAAATAAATGTGCTCTAAAAATTATAGGCCATCTCCCTTTAGTGGATTGCTCCTGCTGATAATGAGAAGAGTCTATTATAAACTGATAATGGGAAAAGCCCAACATAAGTGCTGAAAGATGCCAAATAGAACACGGAGAGAATGGCTGTCTTGAGACCACTCAAGAATAGGCATGCTGGGTGCAAGCTAACCTAAAAAATGTGAGGACAATGCAGCAAACAAGCAGAATATGGACACCATAAAGATGAATGTAGCAATATTTTAAACAGATATATATTTGGATTTCATTCCCAATGTTTTGACTTTTAACCACTAAAAGAATATGTTTTTAGCAATTCTCTTTCTCATTATGTATTGCTCCTTGTATAAAACGTTTTTACAATGTTCAATCATCTTACTTTGTTCATCAAATGACTCAGTTTTTTTTTTTGTGGGGAGCATTAAATTTCTAACAATATTGTTTAATAAATAACTGGAGCATCTACTCAAATATGAGTATCCACTAAAAATAACATTTAAAGTGATAAAATCTGTTGGGTCAATAAATAGAAAAAATCCATTACATCTTTAGAAATTACAAATAAAGATGATTTTATAATACAATATAACATAATATAATTGTAATTTCCAGACTGCAGCTCAACAGGCGTCAAGATCCAAAATGAACAAAGTTAATTAAAACCATGCTCGTAACACATTGCTACTTCCAACATGAAATACATTCGTTTTCCTTCCATCCTACATCTTTGATAATAGTCGTTAAGTTTTGTTTAACGATGAAAAGCAAATTGTTGTTGCATAAATATTGCACAGACTGTCACACCTACACAAAAAACAATACCCTGTCCAGTGTTAAAAGCTGCAGATGGCACCAGGGGTGGCAGTACTGCCTTAGCCACCAAAACTGTGTTTCCTCCTGTGGTTGGCAACTGACAAGGGCAGAGTATCGCATATGCTTTCACACAATGGTAGAATTAAAAGGAAAAAAAAGAAAATTGATATATCTTTGAATGTTTTTATATCAACATGTTATTTACTATGGCTTTTCAGATCCACTCCTGCTGTTTCTTTCATTGTTTTTTTTTCTTATTCATAGGATTTATTTACTCTGCCTACAAGAATTGTCTTTTGAATATTCCATTATGTATATTTGGTAAAGTGCCTTTTATGTGCTGCTTGCTTAATTAGTTGCAGAGCATCTGTTTCAGGTGTTATTATCCTGCTGCTTAAGTTTCATGATTTTAATTTCACAGTCTCGGTTTTTATATTTAGACGTTTTTCTTTGTTTATGTTGTCAAGGTTGTACAGTCATTATTCTTATTCTCACTGCTTTTTGAAAATAATTCTTCTTGTTTGATTCAATTTCCAAGATTTCCATTTTTGCCCCTTTGCATTGGTGTCAATTAGTGCAGCATTTTTTTTTTCAGTTGCTAGCACAAAAGACTAAATTTATGTGAAACAAAGTAGAAAAACACTTAGAATACTGTCTCTTTTACTCTTTATACAAAAACTAAATCAATAACTAGTATAATATCCAATGTCTGTTTATGGGTGTGTTTTGCATAACAGCAAAAATGGCACATTATAGTAAGATTTCTGTTTGAGAAATACCAATTTCTCCAACTTAAACAATAAAGCATTTTCCTCTCCAGTTTGTAACTTCATCATATATAGTCTGCATTCATGTTTACTTTGACCAGATTTTATTTATTTTTTGTAACAAAAATTGAAAAGAAACATGAAACCCTCCTGTTTCAATAGTAAATTCATCAGATCTGACAAAGTAAACCTGAATCTGCTCTTGAAAAGGACCTCCAATCAGAGGCTAACTGGGGCAGGAAATGGTTTAAAACACCTCCAAAACAAAACTTCTTTCATTTAACCATTACAGAGAATCTTTTCTGCTTGTCATCAGCATAACTGATGCTAGACTCCAGAGGAGCAACACAGTGTACCTTCTTGGCATCATGTTTTCCACTGACATGAAGTGAAGCAACTATATCAAATCAATAGTTGTATCTATTGCAAGGAATGTTGGTTCACTATGATGTGCCAGAAAATTTTTCTCATCTGAATCCATCTTGCATATTTACAAACATACCATTCGCTGGTATATTGAATTCTGTTCCTATATCTGTTCTGCTGTTCATCTCGAGATTCAACAAAATCCAAAGAAGTATCTTTAATGTAATTATTAATCTTAACCAGGCATCTTGATTTCAGTCACTTTCTCAGCAACAAGCCACAACTACATGAATTTAAGCATGCTACTAGATTGGCATTTAGGTCCCACCCTTTTACTGTTGAAATAACTAAATGCAACCACCACTTCTTCTGCAACAGTTTCTTTTCTTGCACTTCCCACCTATGGAACTTCCTTCAGTTTCCTTGCTTTCATGATAACTACAATCTTCAAAAATTTTAAATCAATATCCATCACCATCTTCTGTCTTCTTGAAACCTCCTTCATGTTTTGTGCTTTCTTCATTCCTCCCTTTTTTCAATCTCCTCTTTCACTTTCACTCCCTGTAACCCTCTTCATACTAGTGGCATTATCACCTTGTTTGGGGTGAAATGATTAAAAAGAAAGAAAGAGATTTCTAACTGCTGCATAAAATAATCATATTGATGTAATAATGGTGCCATTATTTTGTCAAACATTATTCCATTACATATCATAATAATGAAACATTTTTATTTTTTGCAAAATAAACACTGTTATTTCACAGGTATCATTATTTTAATAATGATTATTAGGCATTATTAAGCTATTGATTTCTTTTTTGTTTCTATTATGAATATTTTTACAGAAAGAATGTTTCTTAATTGTAAACATTTATATTAAAAAATCATTTTTGTTCAAATTCTGCTAATTAGTTAGAGTGCAAATTAAACTAATTATGAATCTTTAATAGACTTGGAGTTTGCCCAACTACAGATTAGTCTCCCCTTATTTATTTATTTGTAAATGATTATGACATATATTCTTTAAATAGGAAACTGCTTGACATCAAGCTGAAAACTATCTTTGGAATCAGTTAAGCAGTGATTATGAAAGAACAATGATGCCTACCATTTTTCATTAAACCAAAGAATGCAAAAGAGAAGACAGTGATGTTTGAAAAATGGTCAAGTTTAATTTTTTGCGTAACTCTTGAAAATCAATAAGTTGAATGGTGAAAAGATGGTTTTAGATAAAATTCTGAAAGAATTAAACAATTCTGATATAATTCTGCTCACATGAAAATGATGTAAGAGTCAACATAAAAAATTCAAGAAATATGCTTCTTAATACAAATCTAATAATATATGTAAAATTAAATTTAGACAATCCTGCTGACATTGAAATTTAGGACAATCAATGATTTCTGAGAGTAGCTTGTCCACACATTGCTTCATGGTAAGGCAACACTGTTTTACCTTATATTGCTTAGAATTAGAAACTTTATTTGGTTTTAATAAAGAGATGTTCTAATTAACCCAGTTAATAGAAATGTACTAATATATCATCGGCAGCTGGCGTTATCAGTCCACGACTGCAAGAAGACTATTCCAAGTCATTCAATGATTATATACACATACACACACACATATATATATATATATTGTCATCCACAGACAGACTGTTTTGCTGTATCACAGCTCATCAGTGTGGATAGACGTCTGGTTACCTCTAGCTAGGATCAAAACCCAGCTGAATTGGTGGCAGTCAGAAAATCTTCCGCTAAGCCGTTGGTGTACGGCAGGGATGAAGGTGAATTTAAGTGTATTCATTTTTAGATAAACACGCCAGTGACTGAGGGAACTTGATTCATTTTATCTAAGAGTATTGCATTAGCAGCAGTAATATATATTTCCAGGTGAAATGAGAACAAATAGAGTATAATTCCACTGTCTGTAACATTTAATTTAAAAGAGATCTCAATGCAGAGTAGAGCTAAATATTATTTATTTTAGGATATTAAAACAAAAACATGTCAAAAATCGCTACACAATGGCAATTATGTTTCAACGCTACAAATGTGTCTCCTTGGGCGATGGTATCTTTTGTAGTTGATAAATAATTTTCTTTTTCAAATGGTCAAGTTATTTACCAGTTTCTTAAATGAGCCTTTTATTTATCAACTATAACATTTTATGTAGGAAGTGTATTGAGCATATGACTAGTTAGCATTATGTTAAATTACCTCCCTACCTCTTTTGTTTTTACTTCTTAGGAAAGTTGAATGCCAGACTTAGAAAAAAATGTAACCATTTGTATCTGTCCATAATGAATTGTCTAGGATTTATATGCAGACAACTTCATGTCATGACCTATATAATAACAAATTTTTTTTGGTGAATTTGAATTTAGAATAGATCACATTTGATTGGTTAATCATGATAAAGCCCACAAGCTTATTTTAAATTGTTTGCTTTTTTTTCAGAAAAAAGAGGAAGTATTCTGCTTTTGAAATTAAAATAATCGTTCACTTACCAGTAGTTTACCACCACCCAAGCAGACACACTTGTAGTGATGAAACATAATTGCAATTGTATAGCAATTTTTAACATATTTTTATTTTAATATTCTAAAATAAATTATTTATATATATATATATATATATAAGCACCCAGAAGCAACAGTCTGTTTCATACTAAATGAAATCATCAGGCCTTGATGATTGTGTTTAGCATGAAACAGACTGTCACCTCTGTGTGTTGACTTTGATATCTACTTTTATATTTATGTACATTCTATCCCTGATATTGAGCACTCTATCTCATAAATATAAAATACCTTAAAACTATATTTATCATATATATATATATATATATATATATATATATATATATATATATATATATTATAGTGTATAGAGGAGGTAGTGCTGCTCTGGGTAGCTGATGGGAGACTCTATGTCTAGCAACAGAACTCTGTACCATGTCACACAAGCAGGAAAACCCAGTCATGGCTGTAAGACAATTTCTGCGATCACATCACCCCTTACATCTGGCCACATAACTCCCCAGACTGCAATCCCCTTGATTAAAATATGTGTGGGGCGTAGTTGAGCGAGAGACCAACAAAACTCCCTGTAAAACCAAAGATGAACTGAAGGCAAGGATTATGGCAGGATTCACCAACTTAAACAAGGAGACGGTTCAGAAGAGTTTTATGAGTTTCTGAAGTCATCTGGATGCTGTGGTTGAAGCCAATGGGGACCTTATTGAATAAATTTACTCTTTAGTATAGGGTGACCCCAAAAAACGGGAACTTTTTAACAATCCAATAAAACCAAAGAGTGATGGAAGAAAAATATTTAATTCATAGTAATTGAAACCTTAAAACATGCCATTTAAGAAACAGTGATGGAATTTTCATTTTTTTAAAATTACGTCCTGTAGATGGCGTCCTCCTTTACGAATGCATTCTTGAAATCTGCTGTTGAGACCCCTATTTACTAATGCAACATCTCAGCTGGGATATTGTGAATTTCATTCTCGTTACTAAAATGGCGAAATGTTTACTTGCTCAAGGTCACTGTCTCGCAGTGTTGCCACTTGCTCATGTCTGGCAATACGCACTTCAAAAATTCCCGTTTTTTGGGGTCACCCTATATTTCAATATATTTTTGTGTAATATTGGTTAAATATATCTGTTAAAATGAGATGTTAGTGTTATTTTCATTTTTGCATGAGTTAGATGACAATTTATCCATCGCAGTTGACCTGAATGGAAATAACTGGAGACATTTGTGCCAGAGTGGTATCAGACATTTTGAAATCAGTTGTATTGATCAGCAAAGTGATGAAAGACAATGGTGAAAAGTATCAGCAAATATTTCTGTGGCTATGTCTTGAGAGCCTCAGTGTTGCACTATATGTGGACTTGTATGCAGGTCACTAGTGGAACTGAAGTGTCACATATGACAGAAACATAAAAACTGAATGAGGTTGTCAGATCCTCATACTTCAAAATCAGTGGGAGAGTTCATATATATATAATCTTGCTGTCATTAACAGAATATGCTGAACACATTTGCTAAAAGTACCTTGATTACAATAGAATATCAGCAAAAACATGAAAAGCAAATGTAAACCTCTCTCACTCGGTAATATGAAAGCTTTGTGTCAGATTAATCAGCAGAAATTAATGCTATCTATATTATCAAAATTAAGCCTGAAAACATTGTGATCATATCATATGAATAATGATGAAGGTTTCTAAAATGGTTGTTAATCTGTTTTTTTTTTCTGCTGCATTTAACTTTGTATTTTTTTAAATTAGTTTTTTGACAGTACATTCATAAATCAATAAACTTTGACACTTCATAGGATTAGGTGTGTGAAATAATAGCCAATATTTTCACTCTGAATGCAGCATGGAATGACTTGGGGCTAACAGTGAAAGTGATTGGCAGTGATCAAGGGGTAAAGTTAACTCAGATCAAAAGTGAAACAATCATTACTTTTGATAGGAAAAAAAGTCATTGTACTCTTTCTTTATTAGTAGATTTAAAATCAAATGAATGAATGTTTACCTATTTTATAAAAATTATGAAGACAAAGTATGCATTGAATCTTTAAGAGTGTCTAGAAATTTCTTTGGTTGGATTGTCTTTCTTATATTTTATGGTTTTATTAAAAAAATGATGTTTTGAGTGGTAATCTTTCTAAAAAATAGTCATATCTTTTCTTAGTCTGAACAAGTTACATCAGTCATTTATGTGCCGTGATACATGATACATAATTTTTTCCCACAGTAGGTTGCCATTTCATTCTGCGGTAGACCAGTTGCCATCTAAGGCTATAGAATCCAGTCTGTCTTGCTATTTACCCATAGCTGGTGGAGAAGAAGAGGATTCATACCTTTCCCAAGTGTATTAGCATGTAAGTGAGTATCAGTCAGTTATATGCCTGATACACACATAGGCGATCATGTATCTTTCCATACATGACTGATGAGGCAGATTTTTTTTCTCACAGTAGGTTGCCATTTCTTTCTGTGGTAGGCCACTTGCCATCTAAGGCTATAGAACCCGGTCTGTCCTGCTATTTGCCCATAGCTGGGGGTAGAAGAAGATTCATACCTTTCTCAAGGGTATTAAAACATAAATGAAAGTAATGGCTTCAACTGGAATTTGAACTCGGCTCCTCGATTCCTCAGTCTGAGCCGCTATCCATTATGCCACCATGACTCCTCTGAAGTTACATAAGAAATATATTTAACAAAAATTTTAAAAAAATAAATTCAAATTTGATATAGTCATATTATACAGCTTCAGTATATTTAAATGTTATATTCTTAATTAGCCTGAGTTAACCACCTGAGAAGATCCTGGTGGTTGAAACCGCGATAGTATTTCATTCAGCATTTTAATCTTTTTAAGATGTGTGTGTATAGTGGACTCTCCCATTGTATTCAACGTATGCGGATCAAGCCACTCAGTTTATAGGAACCAACAGCCAGACACAAGCACGTATGATTTGATTATAGTTGTGAAGGCTTTGTGCGGAATTAACCATAATTTTGAAGGGCCAAATATAGAGACCTGGTACACTACCTGCCACAAGGTCCCCAAACGTCCCTCCACAGGTTTTGAATTCAGAGTTGTCCTTCTCCTAGACTAGTTGCCATCCAAGGCTATAGAACCCAGTCTGTCTTGCTATTTACCCATAGCTGGGGGAGAAGAAGAGGATTAATACTTTTCCCAAGGGTATTAGCACGTAAGTGAATGTAATAGATTCGATTGTAATTCAAACTTGACTCTCTGATTCCTCAGTCCAAGTCACTATCCACTACTCCATCATGCCCCCTCAGTATATATATATATATATATATATATATATGAAGAAATATAGTCTTAAAGTGTGCTATATTTATGGGATAAAGTGCTCAATATCAGAGATAGAGCATGTGTAAATATAAAAGTGAACATAGAAGTCAACACTTAAAGGCAACAGTCTGTTTCATGCTAGATGCAATCGTCAGGCCACCGATTGCATCTAGCATGAAACAGACTGTCGCCTCTAAGCGTTGACTTCTATGTTCACTTTTCTATATATATATATATATATATAATATGAATTATTTTAAGCTAGAGTGTATCTGTGAAGTAACAAAATGAATGAAAAGACAAAAGGAAAAACTATTGTCAGTCGATGCATTTTGTCCTCTGAGGGACTTTGTCAAGGCCATATTTGCCTTGATAAAGTCCATCAGAGGATGAAATGCATCAGCTAAAACTAATTTCATCTTGTCTTTTTATTCATCTATATAATAAATGTGAATGCCAGTAAGTCACACTTTTTCAGCTTTACTCCTGAAGACATTAGCCCATCATATACCATTTTGGAATCAGGTCAAATTCGGTTCTGCAATCTTGAAAATTTGGATTCCCAAGTATTCATTACTGCAATTGTTTTTGGTCATTTTTTTTTAGTTGATTTTTTGTGACAAATATTTTTGTACAGTAAAAATTTTTATAAGTTGGAAATAAATTTGGGAATAATTGAAATTAATTGTGAAATCCAGCAAAAGTCACCCATGAAATAAAAATAATTGTTTGTATGTAAAGTATGGACCTACATACAGCAAACTGTGTTTAAATTAAGTAATGGCAGAAGAGTTATTGTTGAACTTTTAAAAGGTAAACTTAAATATTAATGCAATACTTCAATGCAGTGATCAATTTTTAGTTCTTTTGTAGTTTATTGTTGCCTATCTCATCTCCTCCACCCTACCCATTGTGATGAAGGTCCAATCAAGAGCCCTCCGCAGGAGCTAGCTTAAATGTCACCTGATAGGGCAGCTTTTAAACTAGTGTGTGTATATATATATATATATATATATATATATATATATATATATATATATATGAAATGTAATTGTAGTAGAGCATGCAAAAAATAAGAAGTAAACAAGATATCCCTAGACATGGTCAATGGAATAAGGATAATCCATCCACACAAAGATTAAATAATGGGTTCAGTTTGGATGTTACCCAGATCAGTATACACTTGATGAAGGCTGGAGGGTACACCAGCTGAAACATTGAGATAACAATAACAAAGATAAGGGCAATAGTTGATTTATTAATTGATTTATCTGCTTAATAGCATATAAACTCCTTATGGGTAATTTAATACCAAAATTTGCATTATTAAATGATATGAGAATTGACAAGATTATGGAAATTATTTTTAGTAATATGGTCAGACTGTTCTTCCAAACTTATGATCCAAACCTTGTGTCACTAAAAATGAAACTTGATGCATATCAATCATAATAAAAAAAACTTTTCTTAAGAATAAATATTGTAAAATATACTGACAAAAAACAAAAGTATTTAAGTAATTTTGCAATAATGTCATTTATATTATCTGCAAAAGTAATCTAAGATTTTTATTTATACAATTAATCCTATTCTAATCTAGTGTTTTTATTTATACAGTCAACCCTATTGTAATCTAGGGTTTTTATTTATACAGTCAACCCTATTGTAATCTAGGGTTTTTATTTATACAGTCAACCCTATTGTAATCTAGGGTTTTTAATATACAGTTAACCCTATTCTAATCTAGGGGTTTTATTTATGCAGTCAACCCTATTGTAATCTGGGGGTTTTATTTACTAGTTAAACCTATTGTAATGTATGATTTTTATTTTTAAATTTAACCCTATTGTAGCATGTAAAAAGAAAATTTTTAAAATCATTAAAAATATCTAAGTTAACAAACAAAAAATATTTCTCCCTTACTTACTGAATTAAATATTCTCTTGTTATGATATCACAAATATATTGGCTTGTTAGTGTTTGCTACTGGGGAAAACTAATTGTTTTATTCTTCTTTGAAAGCATCTAGAACTCTGGATTATTATATACACCTCTTCCAGATGCAAAGTCCTGAAACTTGATGCATATCGATCATGATAATAAGAAACTTTTCTTAAGAATAAAGATTGTAAAATATACAGACAAAGCACAACAGTATTTAATGTCAGTTATATTATCTACAAAAGTAAGATTTTTATTTATACAGGCTACCTTATTGTAATCTAGGGTTTTTATTTATACAGTAAACCCTGTTCTATTCTAGGGTTTTCTATTTATAAAGTTAATCCTATTGTAATCTAGGATTTTTATTTATATCTGTGGAGGAGGTTGAAATGAATCTGTTCTCAGCATAGGCTGGCCATTATTTATTTCCCATGAAATTATATGTAGCCAATTGATAGCAAAATACTGCTGGCTACTTGAGCCGTAACACCTGTCTCTCTCTATGTGTCATCACAACTTCAATTTGATTCCCAAAGTTGAACACCACTACCCAACTGCCAACCACTTACACACACTGATTCAAAGGTGAACAGAAATAGCAATGAAAGTATTCTTCATTTAATGTTATTGGTCCTTACCTGGCATCTTGACTTCAGTCACTTTCCCATCACCATGATGTAGTTTTCCTGTTATTTCCATAAATATTTTCATGGTAGTTGTTCTAATGTTCCTCCTCGGTACTTTGATTGCATGAATTTAAGCATACTACTAGATTGGCCACTAGGTGTTATCTTTTTACAGTTGAAACAGCTAGATGTAACCATAAGTTTTATTCTAATAGTTCCTTTTTTCACACTTTTCTCACACTTCTTTCCTGTGGAACTCTCTTCTGATTACTTGCTTCCCTACCACCTATGATCTTTAAAAATTTAAATGCACAAAGAATCACCATATTTCTGTCTTCCTGAATCCAGTTCTTTTAAGGTCTTTTCTTTTCCCTAAAGTCTTCTAATTCTTTTTCAGTCCAATAACCCCTTGTATCTTAGTGGCATTATTGCCTTGCTTAGGAGTGAAATAATTGAAAAAAAATTTCCTACATGGACAAAAAGGATTCTGATAATATTGAATAGATTTCTTCTTTACTTTTGTGAATTTTGTTTTAATGAAAGGAAAATTTTAAATCTATTTAATAGGGATTCTGAGGTTGATCCCCCAACCAAATGCTTTGATCATCTTTTGAGATTAATTTCCTGAGTGTGGGCTGGCATTGTCATTCTGAAGCCTTACACACTTTTAACCAAATCAGGACATTTGGGAGTAAATGCTCTCTTGGACTTTGACAATCTGGCCATTGAACAAAGAAAAAAATGAAGGCATCTCAGGAAAACATATAAAATGGAACCACTTTGCACTCTTTGGCATGGGAATGGAATCATCAAGAACCTCATTTGTGGGTTCATTAGCTGAAAAGTGTTTATACATGAACTGAACACTGAACAAAAGATTGTATCAGTCAATCTAGTCAAGAAGAACTGGGCTTTGTCATGCAAAAATAGTAATGACAGTTTTCCATAAATGAAAATTTGATATTGTCAGTGTTTTGTAAATGTACTGAAAAAATATATTGAACAGTTCAGTATGAGGTTGGAATTTTTTTATAATTGACTTGCAGATTACTTCTACCTGCAGAACTCTGATACTCATGTTCACTCAGACTAATATCCCCATCTTGGTTGTTACAGTCAAACGTGGTAGTTGCTCCCCCCCCCACCCAGTCTTTTTCAAGTGTCTACCAGTAATCTTCCATCCTTTAGGACATACGGCTGAGTGAATAAATGAATTAGTAAAGAAGAGCTAGTTATGTGGAAGTAATGGGTTCAATCCCTGAGTCAGGTCTTTCTCAATGAGTCACTCACTCTAAGGTTAGTATCAGCAAAGTGTTCAGTGTTCATTCATTGGTTCAGTGTGTCATTCTAGACAATTCTTTTAGTGAGAATCTGTCTTGCATATTTGTAAGTGTACCATTCATCCATGCATTAAATATGGCTTCCATATCTTATCTGATAACTTCTACTATGTATTTAGAGATTCTAGATAAAATACAAAGAAGAATCTGCAATGTTATTGGTCCTGACCTGGCATCTCAGTTTTTAGTCACTTTCTCACCACCATAATGTATCTTCCGTGTGCCTTTTCTATAAATACTTTCATGATAAACTTTCCTCTGTGGTAACTAAACTTCATGAATTTAATTGCAGTACTAGATTGGCTGCTAGGTCTCATCATTTTACAGTTGAAATGGCTATATTTAACCATAAGTTAATAGTTTCTTTTCTCACATTTCTCACTTGCGGAACTCTCTTACAGCTTCTTGCTTTCCATTCCATTTTGATCTTCAAAAATTTAAATGCAATGTCAATCATTATCTTATGTTTTATTAATTTCTGCTCTTTTGTTGTTCTCGTTCTTTAAACATGGTTTATTTTCTTATATTATTTCACATTCAGTGACCTCTTGGGCCACAGTGGCTTTATTGCCTTGCATGGAGAGAAATTAATTTAAATAATGGTAGTTGAAGTTAAATACTTTGGTTCAATGAAAGAAACAAGTCACATCACAAGGACAAGGTAATTAATTGATACAAGATATTCTTGTGCATAGGGAGCAGAATGAAATCAACCGAGTCTGTCAATTAAATAAAGGGTTTGTTTCTTTTGTGATATCAACAAACACTCGTTGCCACTTTTGTAATATCAACGAATACTCGTTGTCACTTTTGTAATGCTTGTTGTTGTAGAGACTTCATAATCACAGATACAACTACAGTAACACTGTTGAACAATACTGGTGTCAGACGCCTTCGAATAACACTCGCGCTAATAGTATTGCTTGATAATACTCACTCAAAAAGTACCAAAAGTGATCGGAATTGTAATCCGTATAGTGATCACTTAGATGCCATGCTAATTCCCATATATACATTTCCTTTACCATCAGATGATCTACTTATTCAAAGTGGGATCACCTGTATTTGTGCTCTGGGGATTTGTGTTCAAACTCCAGTGTTGGCAGTGACACTTTACTCCTATATAACGGTTTCAAAATGCCTGGAACATTACTCGTCATCACAGATAATTTGGAGATGGCTAAAGAGTACAATGTTCAAAATATTATAATGGCCAACTCACTTATTTTTGAGTACACTCAACTGTTACGGTGGCTCACCAATTCCTATTGCAGATACCTGTTGTGGCACATTTGTCTTTATTCAGAACCTACTTATAGTTTATACTGCAACTATACTGAGAGGATCAAGGTAAAATAGCAAAGCAGACTGAGTCCTATAGCCTTGGGTGGAGAAGCCAACTCTGAATTCAAAGAACCTAAATAAAAATGAAAAACTGCTGAGTGGACTTCGGTTGCAGTTTCTGGGAGAGAGCACATAATCTGTTATGATCAACAGTTTGAACCCAACTGGTATACTGAAACCATCGGTCATGATGACTTGAAACTTCATATGAGTACAACCATAGACAACTTCTGAACAGTTTTTGCTACCCAATTTTACTTGGGTCAATCTGGGGTTTTTTTTCTGACACTTTTCAACATTGGCTGAAATGTGAATATAACAGCCAAAATGATAGTTGTTTCAGTAGATCAGTATATAATAACTTTCAGCACCTAAAATGATGCTTAAGAGTATGTAGCAGAGAATCAGATCAACCCAATAAGAAGACTCAGAGTTGGTTGCATGTGGTACTGTAAGTACCAGGAGTACCATCCTCTTCCACAATTGGTTGTTAAGAGAAGACATTCTACTTACAGTAGGTGACTATAGCGAAGAAAACGGCGACTTACCTTGTCAAACCAAGCGACAGTGCGTCGTGTGTATCTTATGATGGAAAACGTGATGAAAAAGAAAATTACTTGCCAAAAAAGAGGGCACGTATTCCGCATGAAATGCTGAAGACGAAATATTTAAATTAAAAAAAAAACAAGTCCGTCACAGGAGTCGCTATACAAGTATTTTGATATGCAAAAATTGGGCGTCCTCTCCCAGCTGTCGACAAATGGAAAAAATGCTTGGCCGATAAAAGCAGCTGGTGTTCTTGAATCAGGGATTTGGTGTATTTTGGCTACCGCATTTGTCGGAGAGTGAGTTATATTTCTGACTGGTGACATGCATTGTGATTTGTGAGATAGTACCTGCAAATCAAGTTTTCGTCATTTCTTTCTGTCCCCGATATTCAAGTCTGAACTTACAGTGATTTGTTCTTTGTGTTTTGGAAGTAATCTGCAACAAATATTTCCTTTGCTTTCAGAACGCTTAGAGGGACACTGAGAAAATTTGCATACAAATGATAGTGAACAGGTATTAGCCAATAGTCAGCATGGTTCTGACACTGAGTAAGCTGTATAACACGAGCTTTTTCTCAGTTGGGAGGAGTGCTCTGAACATGCAGATGTGTGGAAAACAACACAAGTTTATTCACTTTTTAAATGATTGAATAATTTTTATTCCTAAATTTAAAGAAACATAAAATAAATTGCAAGTAAATGAAATCATTTTTAAAAACTGCAAGATTCTAAAATTTTGTTGTAATTACATTTATTTTCTTCTGCTTCTTGTTTCAGCTGAAGCGATTCTGTTGATCGATGGACCACGGGACCAAGGTGTTCAAGTCAAATCAAATGCAACATTCTTCTGCAAAGTCTACGACACTAACTCTACTGGGCCAGATGAATGGGAGCCTTTTATGATCAGCTGGACTTTCCAGCCATTAGTTGGGATCCAGGAGACTATCATGGAGGTGGAAATACACAAGATGGAGTTTATACTGCATGCAAACTCTAACGGCAACAAATATAGCACATCAAATGGTTATGAGCTTCACATAAATTATGTTAATTTTTCCGATGCCGGGAACTATACATGCACACTGAATGTCTCACAAGAAATGGCCAAAGCATCACTTTCAGTTCTCGGTGAGTTATTTTTATTTACTTATTTACCTATCTATTTTATTTATTTATTGATCTATTTTAACTACTGAGAAAGCTGCTAATTGTGATCAGTTTGGAATAGTTTATCTTCACATTAATTTGGGACAGAGTCATTTATATATTAACTGGCTGATAACTTTTAGCAAAAGATATAAAACCATGAATGATTTATAGTGAGATATTTCTATTCATTTATTCATTTAACTATTTTAACTACTGAGAAAGCTGCTAATTGTGATCAGTTTGGAATAGTTTATCTTCACATTAATTTGGAACAGAGTCATTTATATATTAACTGGCTGATAACTTTTAGCAAAAAATATAAAAGCATGAATGATTTATAATGAATTATTTGTATTCATTTATCTGTTTTAACTACTGATAAAACTGCTTATTGTGATGAGTTTGAGACAGGTCATTTCAAAATTAATGACAAGGTTATTTTGATAATAATTTAGGACCAGCTAATCTCGCCATTAATTTGGGACAGGGTTATTTAAACATTAACTAGCCAATAACATTAATCAATGGATACAAGGGTGAGTCTAAAAGTAATGTTATTTGTTTTGTTACATAATAAACTATCAAACATAAACATCAAGATATAGCTATACATCACAGATTCACAACCCTGCTTGTCAACATAGTCACCACCTCATTCAATGGCAGTGTTTCATCTACAAATTAGACCATGTCTCAGCAGTAGATGTAGCCAATCTCTTACAGCAGTTTTCACTTCTTCATCACCTCCTGACTTAGTGCCCTTACACTTCCATCTCTTTGGTCCAATGAAAGAAGCACTGAGAGGCAAACATTATCATGGTGATGAAGAAATTCTTCAAGGGATTGGCTATATCAGCAGCCATTGAGTTTTACGAAGCTCGGACACATGCCCTCATTCATAGGGTGAACAATCCCATTGAAAGAGGTGGTGGCTATGGATGAAAAACATGATGTGTTTGATTGTTCCTTATTTCTTATATAAAACAAATTGCATTATTTTTTGACTCACCCTCATATAAAAACATGAACAATTTGTTATAAATAACTTTATAAAAATAATTAATGCAAAATTTATTGGCTTGAAATCAGTTTTTAAATTCAAACAAATTGCATTATTTTTTGACTCACCCTCATATAAAAACATGAACAATTTGTTATAAATAACTTTATAAAAATAATTAATGCAAAATTTATTGGCTTGAAATCAGTTTTTAAATTCAAACAAATTGCATTATTTTTTGACTCACCCTCATATAAAAACATGAACAATTTGTTATAAATAACTTTATAAAAATAATTAATGCAAAATTTATTGGCTTGAAATCAGTTTTTAAATTCAAACAAATTGCATTATTTTTTGACTCACCCTCATATAAAAACATGAACAATTTGTTATAAATAACTTTATAAAAATATTAATGCAAAATTTATTGGCTTGAAATCAGTTTTTAAATTCAAACAAATTACATTATTTTTTGACTCACCCTCATATAAAAACATAAACAATTTGTTATAAATAACTTTATAAAAATAATTAATGCAAAATTTATTGGCTTGATATCAGTTTTTAAATTCAAACAAATTGCATTATTTTTGGACTCACCCTCATATAAAAACATGAACAATTTGTTATAAATAACTTTATAAAAATAATTAATGCAAAATTTATTGGCTTGAAATCAGTTTTTAAATTCAAACAAATTGCATTATTTTTTGTCTCACCCTCATATAAAAACATGAACAATTTGTTATAAATAACTTTATAAAAATAATTAATGCAAAATTTATTGGCTTGAAATCAGTTTTTAAATTCATTTGAAATAAAATGTTATAATAATAATTAAGTGTACATCCCAATTTTTGTTGGGAACACAATTTAATATATATTTAATATAGTTTAATATACATTGACAACAGAATTATTTTTGTTGGTAAGTTCAAATCTTTGTTGTTGAAGACGTATTTGATAAGCATTGCAAATGCTCCATGTGCCGCTCCAATTCTGTGCCCCACATCCTTTTCTGAAAGCAACTGGACTTGAGCCTAAATTGTTTGAAACCCAAGCACAAGACCATACCAACTGGCAATGTTCAATCACCATTGGAACCGAAAACTTTGAAGCACCAGAAGAGAAAATGAAGAAGTCAAACAACAAGAGAGAAAGGCTCGACAAAATTGATATCATCCTCCACCAATATTACTATGCTAAGATTTTAAAATGATGCAGTGTAGCCCAAAGTGTTGAATTAATGTCAGGGATATGTTTGTTTCATAGACAGACTGAAATGCTAATGGTAAAATTAGCAGTTTCTTTGCGGGAAACATTCTGCATTCATGGACTGAACTGTTAGTGTTACCAATCATGAAATTTATAAAAATCATTTTATGAAAAGAGATTTTCAGGAAATAGGGTTTCTCAAGACCAGTAGCCTTTTGGTCTTTCTTGTAATTTTTGGATTTTACATCCATTCTTTTTGGTTTCAATAGTGTGGAAAATTAACTGCTTGATTACATCATTATTCTCTTTTCTAGCTACATGTGCTATCAATGTTTTTTGTCACGGCTGTTGGAAGTATTCAAGTGACATTGTTCTAGTGATTTGGTTAAGCTTTGTTGTTTTTGTAGTGCTATAATGGCATGGGTCTTTACCCACACCAAGAAGATAAATGAAGGATGATAATGACTAGGAAACACAAGGATAATTTTAACAAAACAAGATTAGGAATTTATTTCCAAATTTACATACTTGAAGTAGTGTCAGTAGCTCATTTCAGGAAAATAAATCAGAAATTTTTGATGTCCATAGTTTTAACAAATTGTCTTGAAGAGGAAATGTTCATACAACAGATTAAATGATTTTTTTTGATAAGTGTTGTAGCATACCTACGGACGATAATGGGTATGTCCACATTTACATAGTAGTAGTAGTATAGCTGGCCACTCGTATTTGAGGATACCTGTCTACTAAGGCGGCTAGCCAATCTCTATTTCAGATGCTTGCTCAGGCGAATTTGTGTTTATTCAACACCCTCAGAGCCCACCTGTGGTTTATACTGCAACTATGCTGAGCAGACCTTAGTTACAGTTTTTAGGAGAGAGTGTGTTATCTAGCATGATCAGCAATTTGAACACGGCCAGCAGGCTCAAACCCTTGGCCACGATGACTTGTAACTTCATGCTAGCACAGCTATCGACAGCACCCATGGGTCCCATCTACCCAGTTTCACTCACAAGGC
>OZ038491.1:53463026-53495526 GCA_964036315.1 Acanthosepion esculentum | reverse complement strand
GATGACCTGTGAGATGGTAGGGTGATGTTTGTAGAGCTTTTATTTTGTCGGGTGCTGTCTCCAGGATAAATTGGTGCAACTTTATACTGAGAAACTTTGTATAGTTTTAAAACTTGTTGACATGGCCAAGAAAATGACTATGTGGTCTGGCCATTGTATAGCCACCATAACTTCAGTGTCACCACAAAAGAACTGAAATTTTAACCAAATCGGGCACTACCATTATTTTGCAAGAAAAACAGATGCCTACTACTTTTATAACATTGATATTTTTTATAAGGGAATTATTATTCGAGGTTCTCTTTAAATTTCTATTTAAATGCCTTTGAGAATTTTTTTTTACTAGTTTAGACATTGGATATTTAGAGAGATCCCTCTCTCTCAGGTCAACCTGGTTTCACATATTCACCTGACATTTTCTGTCACTGCTTTACAGGCACTCATTGTACCTGGGGGGTCTTCTGGTTTGCATCCTGTATCTTCACAGAATTGCTGAATGGATGTATTCAGGGGTAACCTAGATTAGTGAATTCATGTTTTGGTATCGAAAGAAGTGCTTTGCTGATCAGCTCATCCTTACATCTACAAGAATGACCTGCAAAATGGGTTCTTCTTTCTTGGATGACCTGTAAGATGGGAGATAGTTGGCTATACAGATGCTTTTTTTTTTTGGGTGCTGTTTCTAAAATAGATTTAGAGAAGCATGCAGCGCCATTGTGTGTGTAAAATCTAATTTTATTGTCATTTCTTTCTGGATGCTATTGTAATGTCTATGCTGTACTTTCATTCAAAACTACTGATTTGGCAATGTCTTAAAAGGAGTTTTTTTTCATGTTGATGGGTAAATACAAAAGATAATAAGCTCTAAATCAATTAATTATACCTTAAATATTTTGATATGTGCATTTTTTATGTTTTTCTTTTTTGCTGTTTATTGTTTATTAAAAAATATCCCTACACAACTTGTGGTATATATATACTATATGTACAGATTATTTTGTAATGATAAATATATGTTTTGATTAAATTTGGATAAACAATAGGAAATCTTTAAACAGGACCTAGTATTTCTTGTCAGTCATGCCAGGACAAAGAAATTTAATTACAGAATCTATCAATATATGATCAAAAAGAAATTTCTCAAAAGATGTATATGAGGAAAGAAGGCTTGAAAAATTTAACTTGCACAACATAATAAATGATGAAAAGGCAGATAGAAGCAGTGAGTAAACTACCTGATGAGTTTGAGTGAAGGAAAGACAGCTTAGAAAATTTGACACTCACAGGATATATTGAACATAAGAGGAACAGATGAAAACACCACATAACCTAGCTAACAGGCTTGTATAAATTGTTGTCAGAAAAGAGATTAGGAAAGATAGCAAAAACAAAATATTTACTAAGAGCTACAAAGGACAGGACATTGTGGGGAGTCATGATCGCCCATGTACTGAAGTGACATGGCATATAGAAGAAGAAAGATGTCGAAGCAAGAACAAAGAATGGTGATAAAGAGTCAAACAGGAAATTGTGGAGAGTCATGATCGCCCATGTACTGAAGTGACATGGCATATAGAAGAAGAAAGATGTCAAAGCAAGAACAAAGAATGGTGATAAAGAGTCAAACAGGAAATTGTGGAGAGTCATGATCGCCCATGTACTGAAGTGACATGGCATATAGAAGAAGAAAGATGTCGAAGCAAGAACAAAGAATGGTGATAAAGAGTCAAACATGAAATTGTGGAGAGTCATGATCGCCCATGTACTGAAGTGACATGGCATATAGAAGAAGAAAGATGTCAAAGCAAGAACAAAGAATGGTGATAAAGAGTCAAACATGAAATTGTGGAGAGTCATGATCGCCCATGTACTGAAGTGACATGGCATATAGAAGAAGAAAGATGTCAAAGCAAGAACAAAGAATGGTGATAAAGAGTCAAACAGGAAATTGTGGAGAGTCATGATCGCCCATGTACTGAAGTGACATGGCATATAGAAGAAGAAAGATGTCAAAGCAAGAACAAAGAATGGTGATAAAGAGTCAAACAGGAAATTGTGGAGAGTCATGATCGCCCATGTACTGAAGTGACATGGCATATAGAAGAAGAAAGATGTCAAAGCAAGAACAAAGAATGGTGATAAAGAGTCAAACAGGAAATTGTGGAGAGTCATGATCGCCCATGTACTGAAGTGACATGGCATATAGAAGAAGAAAGATGTCAAAGCAAGAACAAAGAATGGTGATAAAGAGTCAAACAGGAAATTGTGGAGAGTCATGATCGCCCATGTACTGAAGTGACATGGCATATAGAAGAAGAAAGATGTCAAAGCAAGAACAAAGAATGGTGATAAAGAGTCAAACAGGAAATTGTGGAGAGTCATGATCGCCCATGTACTGAAGTGTCATGGCATATAGAAGAAGAAAGATGTCAAAGCAAGAACAAAGAATGGTGATAAAGAGTCAAACAGGAAATTGTGGAGAGTCATGATCGCCCATGTACTGAAGTGACATGGCATA
This sequence comes from Acanthosepion esculentum, assembly GCA_964036315.1. Lineage (NCBI taxonomy): Eukaryota > Metazoa > Mollusca > Cephalopoda > Sepiida > Sepiidae > Acanthosepion > Acanthosepion esculentum. Next base: position 53,493,008 of record OZ038491.1, on the reverse strand, counting down.
TAGAAGAAGAAAGATGTCAAAGCAAGAACAAAGAATGGTGATAAAGAGTCAAACAGGAAATTGTGGAGAGTCATGATCGCCCATGTACTGAAGTGACATGGCATATAGAAGAAGAAAGATGTCGAAGCAAGAACAAAGAATGGTGATAAAGAGTCAAACATGAAATTGTGGAGAGTCATGATCGCCCATGTACTGAAGTGACATGGCATATAGAAGAAGAAAGATGTCAAAGCAAGAACAAAGAATGGTGATAAAGAGTCAAACAGGAAATTGTGGAGAGTCATGATCGCCCATGTACTGAAGTGACATGGCATATAGAAGAAGAAAGATGTCGAAGCAAGAACAAAGAATGGTGATAAAGAGTCAAACAGGAAATTGTGGAGAGTCATGATCGCCCATGTACTGAAGTGACATGGCATATAGAAGAAGAAAGATGTCGAAGCAAGAACAAAGAATGGTGATAAAGAGTCAAACATGAAATTGTGGAGAGTCATGATCGCCCATGTACTGAAGTGACATGGCATATAGAAGAAGAAAGATGTCGAAGCAAGAACAAAGAATGGTGATAAAGAGTCAAACATGAAATTGTGGAGAGTCATGATCGCCCATGTACTGAAGTGACATGGCATATAGAAGAAGAAAGATGTCAAAGCAAGAACAAAGAATGGTGATAAAGAGTCAAACAGGAAATTGTGGAGAGTCATGATCGCCCATGTACTGAAGTGACATGGCATATAGAAGAAGAAAGATGTCAAAGCAAGAACAAAGAATGGTGATAAAGAGTCAAACAGGAAATTGTGGAGAGTCATGATCGCCCATGTACTGAAGTGACATGGCATATAGAAGAAGAAAGATGTCAAAGCAAGAACAAAGAATGGTGATAAAGAGTCAAACAGGAAATTGTGGAGAGTCATGATCGCCCATGTACTGAAGTGACATGGCATATAGAAGAAGAAAGATGTCAAAGCAAGAACAAAGAATGGTGATAAAGAGTCAAACAGGAAATTGTGGAGAGTCATGATCGCCCATGTACTGAAGTGACATGGCATATAGAAGAAGAAAGATGTCAAAGCAAGAACAAAGAATGGTGATAAAGAGTCAAACAGGAAATTGTGGAGAGTCATGATCGCCCATGTACTGAAGTGACATGGCATATAGAAGAAGAAAGATGTCGAAGCAAGAACAAAGAATGGTGATAAAGAGTCAAACATGAAATTGTGGAGAGTCATGATCGCCCATGTACTGAAGTGACATGGCATATAGAAGAAGAAAGATGTCAAAGCAAGAACAAAGAATGGTGATAAAGAGTCAAACAGGAAATTGTGGAGAGTCATGATCGCCCATGTACTGAAGTGACATGGCATATAGAAGAAGAAAGATGTCAAAGCAAGAACAAAGAATGGTGATAAAGAGTCAAACAGGAAATTGTGGAGAGTCATGATCGCCCATGTACTGAAGTGACATGGCATATAGAAGAAGAAAGATGTCAAAGCAAGAACAAAGAATGGTGATAAATAGTCAAACAGGAAATTGTGGAGAGTCATGATCGCCCATGTACTGAAGTAACATGGCATATAGAAGAAGAAAGATGTCGAAGCAAGAACAAAGAATGGTGATAAAGAGTCAAACAGGAAATTGTGGAGAGTCATGATCGCCCATGTACTGAAGTGACATGGCATATAGAAGAAGAAAGATGTCAAAGCAAGAACAAAGAATGGTGATAAAGAGTCAAACAGGAAATTGTGGAGAGTCATGATCGCCCATGTACTGAAGTGACATGGCATATAGAAGAAGAAAGATGTCGAAGCAAGAACAAAGAATGGTGATAAAGAGTCAAACATGAAATTGTGGAGAGTCATGATCGCCCATGTACTGAAGTGACATGGCATATAGAAGAAGAAAGATGTCGAAGCAAGAACAAAGAATGGTGATAAAGAGTCAAACAGGAAATTGTGGAGAGTCATGATCGCCCATGTACTGAAGTGACATGGCATATAGAAGAAGAAAGATGTCAAAGCAAGAACAAAGAATGGTGATAAAGAGTCAAACAGGAAATTGTGGAGAGTCATGATCGCCCATGTACTGAAGTGACATGGCATATAGAAGAAGAAAGATGTCGAAGCAAGAACAAAGAATGGTGATAAAGAGTCAAACATGAAATTGTGGAGAGTCATGATCGCCCATGTACTGAAGTGACATGGCATATAGAAGAAGAAAGATGTCGAAGCAAGAACAAAGAATGGTGATAAAGAGTCAAACATGAAATTGTGGAGAGTCATGATCGCCCATGTACTGAAGTGACATGGCATATAGAAGAAGAAAGATGTCAAAGCAAGAACAAAGAATGGTGATAAAGAGTCAAACAGGAAATTGTGGAGAGTCATGATCGCCCATGTACTGAAGTGACATGGCATATAGAAGAAGAAAGATGTCAAAGCAAGAACAAAGAATGGTGATAAAGAGTCAAACAGGAAATTGTGGAGAGTCATGATCGCCCATGTACTGAAGTGACATGGCATATAGAAGAAGAAAGATGTCAAAGCAAGAACAAAGAATGGTGATAAAGAGTCAAACAGGAAATTGTGGAGAGTCATGATCGCCCATGTACTGAAGTGACATGGCATATAGAAGAAGAAAGATGTCAAAGCAAGAACAAAGAATGGTGATAAAGAGTCAAACAGGAAATTGTGGAGAGTCATGATCGCCCATGTACTGAAGTGACATGGCATATAGAAGAAGAAAGATGTCAAAGCAAGAACAAAGAATGGTGATAAAGAGTCAAACAGGAAATTGTGGAGAGTCATGATCGCCCATGTACTGAAGTGACATGGCATATAGAAGAAGAAAGATGTCGAAGCAAGAACAAAGAATGGTGATAAAGAGTCAAACATGAAATTGTGGAGAGTCATGATCGCCCATGTACTGATGTGACATGGCATATAGAAGAAGAAAGATGTCAAAGCAAGAACAAAGAATGGTGATAAAGAGTCAAACAGGAAATTGTGGAGAGTCATGATCGCCCATGTACTGAAGTGACATGGCATATAGAAGAAGAAAGATGTCAAAGCAAGAACAAAGAATGGTGATAAAGAGTCAAACAGGAAATTGTGGAGAGTCATGATCGCCCATGTACTGAAGTGACATGGCATATAGAAGAAGAAAGATGTCGAAGCAAGAACAAAGAATGGTGATAAAGAGTCAAACATGAAATTGTGGAGAGTCATGATCGCCCATGTACTGAAGTGACATGGCATATAGAAGAAGAAAGATGTCAAAGCAAGAACAAAGAATGGTGATAAAGAGTCAAACAGGAAATTGTGGAGAGTCATGATCGCCCATGTACTGATGTGACATGGCATATAGAAGAAGAAAGATGTCAAAGCAAGAACAAAGAATGGTGATAAAGAGTCAAACATGAAATTGTGGAGAGTCATGATCGCCCATGTACTGAAGTGACATGGCATATAGAAGAAGAAAGATGTCGAAGCAAGAACAAAGAATGGTGATAAAGAGTCAAACATGAAATTGTGGAGAGTCATGATCGCCCATGTACTGAAGTGACATGGCATATAGAAGAAGAAAGATGTCAAAGCAAGAACAAAGAATGGTGATAAAGAGTCAAACATGAAATTGTGGAGAGTCATGATCGCCCATGTACTGAAGTGACATGGCATATAGAAGAAGAAAGATGTCAAAGCAAGAACAAAGAATGGTGATAAAGAGTCAAACAGGAAATTGTGGAGAGTCATGATCGCCCATGTACTGATGTGACATGGCATATAGAAGAAGAAAGATGTCAAAGCAAGAACAAAGAATGGTGATAAAGAGTCAAACATGAAATTGTGGAGAGTCATGATCGCCCATGTACTGAAGTGACATGGCATATAGAAGAAGAAAGATGTCGAAGCAAGAACAAAGAATGGTGATAAAGAGTCAAACATGAAATTGTGGAGAGTCATGATCGCCCATGTACTGAAGTGACATGGCATATAGAAGAAGAAAGATGTCAAAGCAAGAACAAAGAATGGTGATAAAGAGTCAAACATGAAATTGTGGAGAGTCATGATCGCCCATGTACTGAAGTGACATGGCATATAGAAGAAGAAAGATGTCAAAGCAAGAACAAAGAATGGTGATAAAGAGTCAAACAGGAAATTGTGGAGAGTCATGATCGCCCATGTACTGAAGTGACATGGCATATAGAAGAAGAAAGATGTCGAAGCAAGAACAAAGAATGGTGATAAAGAGTCAAACATGAAATTGTGGAGAGTCATGATCGCCCATGTACTGAAGTGACATGGCATATAGAAGAAGAAAGATGTCGAAGCAAGAACAAAGAATGGTGATAAAGAGTCAAACAGGAAATTGTGGAGAGTCATGATCGCCCATGTACTGAAGTGACATGGCATATAGAAGAAGAAAGATGTCGAAGCAAGAACAAAGAATGGTGATAAAGAGTCAAACAGGAAATTGTGGAGAGTCATGATCGCCCATGTACTGAAGTGACATGGCATATAGAAGAAGAAAGATGTCAAAGCAAGAACAAAGAATGGTGATAAAGAGTCAAACAGGAAATTGTGGAGAGTCATGATCGCCCATGTACTGAAGTGACATGGCATATAGAAGAAGAAAGATGTCGAAGCAAGAACAAAGAATGGTGATAAAGAGTCAAACATGAAATTGTGGAGAGTCATGATCGCCCATGTACTGAAGTGACATGGCATATAGAAGAAGAAAGATGTCGAAGCAAGAACAAAGAATGGTGATAAAGAGTCAAACAGGAAATTGTGGAGAGTCATGATCGCCCATGTACTGATGTGACATGGCATATAGAAGAAGAAAGATGTCAAAGCAAGAACAAAGAATGGTGATAAAGAGTCAAACAGGAAATTGTGGAGAGTCATGATCGCCCATGTACTGAAGTGACATGGCATATAGAAGAAGAAAGATGTCAAAGCAAGAACAAAGAATGGTGATAAAGAGTCAAACAGGAAATTGTGGAGAGTCATGATCGCCCATGTACTGAAGGGATATATGGCACATCCTTTGCCATTACTAATTTGCTGATTTCAAAATGGAGATATTGTTTCTTAATATTCTTATTAATGCTACCTTCAATGTACTTTTATCTAAATAAATGGCAAATTCTGTCTGTCCGTCTGTGTATCTGAAACCACTCTAGCTTGGGGTACACTTGTTCTACATCGACATATTATACCTTTTGGGAATCAGGATGATCCCTGGATTGACAATCTGCCCTTCATTTGCTGCTTGAACATCCAGGATTGGGATTTGTGTCTGGATGAAAAGGGGAAAAAATTAAAATTCAGTTAAAAATCCAAATTTTAAAATAACTTAAAAAATTAATGATTTTAAATGTTTGTAATTTGTATTGAGTTTAAAGTAACACAGAAACTTTGTGGACTTATATTTTTTTTGTTTTAAATTCAGTTTAAAGTATCTCCAAAACTTTGTAAATTGAGGAAATTAATTTTATTTCATCAAAATGCCAAGGAATCAGAATTAAAGTCAGATGTTTCGTGACATGAAGTTTTGAAGTTCCACAAAATTTGTGATTTGAAGAACTCTGTTTTCGGTCTGAATTGGAATTTCAGCCTGAATCAGAGTTAAAGTGAGGTTTTGAAGTTACATGAAGTGAATTTAGGAATTCAAAGTTATTTCTTCAAAATTATCATTGTTGTTTACTAAGCTACCTGAGGTCTTTTTAGTTTTGGGCCAGAAGCCCAATTCGCTCTCCACAGAAACTAGCTTAAAAGTCTGCACAGGGTGTAGCTTTTAAGCTAGTATATAATATCTGGGAGTTTGTTACCAGCAAGAGAAACATCCCAATCATATGAGCAATAACAACAACAAAAATTGCAATAGGATCTCTGGTAAAAATCATGCAATGATAACAGCAAAAATTGCAATATGAGCACTGGTAAAAAACGATGTTGAAGATATTAGGTTTATAATACCCAGAAATTATTGAAGAGATCAAAATTAAACAAATACAGAAGTTTAAATATCTGAGAAGTATTTTAATAGATGATGGAAAATGTAACACTGAAACTCAATGGTCTATTGGAATAGAAAAATAGGCTTTCAAAAAGCTAAATAAAGTATTCATAAACAGGAAAATTTAATTGGAAGTATAGATGTTCTAAAGTTCTATGTAAAGTAAAAGCTGGACAATTTCCCTATGAGTAGAGCGAAGATATGAGGCAACGGAGATGTGGTTCTACAGAACAATTCTGGGAATACCATGGACAAAGCATGTGAGCAATGATTAAGTTTTTTATGAAATATGAAAAATGAATGACACATACTTAGAATCAGAACAAAACTACTGAATTTTCTGGAATGCAAAAGGAGGAAAGAGTGCTTAGATAATTTTCTACTTGCAAGACATTTTGAAGGCAAGAAAGACAGGGAAACAATGAATGACCCACCTAACATGTTTATGGAAATGGATAGCCAAACAGGGATGAGGAGGATAATAAAAAGTCAAACATTGCTAAAAGTTACAAATATAGGATGTTGTGGAGAGCCAAGAACGTAAATAGCAAAATATAAAGAAAATTACCAGACATTAAAGAAACACTTTTGAGTAGAACTATGCAGTAAATACAGCCGGCTTTTAAATTCTTTATTTCTCTACTCACAGACTATTAAAAAGTTAAAATTTACCTTAATTACTAATTGTTCTGTGTTCAGTACAGCCTGAGTACTTAGAGGACCTACAACAGTATATTTCCAGCTGATGCAGAACAAAGAAATTTAGTTATGGAACTTGTCAATGTTTGACAGCATATCAGCAAATTATCTTGTCAGGTGATCCAGGATAAAGAAATTTACTTACAGAACCTGTCAGTGTGTGATATCACATTGTCAGCTGGTGAAGGACAAAGAAACTGCTCCTCAGGACATCTATCCTACTTGCCAATTCCAAATTAATTCAAAATGACAAAAGGATTTATATATCATATATTTTGTGGCCTTCAAGAAAAACTAATATCAAAACTATTGAAAAGGAAAATTTCTAAATATTGCTACTTTCAAAGCCCACGAACCAGAAGCATCTATCTTGAGAAGAGCTTTGATCATCAAAAGACATATAAAGCATTATGAAGAACGCTTTGAGCTGAAAAAGAAAATGAACCTTCTTTTTTTTTTCTTTTTTTTTTTACAGTAAGTTAAACCCTGAACAAGGCCTGGGAGCCAAGTGAGGTAAATGGTTACATTAGGAGGCAGTTTGTATGGATAGAAGAAGAAGGTAATGGTTAACCCTAGACGTGAACAAGCTAAAATTGTAGTGATCGGGGAAACATTCTCTTGGGAGTTGGTTCCACAGATACTGTTGGAAGTGTGCAAAATAGCTTGAATTTAACTTTATAAAAGGAAAATTGGAATTTCTAGGACACAGGAAGAGGGCTTGGAGAAATTGACAAGATATATTGCAGGTAAGAGGGACAGAGGAAAACAACAAGCAACCTACATAACAAGCTTGTGTAACAGAACAAAACCTAGGAGAATAAATATTGCTTTGAGCTACAAAGGAGAGTAAGATTTGGAGAGCCATGATTTGTCTATGTCCGGAAGGGACACGGCACATTGAAAAGCGATAACAACAACAACAAAAATTGCAATATGAGCTCTGGTAAAAATCATCAACATTATCAGCAAAAATTGCAATATGAGCACTGGTAAAAATGATGCTGAAGGTATTAGGTTTATAATACCCAGAAATTCATACACAGATGTCCTCAAGGACACATGGCACAGTGGATAAAGGCATTAGTTAGATTCAGTGACAGGACCCAAAGAGTGTGAGTTAATACCTGGTTATGGCAGTGAAGAAATTTCAAAGTGAAAGTGACATCCATGGCACATGGAACTAGAACGGTCTACCCCAGTGAGCGAAATAAAGGGTTCAGTTCGACATTCCAACCACCTGAAGAAGGCCAGAGCATACAACGACTGAAACATTGTAATAAATATGGTGACAAAGATGAGGACAATAGTCTGGATAATGTAAATAATGTAAAGAAGTAATCATTCCAGATTAAGGCAGGAGTGTACAATGACTGGAATGTTGTGATAAACATGGCAACAAAGATGAGAACAATAGTCCGAATAATGTAAATAGCGTACTTTGAAATGTTGTATCTTAGAAATGATTAAAGATATCTTACTGGAATTCTCAAAAGATTTTATAACAAGTTTGGACTCTACTTTGAGCAGTAAGAATGTATAATTACTCTCTAAGCTTACCAGAAGAATCATGATGAAATCAGTCATAAGCGAAAATAACATGTTCATCATTAATTAATCATAGCTAAAGATTGGAAGTTTATTAAGGATTGAAATAAAGTTCAAATATATATATATATTATTCCAGCATCATTTTCCAACTTATTCAAGATGACCTTTGCCCTTTCTAACCTTCTAACTTTCTGTCCTGGAGTAACAAGGTGCCTTACAGATTTTGCATACGATTTAATTTTCAAGTCTTTTTTTCACTACTCTTTGAACAGTCATAGCTGAAGCTCCTTTCTCTCTTGCCAAATGTCTTATGGATTGAGTTGGATCTTTTTTAATTGATCTCTTTAGATTTAAGTTGAAATGATGATCCTTCTTCCTGTTGTGACCTCCTGATCCAGTTTTTCTCTCTACTGTTCCCTTTTTTAAAATTTATTCATCATTCTCTTGATGGTTCTTGAATGGACTTTAAAGATGGAAGCAAGAGTATGAATTTTGGCACCATTACTGAAGCCCCGAATGATCTTTTTCCTCTCATCCTTGCTCGTTTGGGAAGATAGTGGGGCTGGCACAAAACTATTTTAACATGTTCTCTTACTAGCTGAATAACTCAAAGGGATTTTCAAAGATTCTTATGACAAATGGTGTCAAGATGGTTAAACATCTTACCTAAAAAAACAAAAAACTCAATTAGTTTAGTGTTTTTTAGACAGTAAAAATTTTGTGGGATGGGCAATTTTGATATTATACCCAATACTTGAGTGCAGTAGGAGTTTTTATGATTGCTTTTTTATACAAGATTGCACCAAGCACAGGTCATTTTTTGAAGAGGTTAAAAACATGCATTTTTGCAGACTGATTGTGCTATACACAGGTAACTTTTTTTCTGGAGGTGTTAAAATTTATGCAACAAACTCTGGGGTCACACTATACATGAAGTTGGCTTACACACAAGTATATACAGTAAATATTTCAGACAGTGAAGTTAAGATGATGTTTCAAATATAATGAATAAAGAAATGAATGGAAATACGTTTACAGCAATATACAGTAGAAGACTGCAACTGACATTGCTGAGTGCCAGGCTTAAAATTAAAAGAGTAAGTCAGATTCTGACGAAAGAGGCATTACGATGGCTCAGACATGTTATTAGAAGAGATAAGGCTGAAATTGTAAGATTGATGGCAATAAAAGTAAGAAAGATAGAAAAGTTTTATTTATCGTGAAATTTGGTAGAATGTTGACTGGATCTAGATCTTCGTCAGTCTCAGGCAAACTGATGTTTCTTGGGGATTTATGTCAGTTGTTTGAAGGAAATGGAGTTTTGGAATAGGTTCCATCAGTCAGCATTCTCTGAGGAAAAAAAATGTTATTTGATGTATTAGACAAGATATGAGGGTGGCCACAGGCATAAAATGTGGAGTGTCTGTCCTCACAACTGGGCAAATGAATTTTCAAGGTAAAAGCTGGTTATTTTTAGCACAACTTAGAAAATTTTCAGGATAAATTCATTTTGGTGCATTTCATTCCATATAGCTCTGGGATTGACCATATTTTACCTAAAAACAGTTGGGGCAACTTTGTTTAAATTGATAAAATTTGAAATTTTATCATCTGGAAAACTTTATTTACATTATTCGGACTATTGTCCTCATCTTTGTCGCCATATTTATTACAACGTTTCGGCCATTGTATGTTCCGGCCTTCTTCAGATGGTTGAAATGTCAAACTGAACCCTTTATTTCACTCACTGGGGTAGACTGTTCTAGTTCCACGTGCCATGTTTAATGAATGTCACTTATCAGTTATCTCCTGTTAATTTTTCCTCAGAAAGTTCTCCACTTCAACTGGGTATTGAACTGACACTCTTTGGGTCCTGTCACTGGATCTAACCAACGCCTTTATCCACTGTGCCATGTGTCCTTGAGGACATCTGTGTATGAATTTCTCGGTATTATAAACCTAATATCTTCAGCAACCATTTTTTACCAGTGCTCATATTGCAATTTTTGCTGTTATCAAATCATGTTTTTACCAGAGCTCATATTGCAACTTTGTTGTTATTATCGCTTTTCTCTGGCACTCCTTATTATTGGTTCCCATATTGTATTTATTTCTATGCTTGGTTGGCTCAGGAGATTTTTGTGGTCTAGCATATGTGCTGATTCCTTAAGTTTACAAATTTTCCAATGGTGTTCCTTGTCTATGATCTCAACCTTATCCCACATAATGCGGTGATCTCCCTTCTCTCTACATATGTGGTCAGCCACGCCTGATTTTTCCACTTCCCCTCATGTTACAGCTTTCTGGTGTTCTTGAAGCCTTACCTTGAGGGGGCGGCCTGTCTCTCCTTTATATTTCTTTCCGCAGCTGCATGGGATAGCATACTCACAGTCTTTAGTCATGTTCTCCTCTATGGGGGGGTCTTACTCAGGTGAGATATCCGCGAAGTGTCGTCAAACTTTTGAAGGTTGTCCTGATGTTATATGGACTGCAGATCCTTTGTATTTTCTCTGATAACCCCTTCACATAATGCAGGCAGACTGCTTTCTGAGTGTTGTTGTCATCCTCCTCCTCCTCTTGTACAGTCTGTGAGCATCAAATTTTCGACGTCCTCTATCATCATTATGTACTCCAGAAATTCCAACTCTCTCTTCCTGATGGTAAGTATAAGTTTCCTTTTTGTTTCCATTTTATCTAAAAATTTGTCATTGCTCACATGTTTGATCGCTGCTATCCTCAGCATCTTTCTGTAGATCTATGTTTCTCTTGCTTCAAGTCTCTTCTTTGTCTTTATTGAGGAGATTGTCCAGCATCCACTGCCGTATAGGAGGACAGGTATCACATAGCAGTTCAGTACACTTTCTTTCTAACAAAATTTTTCTGTTTCTTAATACTCTGCTTAGCATTTGGAAGGCATCTTTGGCTATCCCAAGGAGGCTTCAGATTTCAGCGTCACACTTTCTGTCATCTGTTAACACATTTTCAAGATATTTAAATGTTTGTACGTGCTTAATTTTGGTATCCCTGATTTCTAATTTGCTCTTTGGCCTCATTCTTTTGCATTTTGTTTTCTTGCATTTGATGTTTAATCCTTTCTTCTCATTTTCCTTCATTAACTTCTGTAGGAGTTTTAGTAGTTTTTTTTTTTTCATGTCTGCTATCAACACTGTGTCATCTGCATATCTTATGTTGTTAAGATTGTGGCTGGATTTTTGGTCAGTCAGTCAGTCATGTGCCATGCATGATACAAACTTAGGCAATCATGTATCTTTCGATACATGACTGGCGAGACAGATTTTTCTCACAGTAGGTTGCCATTTCATTCTGCGGTAGACCAGTTGCCATCCAAGGTTATAGAACCCAGTCTGTCCTGCTATTTACCCATAGCTGGGGGGAGAATAGGATTCATACCTTTCCCAAGGGTATTAGCACATAAGTGAATGTAATGGATTTGACTGGAATTCAAACTCAGCTCTCCGATTCCTCAATCCGAGCTGCTATCTATTACTCAACCAAGCCTCCTAATTCTGGTAGGATTTCTAATTTTAACAGAATTACTTCCTATTTTGCCTTTGATCAAAATGGCTGATGTGTGCATTGAATACTACTGCAACATCTGGCTTAGTACTTCTACTATATATATATCTCAAGATTCTTGAAAAAATCCAAAGAATAATCTGCAATATTATTGGTCCTGATTTGGCACCTTGTCTTCAGCCTCTATCTCAATACCAGAACATATCATTTTTATGAACATTTTCATGGTAATTGTTCTGCTGAGCTTTCCTCTTTGGTACCTCAACTTTAATTTAACTAATTGCAGTACAAGATTGGCAATAAGATCTCATCATTTTACTCTTGAAATTGCTAGATGAACCTGTAAGTTCTGTTGTAATAGTTTCTTGTTATGAACTTCTTGTTTGCACAACTCACTTCTGGCCATTTGATTTCCTTTCAACTATGATCTTCAAAAATATTATCATCTGTCTTCTTGAAACCTCTTCTTTTATTGTGCTCTCTACCCAATAAAGTTTACTCAGTTTCTTTCACTCTCAGTAACTCCTTGCATCTTAGTGGCTTTATTGTCTTGCCTGGGCTGAAATGATTAAAAATAAAATCTATTACATTCAGATTTGTGCAATTACTCTTGGGAAAAGCATAGTCCTTCTCTTCTCCCCTCTTTCACCTATGGGTTAAATAGTAGAGTAGACTGGGCTTTCAAACGTTAAATGGCAGTCACTTACAAGTCTGCTAATAACATTGTTGTCTCATTATGCTGGAATTTTATATTTTATAATCATTCTGACAGTAAATTGATTCCTTAATCCTGACAAATAAACAAAACTTCTTATAAACTAAATGAAGCAAATGAAATTTATAAGAAATGTGTAAATCTGTATCTTCTTATAAGTATGTAAGTAGGATTAAGAAAGAACAATAAAAGAACAGGATTCAGGAGGACAATGGATGGCAAATGAAGTTCCATTTAAATTTTTGCAGGTCATAAAAGGTGGCAGGGAAGCAAGAAATTTGGAGAGTTACACATGTAAGAAAAGAAACTATTAGACTAGGATTTACAGTTACATCTGTTTCAACAGTAAAAAGATGAGACTTAATAGCCAATAGTATGCTTAAATTCATGCAGTCAAGGTACCAAGGACTCATTAGAACAACTGTCATAAATGTGATACTATTTGTTGTTGCCATGGTAAAACAGAAGAAAGTGTTATGTGCTGAGAGACATTGAAACAAGTAGGGTTAATACCAAAAACCCTTGGGAAGAATTGAGAATTTAATTCACAGATAAACACCTTAAATTGTATGTGTCTATATTTCTTGGATGAGGTACACTATTTACATTATTTGGACTATTGTCCTCATCTTTGTCGCCATATTTATTACAACGTTTTGGCCATTGTACACTCCGGCCTTCTTCAGGTGGTTGGAATGTCAAACTGAACCCTTTATTTCGCTCACTGGGGTAGTTTGTTCTAGTTCCACATGCCATGTTTAATGGATATCAGTTATCAATTATCTCCTGTTAATTTTCCCTCTGAAAGTTCTCCACTGCCTTAACTGGGTATTGTAGAGCAGAAGAGACAGAGGCAGAGGACTTCAGCATTATGCCAAACTTTACCAACAATGGCAAACCAGACTTTTGCTAGGTCAACGATAGTATCGCTTCTGATTTAGATGTGGGCTGGGTTGATACTTAATTGCATATGACCTCTGATATAAACTCATTAATGTACGGAGGACTGATATAAAAACAGTATTTACTTTTGTTCAATTCATTTGAGTATTATTTTTTTTCTTCTGTACATCCTTGCCCTGCTTGGAACAGCCCAACACGAAGATACCCGTGATGATCAAACTTAAATCACAACGTGAGATAGAGCAGATCTGAGATCAAAGCAATCTTCATTGATCGGCTGCAGTGTTGGGAATTTGGATGACCGGCTATGGTGTTGCATGATTAGATTAGAACAACTGCCATGAAAATATTTACAAAAATGACAGCAGGAAGCCGCATCACAGTGGTGGGAAAGTGACTGAATTCGAGAAGCTAGATCAGGACCGATAACATTAAATGAAGACGTATATTTCAATTTATATAATTTACTCTAATTGAGTTTTGTGTTCACCTGAGAATCAGCATGTGTATGTAGTTGGCAGTTGAGTAGTAGTGCTCAGCTTTGGGAATCAAGTTTAAGTTATTGTGATCTGTTATGGTCAAGTTATGGCAGGTGTTATTGGTCAAGTAGCCTGCAATATTTTTTTATCCATTGGTTACAAATATTTTCATGTGATGTCCAGTCTACGCTGAGAACAGATCATTTCAACCTTCTCTACATATATAAAAACTAACAACCTAGCATCTGAAAGAAGTATATATAATAGTCCAGAGTCTTACTTTCAAAGAAAAATAAAAAAATTAGTTTTCCCAATCAAAATTTGGTGCTGCTTGTAAGGATGATGAAGACTTTGGCAAATGAATTTAATTTTTGTTATATTTGAACAGGTTTTTATTCCCTGTTCTAAAAATGCAGTATTCTTTTCTGTTATATTCCGTGCTAATAGGAAATGGAATGGACAAACACGGTAGATAAATAGTAACAGGTTTATTGTAGAAACCAGTACACCAAGCAAGGAAGTACTAGTTATGCGCACGGTCATTGCAAGTCAGTACAGTTGTGTGCATACAGCTATCGGAAGGCAGCTAGTTCTCGCAGATCCCAGCTCGACTCTGCTGTCCACTGTCCTAATGGATACTTATAGGTGGTTACCACCTATAGTGCCTCCACTCATGGGGGTGGCAGGTTATTCCATTACATCATTTTCTAAGTGTTGAATCCAACAATGTTTTTTTTGGCAAGACCAGAGTTCACTAAGCAGAATTTTCAGATTTTTATTTCATTCCATGAAAATTGACATCTATCTTTTTACATGATTTTCATCTTTTTCTGCTCTCTTGTCTGACATTCTGAGTAAGTGAGAGATGCTTAAAAATATTTGATTGAATTGTTCACCTTAATTTTTTTTAAATTCTTTAAATACAGTTTATGCTATCAAATGTTATGAAAATAATAACAATTATCTACTCAATAATATAAAATAAAATGTGAATGTATATATTGATTATACAGTTTAATCTCCACTTCTTCGTAATGACATATTCCATTATTATGATAACAGCAGGCATTAGCAAACACCAGCAAGCAAATATATTTGTCATACCATAACAAGAGAATATTTAATTCAGTAAATTTAATTTTATTTGTTTTAACTTTGTTTTAGATACTTTTAATGATTTTTAAAAGATATCTTTTTACATGTTACAATAGGGTTAACTATATAAATAAAAACCTTAGATTATCATTCGGTTAACTCAACAAATGAAAATCATAGATTAACAGTAGGGTTAATTGTAGAAATAAAAATCCTAGAGTACACTAGGGTTAACTCCATAAATAAAAATCTTAGATTCCAATAGGGTTAATTGTAGAAATAAAAATCCTAGAGTACACTAGGGTTAACTTCATAAATAAAAATCTTAGATTCCAATAGGGTTAATTGTAGAAATAAAAATCCTAGAGTACACTAGGGTTAACTCCATAAATAAAAATCTTAGATTCCAATAGGGTTAATTGTAGAAATAAAAATCCTAGAGTACACTAGGGTTAACTCCATAAATAAAAATCTTAGATTCCAATAGGGTTAATTGTAGAAATAAAAATCCTAGAGTACACTAGGGTTAACTCCATAAATAAAAATCTTAGATTCCAATAGAGTTAATTGTAGAAATAAAAATCCTAGATTTCAATAGGATTAACTGTATAAATAGAAAACCCTAGATTACAATAGGGTTAACTGTATAAATAGAAAACCCTAGTTTACAATAGGGTTGACTGCATAAATAAAAACCCTAGATTAGAATAGGGTTAACTGTATATTAAAAACCCTAGATTACAATAGGGTTGACTGTATAAAATAAAAACCCTAGATTAGAATAGGATTAACTGTATAAATAAAAATCTTAGATTACTTTTGCAGATATTATAACTGACATTATTGCAAAATTACTTAAATACTGTTGTGTTTTGTCAGTATATTTTACAATATTTATTCTTAAGAAAAGTTTTTTTATTATGATTGATATGCATCAAGTTTCATTTTTAGTGACACAAGGTTTGGATCATAAGTTTGGAAGAAAGTCTGATTATATTACTAAAAATAATTTCCATAATCTTGTCAATTCTCATATCATTTAATAATGCAAACATCTCTATTACAATTCTATCTAGTCCTACTTCTTTGTTCATGTTCATTATAATAAGAAAACAAAAAATACTTAAAATTATCAACATCTTCTCTTTTATGCACCCTGTCACTTATACATCGGGAAATTAGTTTTAGTTAAAATGAAAACAAAAAGGTTCCTTATATTTAAAATCAAAAAGTGATAGTTGAAATTTCTAGAATGCATAAAGAGAAAAGATGTCTTTGATAATTTGACACTCACTGGATATATTGAATCTAAGAAGGACAGAGGGAAACAGAATTTAACCTATGAAAGAATTTTTTGTCAATGAAAAGAACAGGGTGTTGGGATGGATAGTGTAAAGATAAACTTTACTAAGATAGGCAACGAATATTAGATTGTGGAGAGCCATGATTGCCTGTGTCATGAATGGACATGACACATAGAAGGGGATTAAAACAAAAAATAAATAATTCAATAAAATTTAAAAAATAAATTTCATTTTCTTCCTGGAAAGTTAACAATGAAAAAAATAATAGAATGAAAAGTTGCAAATTTTTTAGCGAAAAACCTTTCTGTGAAAATTCCTTTTTAATGTCCAAATGATCAAATATTCCATTTATTTTTTTGGGGGGGGGGAATGTTTCTTAATCTTTTTAAGAACTTTTTAACATGCTTTTTTTTAGAGCTATTTATTATGGTTTAGCTTCATGAACAAAGATTTGGAATGGTTTCTTTTATCCATTGCAGGCTCCCAGAAGCATAGTGCTGCCTATAGGAAAGATTATATATACGATCTCTGATCAAAAAGTATCAGGACTGTTGCTATGGTAATGGAGCTACATTACACAGAGTGAAGCCACTTGGCACATAGACCGTGAACTCATACTGCACATATACACTCAGATAGAATGTTCTTGCTCACCTTCTTTGTTGTTATCAATGCACGAACGGAAAGTGTATAAAGTGAGGGTCACCTCACCACATCACAGAGATTCCCTCAGTGACAGTTGTTTGTGCAGCAGTTTTTGGCCAAGGACACTTACCCCAGGTTTAGCAACCACTATATTTCTCAGATATTGCTCCTTGAAACTTTGTCCTCTTCCAAAATCAAATCCCACTTGAAAGGAGTAGGATTTCAAGATGTCAAGGCAATCCAAGAGAATGCAACAAGGCAGCTGCTCATTATCCAAAAAAAAAAAAGAAGAGTTCTAGGAATTCTTCCATCAATGCAAATGATTTTGGATAAAGTGTGTTGCATCAGAAGTGGACTACTTCAAAGGAGATTAAATGCTGAATTTATATGTGTTTTAGTTTTCTTTTTATTGCATCTGCGCCTGTGGAAATTCTGCGGCAAGTAAGAGCATATTCCTCCCTCCACTGGGATAGCACACGAGGTGTGGGGACCGCATGTGAAGTTCAAACTCTCTTGTTACTCCGTTTCAAGAATTCGCCGCCGTTGGAATCGGGAATGGCTGTCACTCGTTTCAGCATTGGCGACGGATCGCCGTGCTTGGTTGGCCTTCGTTCCGGACGCGGTGAATTCCTTGGAAGGAGCCGGCTTAACCGATCCAGGGTGAATGCCGCAACATACATACATACATACATACATCAGTACTGATACTTTTTGATCAGTCTTCGTATTAACCCTGCATATCATGCCAGAACACTTGGAATAATCATGGGAATCAATAAAAATTTGAAGCCATAACTGAAGGTGTTAATTGGATGTTTTGATGTGAAAGCACAAAGAAAGCTGAAAGTAAAACTTTCTCATCAGTTAAAAAGAAAATCATCATATAAATTAAAAAGACCATAAAAATTATGT
Source organism: Acanthosepion esculentum (assembly GCA_964036315.1). NCBI lineage: Eukaryota > Metazoa > Mollusca > Cephalopoda > Sepiida > Sepiidae > Acanthosepion > Acanthosepion esculentum. Next base: position 53,475,153 of record OZ038491.1, on the reverse strand, counting down.
AGCTTCACACCTGAGTCCAGCTATCATATTCCAAATTGTTTGAAGTCGATATTTAAACAGGCATAAGTAAAAATTAAATCAATCTATTTTAGAACTTATGGGGAAGATCATTATAATCAATAAATAAAAACCATATATTATTATTTTTTTTTTTTTACTGAACTCGTAAAACATCTGTTGTAGTGAAAAATCAATTAAATACTTTGAGTTTTTCGTAAGTATTTATAGGAATTATAAACAGTTGTAAAACAGTCAATTAGAACATGTTGAAGAAACCTTACATGTGCATATGAATAAAGGGGCATTGCAAAGTTTCCACCCTAACCAAGAATGAACTGAAAAATTAAAATTCTAATGTTTGGTCATTTGACAAAATTTTAGCAAAAAGAATGGCCAAGAACTTTTCAGCACCTCCTCATATATATTTACAACTCACACATATGCATACATACATAGAGAGAAATAAATGGAAAGACTATTAATAACTATGTGTATAATATATATATATATATATATATATATATACATACATATATATATATATATATATAGTAGTAGCAGCAGCATCCTAAACTTCCCAGGAACCAGTTCTATAAAGGCAGGTAATCTTTAGGAATCTATTCTGATTATTTTCTTTTCACTTTGAGAATGGGAACAAATCATTTTATAGTATCAAAAATAATTAAACTATTTTGATAATTTAATAGAAAACATTTATTTATTAAGATATTTCCAGATTGAAATTTTGTTCTCATCATATTTCTATTCAGAAGTCTGATGCTTTTTGACTCTAGTGTCATCAGCTGTGTTATGGTTTCTTAGCCACATTCAAACTGAATCGTTTCAGTCCTAAATATCCAATGGAAGACCTATCAAATTTATGACTACAAGATTTTTAACTTCAAACTGATAGTGGGTGTGTCTATTAGAGTTTCAGGTGTGCACACAAGTGTAGAGTAACTAACATTTTACTAAGACCACCATCAACTATTAATATATAAGATTATTTTCGGATAATCCAACAACTGGTTCACGTGAACCAATAGGCTGCCACTACTAAGATAATTCTAAAATATATATTAAAATAATTTTTTTTAAAAACAGTAATTACCACCTTGTCAGGGATATACATATTTCTAAGAATATTTCTTTGTACCTTAAATGTATACTTTTGGCCGGAAGTATGGTGTCGAGCTGTTAATATGACAGTTCCTCAAGACATGTATGAATACCACACATCCCCAACATCTAACCTATATTTTCAACTTTTCAAATTTAGCATTGACCTACCTTCTGATTAGTTAAAAGAGACACACCCATAAGATCTAAAAATCTGGATTTCTCTCCCTCCATATTGACTTTTAAATAAGCAAACATATTGTTTTCTATTTTCAAATATAAATCATTTTCACCAAATTTACTGAACATTGCCTGATGACAAGATAAAAAATTTAAGTCTCGAAATATGGTTGTTCTTTCTCTTCATTTGAATATATATATATATATATATATATATATATATATATATATATATATATATATATATATATATATATATATATACACACACTAGTAACAATAGACCTGCCTAACACTTTTACACCAATAAAAATTTTAAATTTAAGTTTTTCATAAAAAAGTTTTGCACATTGAGGTTTCAGGCAGAGATCTGGTTTTTGCTAATAATACCATTTTCACTGGAAAATACCCCATCTACAAAAACATCTGTCAGTTAGTAATTCCAATTTATCTGTTTGTTCCTCAGACTGTTGATGAAGGACACAGGTTTGTCCAAAAATTCCGAACATAAAACCTTTCTCTCCATGCTTCATTTTTGTCATACGGTTAATATTTAATAAATGTTTATTGTACTAATTATATTGTTATCCTTTCATTTGTCCTTGTTTTATTAACGAACTATTTACTATTTTATATATATATATAAAAAGATGACTCACACACTCATACATATATAAGTTTAAGAATGAGTATTATATGGAAAAAGTAATGTGTTACATCATTTGGGATAGGAAATATGTGAACATACAGGACTTTCTGAATAGCTGGACAAAACATCCAACTCTGATTTTTACATCATGATTCTAAGTTGAAGGCATGAATTTCTTGATTTAGACCAAACATGACAACTTGCCACACAAGTTCCATAGGATAGAGAATACATACGCAAAACAAAAATAGCACACATACTGGTCAGAACTTTACTGACCATGACTGAGTGTACATGATTTGAACCCTGTGGTCATGGAATCCTGATAGTGATGGATTATCTTTAAGTTTTGATATAAGATTGAAAAATGCATGAAAACATTAAGGTGAGTTGTCACAGTAGTTAAGCAATGATTTTGATGCCTCTCCCAGATGCCTTTGTCTGCCATAGTTTCAGCAAAGAGACAAACCACCACATGGAAATGATAGGTAACTAGCTGATCTGTTGACATCTATTTTCTCTATTATTCTCTTTCTTCCTCCAAGAAACAATGCCTATGAATATTAGCCCCTATGTAGTAAAGCAAGTGATAAAGAAACCTGATGAAATTTGTCTGCTGTTGAATTAGTTGGTGATGCAACATTGGGATACTGAGGAACTTCTGATAACTGTTAACATCTGTTTTCTCTATCACTCACTTCTTTCCTCCAAGAAACAATGCATATGAATATTATCCACTATGTAATAAAGCGAGTGACAGAGAAATCTGATGAAAATTACACAAAAATATCTTGAAATGCTAAAGATAAAATTTATTCAATGAAATTGCCATTAGCTTCAACCACTGCCTCCGCAGGACTTCATAATTTTCTGCAACTCCTCTAGATGCTCTCCTTGTTTAAGTTGGTGAATGCTGCCATAATCCTTACCTTTGGTATTACAAGGAGTTTTTTTGGTCTCTCGCTCAACTGTTCCCCCCCACATAATAATCACTAGGGTTGCAGTCTAGACAGTTTGGTGGGCAGATATCAGGGATGATGTAATTGCAGAAATTGTATGACAGCCATGATTGGGTTCTCCTGCTTGTGTAACATGGTGCAGAGTCCTGTTGCCAGACATAGGGTCTTCCAACAATAAACCCTCTTGACCCAGAGCAGCACTACCTCATCAAGGCACTTGATGTAGACCTCTGTGTTGTGTCTGAGGTCATCACCAACAAATTTGGGAATCCTTTTCTTATCAGAACAATCAGAGTTAGTATTTTGATATGTTGTACTATTATAATCAACATGCGACTCATCCATTTCTTTCCAAATCCTCTGCACTGTCTTCAGATTTGACACCCAAACACTCTGAAATGTTCATATTGGAGCTTTCAGCATGAGATGCCAAGCATTACAGCATGCCATTTCCAAATTTCTGGTGGAATGAATTGCTTCATGATGCTTTTTTTCTCAAAGACGGTACCCAACTAACCCTACTATACTTTGATAAAATAAAAAATAAACAACATGCATGCTTGTGATTAAAAATATAAAATGGCGAAAATTTACCCGTTGCACCCTGTATATTGTTAGGGATGATGAGAATTTCTACAGATAATATTCTTCATAGCTATCTTATCCTCTTCATAATTAAGCAGCATCTGGTTACAGAAACACAAATTTGTTTGTTTTTCTTATATTTTTTGTGTTGTTTATTATTCCATTTAATTTAGATGCATTTTATCAAATCCAGACTGCAAAATTAATTCTAGTCCGTTGAATGACATGCCATATATGAGATCCAGATTGCAAAATCAATTCTCATCCATCAAATGAAATGCAATACATGAGATCCAGATTTCAAAATTAATTCCAGTCCATTAAATGAAATGCAATACTCATCACAAGTCCATCCACATTACTTTAAATTCAATCCGAGAAAAGAGCCTTCGTGATATTTTTCTCCTGCCTTGTTTATTGTGCGTTTGCCAAATTATATTTTCATTTTTTTTACAATAAATTGATGCCTTTTAATAGTTTCCTTTCACTTTCTCATCATTGTCATTACATTTTTGCTTAACCCCTCTCAAGTGGACATGCCAAATGATGCCAAACAAATACAGGTGTTTGTTTACAACTGAAACTAATATATATTAATCCAAGAGTGCGGTAAATTCAATTTAATCAACTTCATCAATATCGTAGCTTCCATGTCACAGCTGCAGCAGTGGGATTTGAAATTAGCAATTTATTTCATCCTTATACATCAACAGATGATTCAATTTTAATAACAGTTCAATTGACTATAGCCTTATGAATACCTAAGTCATCTTGAAAACCTTTCTTAACTCTGATAATGAATTTCATTTGAGGGAAATAGGTAAATTTAGTTCTGCTGGCAATATATACAATGGGCCAATTGAGGATCAATATAAAAGTGTTTTTAGAGATTAAATAAGTAGTTTTGATGATATTTATTATAATTTATGCTATGTAGACTTTATAAATTTAAGTGCAGTACTAGATTGGCGGCAAGGTCTCATCATTTTACAGTTCAAATACCTAGTTGTAACCATAAATTCTATGCTAACAGTTTCTTCTCTCAGACTTCCTTCTTGTAAAAATTTCTTTCGGCTTCTTGCTCCGTCAACTTTACTCTTCAAAAATGTAAATACAATATCAGTTGGTATCATCTGTCTTCTTAATTATTTTTTTTATTGTTTTCTCTCCTTAATAGTATATTTTTCTCATATTCTCAATAACTCCTTGCATCCTAGTGGCTTTATTGCCTTGCTTGGTATAAAATGATTAAAAGAAAATCCTAATAATATATTAAAATCTCTTGTGGAAGTACCTTTATCTGTCATGTGTATAACTGGGAATCATAATGACACTATTGATGGAATAATCCATACTAACCTTTCACCACTCCAGCATAATCCACTTCACACCAAAAATATCTATCAACCAATCAAAACTCTAGTTTCAGCAAACAAAGTTTCCTATTGGTTAAAAGCCTTAGAACTGTAGCAAATTCATGTGAAAATGCCTTTTCGCGCGCAAGCCTCTGGAGCTTACTTTTTTTGCCCAGAAATCTATAAATAGGAAATTCTTGATCACTTCAGACAGTCAGACTTTCATTCCTAGAGGGATGCCAAACTGATCCACGCAAGTCAAAACTCTGACCAACCACACGTTTGCCGCGCAAAATATCTCTGACTCAACAAACCACAAGCACGCTCTATCTCTCTCAGGAACGCTATCTAAACATCACTTACAATACTTTAAAAAGTGACATTTTACTCACTACTTAATAAGTATTAGTAAACAAACAATCAAATTCTCACCATAAATTCTATGCTAACAGTTTTTTTCTTGCTTCTGGAACTCCCTTCCAGCTCATAATCAAATTTGCATTAATCAAAGGATGCTTATATATATATATATATATATATATATATATATATATGCACATTTCTTTGAATATGACAGACAAGGTGATTTGATTTACTTTTTTATGCAATTTCTCATGTGATCTAATAATTTTTCTTTTCAGATGATAAATTATATAAAATCGGTTCAATTGTTCTTTCTTTCCGAGTGTTTTTGGCTATACATTTAACCATTTTCAAGGTTGAAATATATTAACTGTTAACAAGAAATAGTTTGTTGTATGTATGTATGTATTTATATGATATTTTCATTTTCAAAATGTGGTCAAGATATTGTTTCTATGTTCAAAGTTGATATTATTGAGTGTTTGGTTTTTTGGTTTTTATGAATAAGGCTTCCATTATTTTTAGCCTTTTTTTTGCATTTTTGAAAATGGCTAAATGTATAGCCAAAAGTGCTCAGATAAAAAGAACAATTGGACAGATTTTATATAACTATCATCCAAAAAGACAAAAATTATTAGATCACATGAGAAACTGTATAAAAAACTAAATCAAAGCACCTTGTCTGTTGTATTCAATGACATATGTATGAAAGAAGGATTGCTGCCTAAATACACAAATATATACTTGACTCGACTCTCCTGTCAAGCATATCAGTTCCTAGGAAGCTCACAGCCCGACAACAGCACATGAGATTTGATTATAGTGATGAAGGTTTCGTGTAGGACCATCCACACAGCCGAATACAGAGACCTGGGGTTAACTAAGTGTCACAAGGTCCCCAAACGAGCCTCCGCAGGTTTTGAATTCAGAGTTGTCCTTCTCCTAGACCAGTTGCCATCCAAGGCTATAGAACCCAATCTTCAGGGAGAAGAAGAAGATTTATACCTTTCCCAAGGGTATTAGCACTTAAGTGAATGTAATGGATTCAACTGGAATTCGAACTCGGCTCTCCGATTCCTCAATCCAAGTCGCTATCCATTACTCCACTGTGCCTCTACACACACACACACACACACACACACACACACACACACACACATATATATATAGTTGAATGGATATCCATTCAACTAAACATGTTAGCTTTATCACTGATACTGAATGCTTTCTAATAAGCACTATGCATATATAAAATGTATATAGAAATTATATATAAACTATATATCTATATATATATATATATATATATATATATGCATATTATACATATATATCTATATAGGCATATGTATGTGTCTATAATTATGTGTGTGTGATCCCAAACAAACACAGAACAAAAAATTTTCCCTCCTCCCAACAAACACAAATAAAACATAAATAGATCCACTTTTAAAAAAATAAACCAGTTTGTCTGATGATCACAAAAACGTGAAACCTACAGTCAAAAACAACTGCTTATGTTAGCTCTACCATGGATATTGAGCACTTTTCACTAAATACTGCATATACATGCATGCATGCATACACACACACACACACACACACACACACACACACACACACACACACACACACACACACATATATATTTAAAATTTGTGTATTTAGACAGCAAATTCTCTTTTAGGCATGTCTGATTGAATAAATTACAGACATTAGCTGGGAGGAGAAGATATGGATTCCTACCTTTCCCCAGGGTATTTTTGTGTAAGTGAATCTAATGCACTCAACTTGAATTTGAACTCGGCTCTTTGAGTCTACAGCAGAAAGAAATGGCAACCTACTGTGGGAAAAATCTGCCTCATCAGTCATGTATCATATGATACATGATTGCCCAAGTGTGTATCATGTATGGCACTTAACTGACTGAATTCTCAGTTACAATTAATTTTGTTTTTTACAGTTTATCAAGCCTTTCTGGGTTATTTAAAGCCAAAACATATTTCAGATTGTAGAAAGCTGTTTACAGTACTGAGTGTTCTCCAATCAGTCCTCCATCTAAATACTGACTGGGCTTGACAATGCTTAAATTCAGTGATCAAAAAAAGGAACTGTGTTTCTGTGTGATTTGACCATAAATTTACAATAGATTGAAAATGATCTTTTCTCAGCTAAAATGCAGAATAAAGTCTCCCACACCCATATACTTGAAACAATTTTTTAAAAAACGTGTTATATTTTCAACAAACAAATGAATGATTATAAATGCAAATAATGGGAAAAAATATGCAATATTTAGCATCAATCTTATAAAAGATATCAATTTATTCTCTCTCATTAGACCATGACTCTCTTGGACATAGATGATTATGGTTCTCCACAACTTCCTATCTTTTGTTGCTATCAGCAATACTTTTCTGGGGCATTTCAAGCAGAACAAAACTGCAGTGTTTCCAGATCACTGGGTTTATGCCTTCAACACCTGTGGGTTTGCCATATTTTTGCTGGTTGATTGCTTCTTCGAGGCTTTTTTGTTTGGTCCTGGCACCTCATCCCACTCCAAACTGATTGGTTGTCTTTGAATGTGTTCAATTGCAGACTCTTGTATTGCATGGTTTGTATTAAAGAGAGCATAGCCAGTGACTTATGATGGAATCTCTGTGTGAAGCCATTTGCACTGTATAGCACAATAAAGTACACAACAAAATTTAGAGTACATATGTATATTTGTATGTGTGTGTACATACATATATATATATATATATATATATATATATAATTTTAAAGAAAAACAGGCCACTTTAAGGCTCCATGTATAATTTGATCATCAGACTACACTTCCAAAAGGTGAAACGAAAAATGAAATGAACATTTAAACTTTTGACAGGTAGTATTAAGTTTATGTAATTTAACAGATGTAATTTAATATATCTATATATATATATATATATATATATATATATATATATATATATGCATGTATGTATACATGTGTGTATATATATATATATATATATATATATATATATATATATATATATATATATGTGTGTGTGTGTGTGTGATAATTTGATTATGCAAATCACTGTTTTTCTAATAAAACTGGTAATAACCGTTCTTCTTCTATGTGCTGTGTCCATTCAGGACATTGGCGACCATGGATCTCTACAATTTCCTGTCCTTTGTAGCTCTTAATAAATTTTGTTTTTTTTTCTTACCTCTCCTAAACACTCTTCTGGCATCCATTTACTCAAACTCGCAAAGTAGGTTATGTATTGTTTACCTCTGCCTCTCTAGCTATCAATCTATCCTGTGAGTATCAAATTTTCCAAGCCCACTTTTCTCATTATGTGCCTTAGAAATTTTAACTTTCTCTTTCTGATGCTAAATACAAGTGTCCTTTTTGTTTCCATTTTTGCTAAAACTTTGTAATTTATCACCTGTTCAGTCCATGATAAACTCATCATCCTTTTGTAGAACTACATTTCTGTTGCTTCGAGTCTCTTCTTTTTCTCTGAGGAGATTGACCAACATTCACTGTGATATAAGAGGACTGATATTATGTAACAGTTCAGTACTCTTTTCTTTGTTTCTAATGAAGTTTTCCTGTTTCTTAATACTTTGCATAGCTTATAGAAGGCATCTTTGGCTATCCCAATGCAATCTTTGGATTTCAGTGTTGCACTTTCCGTGATCTGCTAAAACACTTCCCAGATACTGGAATTATTGTACTTGTTTGATTTTGATATCCCCAATTTGTAATTTGCATGTTGAGCTGATTCCTTTTGCTAACAACCATGCATTTACCCACTGATCTTAAAAATATTTCATGATATGTGCAATATATCACATGAGTTTAATTTTATAAGATCTACCCTTATTTAAAAAAAAATTGGTACTAACTTCTTCGTGGAGACTTTTATAAACTTGACCATTTTTTTATTAATTGATTTTCTTAACTTTTCTGTTGTTCCAACTTTGACCGTACTAAGCTGAACATAAGGTTTTATTTGTAAAGAAATCCGAAATATTTTGCCAAAAGAGACATATTTGATTACTACAATATATCATGGTCAGGGCAAGAGAGAAGTTAAGGAAAATGAAGACAAAAAGGACATTTACATTTAGAATCTGTTTCATTACTTCTCAGAGGTCTTTGCTTGAATATAATATAACATTTCTTTTAATGATATATCACAAGTTTTCTATTGGATTGATACACTGAGTGGCCAAGGGCCATTACATTAATTTATTATCTCTAAAAGGATTTTTGGCAAGGTGAGAAATAGCTTTGAAGTATAAGAAGGAACATTGAGGAGCATGAATATAGTCTTTAGCTTCGGGCTTCTTGATTGTGATCTGTACGAATCAAAAACCATCTTTTACTTTTGATTCGCAGCATCCATCTTGACACCATCATCAATTTTGAAAGAAACTATAATATTACTACCTACAACAATAGCTCAAAATAGTACTTCACTTTCCTGCTGCTGTTTTCAAAGTCATGTTTGGTTATTTCTATGAAGGACTCAGTTTCTAGACTGGGGTCGGCATCCTTCGACCCCCACCCGAAGCCACACCTGGCCTGCAAATGATTTTTGTTCAGCCCACCAACTTAATACCTGGACACTAATTAATTTGTGGACCAAGTGGTAGAAAAATATCAGTTGGAGTTAATTGACTTACAATGTGAAAAGTTTTTTAAATCAATGTTTCATTCTGAATCCAATGTTGATTTCTACAAGAAATATGTTTTGCCAAGCAAAAAATATAAAAACCTATTGAATAATAAGAAAATGATGTTATCGTTATTTGGAAAAATATATGCTTGTGAACATCTTTTTTGAAAACGAAATAAACTGTTTCAGAACAAGGTTTGGTAATGACCACCTGTCATCAACAGGTATGTTCACCTGATGTGAAGTGGTTATCAAACAATAAGTAGAAACCAATGTCTCATCAGATAATTTGCCATTTTTTGTTTCTGTCTATATTTCTGAGATGAAGTATTATCTACACTATTTACATTGTCCTCATCTTTGTCGCCATATTTATTACAACATTTCGGCCTTCTTCAGGTAGTTGCAATGTCAAACTAAACCCTTTATTTCACTCACTGGGGTAGTCTGTTCTAGTTCCACATACCATGTTTAATGGATGTCAGTTGTCAGTTATCTTCTGTTAATTCCCTTCTCCAAGTTCTTTCTGTAATACAAGGGGAAGTAGAAAAATCAGGCATGGCTGACCACATATGGAGAGAAAATGGAGATCACCACCCTCTGTGTGATCAGGTTGAGATCATAGACAAAGAACACCATTCGAAAATTCATAAACTTAAGGAATCAGCACATATGCTAGGCCACAAAAATCTCCTGAGCCGACCAAGCATAGAAATGAATACAATATGGGAACCAGTAATAAGGAATGCCAGAGAAAAGTGATAATAACAACAAAAGTTGCAATATGAGCTCTGGTAAAATCATGCAATGATAACAGCAAAAATTGCAATATGAGCACTGGTAAAAAAGGTTGCTGAAGACATTAGGTTTATAATACCGAGAAATTCATACACAGATGTCCTCAAGGACACATGGCACAGTGGATAAAAGTGTGAGTTAGATCCAATGACAGGACCCAAAGAGTATGAGTTCAATACCTGGTTAAGGCAGTGGAGTACTTGGACAGTCTACCCCAGTGAGTGGAATGAAGGGTTTAGTTTGACATTCCAACCACCTGAAGAAGGCTAGAGTGTACAACAGGCGAAATGTTGTAATAAATATGGTGACAAAGATGGGGACAATAGTTCGAATAATTTAAATAGTGTATTTTGTTTGTAGTAAGGAATTTGCATTTTTTGTTGATTGTATTAATTGTTATCCTGTTATTTCGGGAGTAAAATAAACCTTGTTTAAAAAATAAAACATTAAATTCATTGTTTTTTTTTTTAAATCGCAGCCTTATGGATAGAGTGGTCTGAGATCAAGACAATTTATTATAGTAAATTTGACATCATGGCTCTTCTCCGAGACACTGCATAGCTTTCTGGCCTGCTCTAAGCAAAAGACTCCTGTTCTCGACCAACCATCAGGTCTATGCATTGTTGTGCTTCATCCATCATAAAAATGTTGTAAAATCACTTGATGTACTTCTTCAATTAATAATTTTTTTCTTAAGATGTCAGTTTGGTTGCTTTCATGCCCTTAGCCAATGCTGTTAATATTCTGCATCTTTTCTCCCTATTTAGATTTGCAACACCAGCTCCTTCAAAAAATTTCCTTTTTGGATAATCCATTTTTCTTGCGTGTTACATTTTTAGGTTATCCCAAATCTCTTTCTGACATCGTTAAAGATTAGCTGTTTTAAATTTCTTTTTGCATGTTCTCTGAAATGTTCACATTTTCTAACATTTTGCTCTCATCACTCTTGCTTCTATTTTGAGCTTCGGTTTTTATGGCCCATTTTAGTGTTTATATACTTGAAATTTAACGATAAATATCTATGACTTTATTATTGCAATATTTACCCAGTGTAACAGCAAAATTGTCCAAAACATGCAACAGCAAAATTGTTCAATTAATTCTTAGATTAATCTTTGAACCATTGTATCTAAGAAATGATTAAAGATATCTTACTGGAATTCTCTAAGGTTTTTATAATACTATTGGACTCTACCTTGAACAATAAGAATGTATTTAGCTCTAAGTTGAAATGATGATCCCTCTTGCTGTTAATTTTAATAACACCTGATGAGATGTGTTGATGCACATCAAAACATGAGTGCATTTATGTAGTGTTAATTTTACATGTTTGAATGTAATATCCTATAATAAAGTTTATTACTCTACTATTGGGTTATATTGAGCTCTCTTTTAAATTAATGTTATGAATGTCAGGAATTATATTCGATTAGTTCTCAT